>JAFFSR010000227.1:20032894-20643288 GCA_017163975.1 Anastatus disparis | reverse complement strand
TAAGATATGATCTATTCTAAATTATGACAATCGTCATCGTAAAAAAAAACATAATTCATCATTTCATATTAACCAATTTTGAACTTTTTTCATAAGAAGGAAATGTAATCTATTTATAACCTCCATTGACTTCTGGGCTTATGATTAATAATGTTTTTCTATCTCTCTCATTATCATCAAGCACACTTATATACATGGATGACACGAAAAACGGAAGTTGACGCACGTAAGTAAAGCTGTAAGTGCGAGCGTAAATAAGATATTAAGAAAATTTAAGTTAAAAAAAAAAGTAAGAATAAACGAGGGGTACCATGATGTAAAAAGCTTGTTGAGACAAGGCGCTTACCATTCGGTTAAATTGTTATGAATTGGACTCGCGCGCGCGCGCGCTCGCGTACATAACGCGCATATATGTATGTTTTATGAGTGAGAGAGCAAGACAGAAAAGCTAAAAGGCGCCGGCTTGACTTGATAGAAGCTTCGCTCGGCCTCGCCCCTGTGTTTCTTGTCCTTTTTTTTTTACATATATGTATATGGACAAAAATGTCCGACTCGGTAACAAGAGATTCTAATGGTTGATAAACAAATTCTTATGCGTGCATGTAAGTTTTTTCATTGTTGTGTAGTTTGTTTTGATGTTATCATTTTTTTCGTTTGTTGGACAAGCAGTTGAAATTTTTTTTCTGGAATTTTAATATCCACGCAAGCGAAAATACTTTAAAATTCATAAACGTCTTATTTTGCATTATGGTATGAATTAAATTTTATGTATACATGCGCACGCAGAAATTTGCATTCTACTTGTTATAATTTAAATTTCGTGACATTTTTGAGAATTTCGTTATTTTTAGATGATTGAATAATGGAGTGCATTAATTAGGTAAAAATTTTATTGTCAATCAAAATTTGTATAATTTTATACGTCACATATAACTGGATACTATTATTATAATAAAAATTAAAATGAGTTCCGTAAAATTGAATTTATTATTTTTAAAATAATGAAATTGTCTTTTTAATCTTATGAATCATCACTGTCATCCCTTCGAATGTTTATACAACCCAATTTTCGAAATGAAAACTATAAACGTTATATTTATCGAGTCTTTTACTTTGATCGTAAAGTATAGACATTGACGAGGTGTTTACGATTATATTCTTAGCTTATCATTTATCCGCATACTTATTGTACACATAATTTTATATATAAAATAAAAACGTATTATTTTTATTTTATATTCAGAATTTTTTAATAAAACTAAGACATAATCTCGTGTGAAATTAATTAAATACAATTCTTATTACTCATTATTTCCTACGTGTAACGTTGGAAATTAAAATAACGAGATGACAAGAGATGATATCAATCGATCTCATACATAGCAAAGTATAAATATCTTAGTTGCGTACTTAGGATTCTTTTTTATAAGCGTAATAATTTTATTGAAAAATTAAATTTATTTGTTGATCGACCTTGCGATAATGTCATCTATCAAGTTATTTTATGAACATTATGTAAGTCTCTATGAAACAATTCTAATATTTAATTACAATGTTTAATTGTTTACTTTAGTTTTATTTTTCTCGCAAATCTCAATATTTATTAAAAAACAATTAAAAAAATTTCTTATAAAACTTAACTTCATAAATTAATCAAATTGACATTGTTAAAATCAATGAATCTTAAATATTTTATATATGAAAACATAAATTTTTCCTATATCGATTAAGAAACTCACACCCTTGTATCGATACAATACGAAAAAAGAACCATCAACACAAAGGCGAATATAATGTTTTAAGGAAGTGCGCAATATCGCAAAAAGTCACGAAATAAGATAGCACGCCAAAAAAAGTAAGGGAGAATCGACGCAAAAGGATATCAAGGATAACCGAAACGAACAAATAAATAGAATAAAAAAAAATAATACTTTAAGGGGTGGATCAATGGTTGCTATGAGAGATCAATATGAAATGTTACATACACAAGCTAAAGAGCTAAGATGTGAAACCCCCTTCTTAAGTGTCGTTTATTTAACACGCAATACGTTTACATGTTAAAAAAAAATTTTGAAACATCTACTACGTAGGGAGTATATATTTATGGATATACGTTAATTTTCAACTATTGTTTCATATTTAAACTTTAATGTTTTTCTAATTAATCTTGAGCTTTCTTATATTGAAGCACTTGATGATTAAGAGATTCGGTGAGTCATTTTTATACATAGAAAGGGAAGAATGGAGTTCCATAAATTAAATTTCGGAGAACTTAGTATTGGTGCGATTAGTCTGTTGTTAGGGTAAGATGTGTAATAATCAGCATCGATAAAACGTATTAAGTTGACTTTGAATTTTATTAATTGCTTCATTTCCACTTGTTCTTCGCCTTAAATTTTTTAATTGATATAAATACGTGTAGTATAATGTGATCAATTGTTGCATAAAAGTTTGTAAAATTTTTTATCGTAACTTTCTTTCCATTTAAAACATTATGACAAGATAAAAACAATAAAAAATCAAAAGAATGTTATAGTTTATTATAAATATTGTTACCAAGTACATATTCAAATTTTAAAGCTACAACATGCAGTTTATTGAATAACTTGAAAAATTTGGTTGAAAACTATATGATCTAATCTTGTACACAAAAAAGATATTTTTAACAGACCAAACAGAAACCGTTACGAAATTTTAAGCATTCAAAATAAAAAAAAGAAACGTGCCTCTCTCTAAATTTCAGTTGACGCTAGTTGACCCTGACAGTGAGCGCATTAATCCAATTGCAAAGTTAAATTTTTTTTTTGTTCCAACGGTTATCTTAATGATAATAACAGTATAGAATAATATCAATGTTTTTATATTTTTTTTTTCGTTTTTCGAAATTCAGAAATTTAAGATGACATAGAAAAATTTGGTACCAAATTCGAAACCGATAGGTCAAATTACTTAATACCGGAAGTCGGTGCTAAATTTCGGTATCGATTTTGATGATGGTATATAAATTAACACTACAAGTATTTATTGTAATATTTATTATTCAAATAAATAAACACATAAAAATTTACCAAAATTTTTTTCCTCGTCAAAATAACAATTTTAAATAGTTCTACATTTTTAAATTTTTACGAAAGAAATTTCTTCTAAAGTATAATCACTGGTACATGATTTGAAATAATAAAAAAAAAGTAAATTAAGACTTACCATTATTATTAATGTTGTAGGAATCCCCGTGAACGAGAATGAAACCAAAAGAAAGAAGCAGTATTGCCCTCGGTAGCATATTGAAGGCACACAATAATAGCTAGAATTATTTTGAAAAAAAGTAACAGCAGTTTACAAATTGTCAAAAATAAGTTTTATCGAGGAGTGTCTCACTTGATGGTTCGCGCGCTTCTGTTTGTCAGCCGGGCCGAAGCTTTGCCGATGAGGCGCCGCCACTTGCGTAGGAGGAAGCAACACACATATACATACGTACTATGTTGTCTTGCTTGTAATTCAAAAGAGTAGGGGAAAGTTAGAGAGAGAAAAAAAAAGAAAAAAAAACCTAAAGAAAGAGAGAATGAAGGAACCGACACCATAACGTAGGTATTGTAGTATGTATAGGAGAACGTTTCAAATTACGGTGTATATGTTGATGGGTTGTAGTGGTGAGGTAAGGAAATATTGTTTGGGCTTTGTGGTTTTGCCCTTATTTTGTTTCTATGGATGGTTGTTTTGTTGAAAAATATAAATTGTTTAAAATAATATGTCAGAGGGTTAATTTTTATTACTTTTTGAGATTCGTATTTTCATAGAGATTTGATTAAATAATGATGGATAGTTCATGATAATAGTATTTGTTATTGATTTTAGTATTTTGAAAAAAAATAATATTTTTTTGGACCTCAATGTAAATTTAACATAGTCTCAAACTTTATATTGAAGCTTCATGCATTTATATTTATTGTATAAAGAATGTATTATTCATTGTATTATCTTCCATGCAAATAATATAAGAAAAAATTTCTAAATTTAAACATAAAAAAAATTTTCTCTTAACGTAAATTCGAAGTAAACTAAACATTGATGAGATGATTACATTCAAAATTTTTTACTTTAATTTAATAGCGATGATTAAACTTAAAAAAATGAAGTTTTTATTAAAACTTTAATTATAATAAAATTTTAATTATAATAACATTAAAATATTTTTAAAAAATTGGATATTATTAATTATTAGTATCTTGCTTTCTTTCACTTTTATTCATTCAAAATGTATAATCATTGATGAGATTTTATATTCATACAGGTTGTAAACTTGTTACGATTTCATTTTATTTATCCAGTAATATCAAATAATAATAAATAAAATTCTCGTAAAATCATTTATTATTGCTATACACTGTTTAATCAATTGGTACCTTTTATCACAAAATAAGCAAAACTTGAAAAAAAAAATTAATTTAACATATTTTGTAATAATTTAACACATTTTTATATTACACATAAAATTTATATAAAATTTTTCTTTTGTTTTTGAGTTTATCAAAGATGCTCTAAATAGGTCAGTACCTCGACGGTTGTACTTATACTTACTCTTGTTTCTTATTCATTAAAATATTAAATTTTTAAATATTATTTAGGTTAATTTGTAACGCGTGCTGTGAAGTGTCAAGTGCATTTATTCCACTTTGACTAATCTTACCGAATAAAAAAAAAGAAATAACGATAAACCGAGACTGTTAAAGTGATGTATTAAAAATTTTATGAGTTTTCAAGCGCAGTTTAAAGAGATTAAATTATTTTATGAATTATCTTTTAAAATTTATAATATAATTAGCTAATGATTGTTGATTTTATATGAATCGTTGAATTTTATGCAATAAAGTTTAGGTACAAATGAAAAAACATGAAATTTCTTTTATCAACACTAAATAAACATCACAATGTGTATCTTAAAAGACTACAAAATTCATACTTTGTAATGGTCAAAATAATAAATTATAAATATTGGACTTGAAATCTTGCTTATTCAAAAATAAGTATGATTTATACACTTTCTACGCATTTTTTATAAATATTTTTAGTGTATTTTCTTTAGAAAATATTTCTATTCAAATAATTTTTTTTAAAACGTAGTTAAATGACGTTCTTAGTGCTTTTAAATTGTATTTGTAAATAAAAAAGTTTGTATTTGTATAATTTCATATAACGAAATATTTTTGAACTTGTGTATTTTTAAATTTTATTTAACGTCGCTGTATTTATACTATCATTACGATGCTAATTAGCGACGGAGGTTTTCAATGTGCTTGTGAACAAAGCATATGTATCGCATACAGTGATGCTTATATCAATCGGTTGGCGCAAGCGGGATTCGAACTCGAGTTCTCGAGATTATGAATCCATTACTCTACCGAGTGAGCCACTGACGATCTCCGGACAAATATATGTAAATCAATGAAAAAAAGTCATTATTGTTTTGAATTTTCACTTTTTTAATTTAAAATATTAAATTTTTTTCATTTTATTTTCGAAAAATGCTTTTAGCTTTTTTCTAAAAATAAAAATGAATTCGTTAAAATTTAAAAAATTAAATTTTCAATATCTTTGCTGAGTATCTGAAAAAAGGGTGTTGAACTAGTAATCTCACTCAGTTTTAGTTAAAAGTAAGTCCATCTCCGTATTGACTTTTCAAGGATACCAAAAGACCATAAACCCTTACATAAGCATCAACTTTTTTCAAACCACATACATAAACTACTCCCAAGCATTGATTTTTCGTCAACTGACAAGAGCAAAAATTACATAACGCTATCAGTAAGAAAAATCTTTAGGAAAGGAAATTTCATCCACTTTAACAATTATGTATGGGGGGTCAAAGGAAAATAGCGACAGTACTACTCTATCGGCCGACACGACGTCGCCAGTGAGATGAGTCAGTCTCGTCTTCCTCTCCCTTGGTGCCATCCAGTTTCTCTCTACTGCGTATGTGCCTTTTTAACCCAGTAGGATTTCATCCCCATCGTCATTTTCATCCCTCTCTTTTGCAAGCTTTTACATACTGTAATGTTATTCATATATGTAATATATGAAAAAGAAATACGGTCAACGTGTAATTTAGATATTTGAAATTGTAATAAATTGAATGAATTATAGTTTTAATTTTCTTTTTTCATTGAGAAAAATTATAGTAATCTAAAAAATTTCGGTGACTTAAAATATTTAGGGGTCTACAGAATGTATTGCATAAGTAAATCAACCCTCTTGAATAATTCATTCATTAATTTTTTCATGTCCAAATTTTTTTATGGTGGAATGAATTTTGCATGCATTTGATGTCTCTTGTCGAACGTAAAAGAAAATTTAGGCTTATTTGTGGGTTGCTTTGATTTTTGTTACGTTCACCGCAATTACTTAAGAGATTTTATGTATCATTGTCAGTGGAACATATTTTTTTTAAATTCACGTTGTATTGATATAAAAAATGTACGTTTTTGTATTGGCATATAAAAAAGGGTTGTATTTTATGTTTACCAATTGTAATTTAGGAGTCTAGAATAATTTAAAAGTAATAACGTAATGGCTTTTACTACTTAAAAAAAATCAAGACTTATATAGAAATGATTCGATTTTCATTTAATAACTGGCTATATCAATGTAATCAAAAGCATTACAAAGCACAATTGAAAGCCAAAAATTTTATAAGCTCACGATGATAATCCGTCTACTTTTCCGAAAATTCATAAAAACCATTATCTTCAAAAGAAGAAAAGCTCATTTAACCAAACGACGCGCATAAAACTTACAGCTATAACCATTAATCCGGAAAAATTTTCAAAAAAAAAATAAAAGAAAGAAAAAAAAATTTAATGTCGTCACAACAAAATGTTAAAGGGAGAATGAGAGAGAGAGATAGAGGGAGAAAAGCTTATGGCGCCTCGTCACTATGACGCCAGTCTGATGAGTCACTCCTACTATTTTCTCCTCCCTCTTTTTTCTTTTATTTCTCTTTTTCCCTCAGCTTGATATATACATATATTCGTCGTATATCCAAATATCAACCCTATATACTTCGTGTTGTTTTTCTCCCTTTTTTGCGCATTTTTTTTTCCTTTCTTTCTTTCTTATTTCTAGGGGGTTGAAGCTTGTTTACGACCACTTCCGGCATAAGAAAGACGACGGGATCTATAAGCACTTTTATACTGTATGGAGAACGTTAAAAAAAACTTTTCTATGAGAATGTTTTGGTTTTTATGTTTCCAAGCAATGAATTGATATCACTTTTTTATTGTTTTGTTTGATTGATCAAGATATTCTTACCGATTTTCAGTTTTAACGAGATTATCAATATTGATTTATAAAGTGAAATGAATATATTTTATCCGGTAAAATAGGCTTATACGATTACAATTCCATTATTTTTTCATATGAACATAACTATATATTTCTATCGTAGAATTATTTATTAACTTTTAATCTGTTTTACTTAGAATAAATTAATCCAATGAAATTTCCAAATCTCTACTATGATACTTACAATTCTGCCTACATCATTACATTTATACTAATTCAATAAATTCCTATAATATACAAAGACATAATAAAGTTATATAAACATAATAAACTTATAAACTCTTATCCAAATCTCGGTCAAACAACATAACAAGATCCCTCTATCCAACGCAACCATTATCTCATCGAGTATCACTGGCTTCCTTTTTCCGTTCTTACGTAATAGTGATTCTGCAATATTTTTAGGATACGTATATAGATTCCACCATCGAGACACACTACACTTATATTTTATATAGAAACAGACGGGTCAAGGATTCCAGATAAAATATATCTCCTAAATACTATTTTTCTTTTAGCGAGAAAATCTAAAGCTCCATAAATAAGATCGATTCTGAAAATAAAATTCCGATCTGAATTAAATTATAGAAAGTTTTTATTTTATGAAAACACAAAACATATATTTATTTATCGTTATGGTTATACAATATTATTTAAAAATAATATATATATTACATTGGCAATAAATGTATGATATTAAGAAATTATAAAATGACTAGGATGAATGATACTGATATTTTCATTTATTTTGATTCTCTTTTTTACTTTCATTTAATAATTAATTTATTACAAACATAAAAACTAATTACTTAAAGTGTACATTTTATGGAATAAGACATAAAGATTGTACTTATAAGTAATCTTATAAATAATCTTATACATTATTCATTAGAAAAAAAATATTACAATGATAATAAGTAGTACAATTTATATGCATCGTAACAAGTTCTTTTTATAATAAAAAAATTACAGCATTTGTTTTATTGTTTGTGATAAGCATAAAATTATATATTACTTTACAGAAATTATTATTCATAATCAAATTGAGCATAAAAGTTCGCTTCATAATTCGAAATGAAAAAATGTCTTTAGTTTTTATAATGAATATTTTTATGGTATTATGAGAAATAAGAACAAAGTTTTCCTTGCAAATAAAAATATACAAGCAAGAGCAATATTGTGATTTGAGATTAGCATATACAAATAAAAAGGCACTACATTACGATACTTTCTTTAATTATCGATGATATCGATACAAAAATAATAACTTACATATTTATATATGTATAGAAGAAGACGTACGTGAGTCTTTTACAATCACTCGATAGTTATATGTTTTTTTTTGTTGCACACTTTGTTTTTTTTTCAATAATTACGAAATTATATTTCGCAAAATATTTCTACTTTTTCCCTGCCAATATCCAAATTTTGTTTTATACGTAAAAGCTACTTATTAACACTTGATCAAATAAATGTGCAATTTTTATTATGATTTCCTTCAATCAATCAAAACGTCGTATTTCTTTCCATTCAGATGTTTAAAAGGTGTTTTTAATGTTTGCTAGAATCATTTTTACACATATAATAATTATTGAAATTTTTGAAAATCAAGTGATTATTTGATTGTAGGAAATCATTATAAAATTCAAAAAAATATGAAACATTAATTTTAATAAAACTTTTTTTTTATAAATAGTAATAATAATAATTTCAATATCAATAAAGATACAAATTAATTTTACCTTCTTTTACAATATTCACTCGTGGTAAAATGTCTTTAATAAATTTAAATTAAAAAGGACATGATAGCTAATAATATTACCTTAAAGCAAAAACAAAATAAATTCTAGTAAACTTGTTGGAAGTACTGTAAATAACTTTGATCATTAATATTTTCAAAGATATTCATAATTGTAGAAAAATACATTTAATTAACCTACAATCATTTTCTATGAATATTTTATCTTAATCGAGTATAATTTGATTGTACTTAATGTCTTTAAATATATTAATGATCAATACATATACTGTTTGGTTTTATTTAAAAATATTAAATATCTTATCACTTTTAATTGTTATAGATTAGGTATGTATGTATATTTTGTAATCCTTGTTTATCCTGCATTTGCTTTAGCGTTAAAAATTTGCATGTACATAAAAAATTTGCATATTATTGATAATATGCAAATTAATTTTCGTTTGTAGAAAAAGAAAAATTTGCCTTATTAATATTAAGCCAATGAATTACGAGGCACGGTTATTCATTTATATCAGATCACTTTCTTTATAAGGCATAAATTTGTTTTTTTTTTATTTTTTAAGCAAGCGACAATACAAGGCATTTCTGTTTCTTGAGTTTTAAAAAAATAGCAGTTAATAGCTATCACACTGATTTAATAAATATATTAATATTGTTTACATTATATCATTTAAATATGACGCGTTAAATGATTATTTTTTTTAAACATAATTGTCTTTTTTTTATCTGGTATCCTCAAAAGGTATATAGAGTTCACCATAATGAACATTAAATTCTTTGAACACTTTGTTTACGTTAAAAGGGATCCAGTCTTAGAAAGTTTATTCACTTTCAATCCGTTGGTTCCATTTGACTAATGGAATGTGAATAGAGTATACAATTAAAAAAACAAATTCGATACCATATTTTTCAATTTTTTTTTTTTCATGATAATCATTTATATCTATTAAATTATGAAATAATTCGTTTATTAATGGACACAAATTCTATTTCATTCACATCTCCAATAGTAACAAACAAAACAAAAATTATCTCAACGAATACGAAAAATGATGTAAACTTCACATCCCTTTTATATATATATACCTATATACTTCACAATCATGACTTTAACCGTACTGATAATTCCAAATTTATAGCGAATGGCGTAGGCTCACAAACGTAGTAACACAAAGTAAAATAAAGATGTTGATAGGAGAAGTAGAAAGATCTGCACTGCTAGAACCACGTTCAAGTGCTAATGTAATTGCTTGCATAAGTGGGTATTTATAATCGTCTGGATGAACGTTATCACGTCTGTAAGATGGTATACATGAACCTCTGAAATCGTCTGTATCGATGCTCCATACCATAACGCCACCGAAACCTTTTTGCATTGCCATTTGTACCTGTTGGAAGAAAGGATAATAATGGAAGCGCGATTTGAATGATTGATTATATCAATATACGTGATATTTGTATATTTGATGAATATGATTTCTACGATGGTTTAGTTATTGATTTGGTGTTAGTGTGACTAGAATGATTATGTATCGACGAGGACAATGAACCCGAAACTTTAATCGCGTGTGAAAATCTGAATAAAATATTTACATAAAGCTTTCAAACTTTTTTAGTACTCTTCCTGGTATAGTATAGTTTTTGTGTAAATTATTGGTCGTTGTTAACTAAATTTAATTACAAGATTTTTAACATACAATAATTTGTAATACTTAAACATGTTATTATTTAAAAAATTTATAAAAATTATCCACTTATCAAATTATGTTTTACTTGGCTAGAAATTAGAGAAGATAAGATGATGAAAGTTTTGATGGATGTAAAAGTAATAACGCTTAGCGATGATGATGAAGTGAAACTTCTCAAATAGAAATAGGATATTAAAAGGTATACGAATGGAAAGAAATCAGATATGACCATAAAGGACAGATCCCCCAATAATAATAAGGAAGACTGAAAATTGATAAGAGTAAAGTATTAAGTAATAATACAAGATGTAAAATTAATGAACATGAAACTATTGTTATTTGCAAAAAATAGTCGAATTACGATTCATTTTAATTTCAAAGAATAATCACCTTCATTTGTAAACTTCTTGCATTATCATATACGATGACCGTGTTGTTGTATCTGGCATAAGGTGTGCTACTCAGGTTATCCCATTTATCAATCCACGTATGGTTTGCCTTCAATTTCGAACAGATCTGCAAATTTCCACAAAAATAATTTTTAAACGTAATTATAATTAATTTCTGAACTTCTTTAAATTTATAAATATTGAAAATATTTATAAAATTCTGAATTATTTCAAATTTACGATGAAAAAATGACAAATATTTTTAGTTAGCTCTTTTTTATTTGAAATTCAAATCCAAATATCTGTATGAATAAGAGATACAGTACTCCTTCTGAATATGGCTGAACTTAGAACCGTAAGAAACTTACTTTCTTAGAAAACTTTTTTACCCTCTATTTTAGTTTCGTATCTTTTGATAGTATTTTACGATATTAGTAGTAGTCCTTTGGACATAACCAAACGAAGTGAGGACACTAAATACCGAGATACGAAGGACAATTTATGGCACAATATCTTATAGTTTCATCTAACATAAATCAGCTATCATTCCTATCCGTAACATCAATCAATGATGGACTATTTATGCCACGGATAGATGTGACATAAGCGTAGATTTATACCACATTATAAAAACATTATCATATGATTAAAATAAACAAATTTTTTAGTGACAGTTAATCATTTCGTCATTACTGTACGAAATATTAATTTTATTACTTATTACATTATTAAATTTTAATACTATTAAAATCTGCAATAATTATTTTTGCAAGTCATAATTCAAAAGAAATAATAATAATTTTGCAAGGCACAAATCAAAAGGAATAATTCGAAATTCCGGTTGAAAAAATTATATAATTAAAAAAATATCTTATTACATACTATTCAGAAAAAGCATAGTATTATTTAATATCAAGTAAAACTTTAGTTTTTTTAGTAAATAGATTAATTTATGATTTTAAACATACCTCATCGTAACCCATAACACCTGGTTCGTCGTTATATTCCCCAGCAAATTTTGTTGGCAAGCTCATCTTACCAATAGGATTTTCTTCTGGAGATCTTAATGGATATTCAAGAATGTAGGTTCTACCATATAAAGGCAGACCAATCACAAATTTATATGCTGGTGCACCACTTCTTAAAGCATGATCCAAAGTTTTATTCTGGAAAAATAATAAAAGAAATATTAATTATTATTATTATTGAGCTTTATCATTTTTATTAATACAATATATTAATTATATTTATATCTATGTTTTCTTACCACTTCATCCAAAGGAGCATTGGGTAAAATGAGATTCTTTTGTGTATTGATTTGAACATGATAATCGTAAGTCATCAGATGAATATAATCCAAATATTCCGACATTCTTCTGAGGTCATATCGTTTATCCATTGAATTTGGATCAGCAGAGATAGCTGCTGTTAGAAGAAACTCGTTTTTGAATTCTTGTCTTAAATCCTAGAAATAATTTATTTATATAATAATCTATTCTTATTAAATACTCTTTTGGCTATTAGTAAGAATTTTTTTCTTTCAAATCAAAAAGGGATAATTAAAATTAATTAAAAATAGGAATAATTAATTAATTTTTAATTTGCAAATACGATTGCGAAATAATAACGAAAAAAAAATTACGAACATGATTTTAAAAATTTACATTTGGAACTCATAATTATCATTAGTATATAAATTGTATACCCTTAAAAGCGCAACAAAATTGTCTCTGTCTTCGTAACTACCACCTCGTTCAGTTGGATATTCCCAATCGAAATCAAGACCTTGGAAGTTGTATTGTCTGTAATTTTTTTATAAATTATAATTAAATTTTTAAAAAATTACAAAAATTATGAATGATAAATTACTAATTGCATTCTAACCGTAAAAAGTGTTTAACGTTTCTGACAAATTCTTGTCGAGAACGTTGATTCCTGGCCAATTGGGAAAAATTATGACTGCCTTGGTTCCATCCTCCAAGGGCAAGGGATACTTTTAATCCCGGATACTTCCAACGAAGTTGAGTTAATTGTCTGTATCCATCTTTGCCTGAAGAAAAGAAGTCTTTGCATATAACGCATTTATCAAAATCAATTTCTTTATTCCCATGAGTTTTGATTGACAAACCACACAAAAACAAGAAAACATTACGTTTAAACTGGTGACACTGCTAACATTAGGTAAAGCTGTTAAGACGCCAAAATCTAATTGCGCAATTATTTTATTCACTAAGATTGCACCTTCTGTGTGAATGTGTACTGTCTTTAAATAATATACAATGTTTTATGACACTATATGAAAATTAAATAAATATTTAATTTTTTTAATAGTTTAGAAGCATTCACATTTTGTTGATGTTTTTAAATTTATGATAATTGAGGTTGTGGCATGTTTTTTACATGTGTATTTACATAAGAAATGTTAACTCATCAATATTATTCTTATATATTTACACTATAAAATATAGAACTAAACTAAATAAATAACTATAATTCTAAAATTGATTTTATACAGTAATAAAATAAATAAAAATATCTAAATTTGAACTTTAATGTAAACAAAAATGATGGTATTTTTTGTTAAAAAAATTCTGTACCTAAAAGAATAAAAATTAAAAAATACGATTACAATTCTGATTGCATTTATTTGACATACCCATCAAGAATATAATTTTGTATAAATATACAATTGAAAGTACTGTACAAGATAAAAATAAAATAAGAAATTGTACACATAAATATGAATTTCTTGATGAATATGAAACTTTATATGCAAACATCTAAAAATCTAAAAAGAATTAAATTTTAATAAAATACTCTTATTTTCTTAATAAAACCAAAAAATTTAGATGCATGCATATAGACTATATCAAAACGACACTCAAAACAAAAATCTTTCTCAAAGAAAGGTAACAGAAAATTTGATCGATTTTTTAAATAAAAATCGAAAAATTTAGTCAAAATTGTATCTTACCAGAATTAGAATTTAAATCAGCAAAAGAATCGAGAGCTTTAATATCAGAGCCGTTTAAACCAGCAAATGCATAGATTAAATTGGTACAATATTCAGCATTAATGTCGATTGGATTTAAAAAACCCTCGCCATTACGATAGATTGCCCAGCTTCGGTAATAGCATGCCACATATTTGCCATGCGACAGTCTCTTATCTAAAAGAATAAAAACAAGAGTTGATTTATAGAAAAATTGTAATAATAATTTATGAAAAAAAATATTTTACTTTTTAATAACGCAATTATCGTTTTAACCCTCGCGTGTTTATTGACAGTAAATCGTATGAGAATCAATATCGATTTAAAAATAAAAACTGGAACTTTTTTTCTTTCGTTCTTTATTGGCACGTGCCTTTTATGAGTTCAATAACACAAGGTCTATTATACTTATGAGTATATGTGTTCATGAAAACGCGTAAAAATATTTTTCTTAATTTACGAAAAGTGTTTAGAATACTGCGTGACTTTTGTGAATGACTAGAAATGATTGGTTATATAAGTAATGGATATATATATATATATATATATATATATATATATATATATATATATATATATATATATATATATATATATATATATATATATATATATATATATATATATATATATATATATATATATATATATGACCTATATAAAAGCTTATAACAATCGAAACAAAAAGCTCATTTAGAAAATTTTTTTTTTTTATCACTAAGAATTTATATGTAAATATAAAAAGTTCTTCATATATCTATAGGAACTATAATCTTTATTCCAAACAAATAAAAATACATAAATTCAAACTAATAATGCTGAATCCAAAACAAAATTTGAACATTTTATTTTATAATTATAAAAATTGAAAAAATTCTCTCAAAAATTAATAACCATCTTTATTGCGCACAAAAAATTCATATATTCAACATATTCACTTAATAAAATTCAATAAAAAGAAAAAAAATTATCTCGTAAGTTTCCCTCCCATTAAGTCTAGACAAAGGCAACATAGCTAGAGTTACGAAAAAATAATTTTCCCAGACGCAAGCTCAGTGTATACGCTAAAGCATTCATTCAATACTCGTTGGATACTATAATGTATACGTATACACACAACCATAAAATAAGGGAGAGTTGAAAGTTCTTATTTGATTGTTGAACATGCATAGCACGTCTATATAATTTTACGTTATGTACAAGACAACCTTAAAGCGATGACGTGGTAAAATAGAGAGAGAGAGAGAGAGAAAGAGAAAGAAAGACGTAGACGTTGGTATATGATGGTGGGTGCACAAAACAAAAAATTAAGGGTAAAATTATCGATCAACTGGCACTCCTATGCGTCACTCTCCTCTCTCTTTACTACTACGGCGTCCCCTTAAAATCGTCTAGCAGTTATGTAGTCGTACTAGTACATAACATTTGTTTATATCAAACGTTCAGAAAGGGAGAGTATAAAAACAAGAGAAGAGGATAGAAAAAAAAGGAAGTGGAATACTTGACATACAGGGTGCGTGCATCAATGACATTTTCTTTCTCTTTTTTTCTCTCTCTTTGATTGTAATATTCCCTTCCCTTTTGAAAAAAGCAAAAGCAAAAAATGAGGTCAAGTTAATGGCTTGGACACGTAAGTTTTTTGGGTGATGTATTCACGCATAAGAGAATTAGTAATTTTTTCGGTGATGTATGTACGTAAAATACGTATTTATGGCTGTTCGTGACTTCACTTTTGCGCTGGTCGTGAACAAAAGCTGTTGAAACACATTGCGTAATCGAGCAAAATAACATCAATTGGGGTGATTTCAGAATTGTTTTGGTCGTTTTGCACGGGAATGTTTTGAATTTTTACAAATCGTTCAGTTAATCGGTTGTAAGAAAGAGTATTTCATTCATTTAAATTTATGCGTAATCCGTCATTAATATTAGGTACTTTTTATCTTTCTACATTTCTTTAAGTATCAAAGAGTTATAAATTAATTGTGAGCAATTAAAATTTCAATTTCAAATTTTGAAAATTTTACGAATCATGTTTTTTTTTATTAAAAACTGTCATTTTTCTCAATTTTTCATAATTTTATAAAAATTTAGTTTAAAATTTAAAATTCACCTTGAAAAATGATGTATTCAGGAGTAAAAAAGATGTACTTAAGAAGTATTGAGGAATTTCTTTAAACTTCAAAGGAAAATAGCTTCATTGTGCTGAAGCATTTCATGGCTATGGGGACCCAGAATACCACATCTTCTATGGTATTCTACTAAAGTGTACTCTCTGAAGGTTAAAAATTTAGATGTCCTATGAACCTCTGAGTAATTTAAGTTTCATTGTCAGTGATATAATGCTTCATTCAAGAGACAAAATGAGAATCGTATAATATTAAATGAGAGACAATTCCTCAAACGCTTTAAACGATTTACGTTGGAATGAAAGCCAAAATTAGAATTCTCTTTGCGTGAAATTCCAAAATTACGTGAATTATATGTGTATTATACCTAATAAATAATATTTATTAATATATTTACGTTTACTTTTTAATTTATTGTAATAATTAGTTGTATTTGATTAACGATTTATTAAGAATTTTTAATAGTCTCGAAATGATGTGCAATTAATTTCATTACTTTGTTTCCACAGTACATGTAGTGTATATTATCTCATAGTAAAGTGATGCATTTGGAATTTCCCAAAGAGCTGTAATAATATATTTTTCTGGGAATTCCAAAAATTTTGGGATTTATCTTACAATATATAGCGATAAATATAATCTTGTCAACTAATTTCAATAAATGTAGATCACACGTACATTATAAGTCGAACTTATAATGATCATTGTTCAATTTTCATATTAAAAAATTTGGTTACTATAAAAATTGAAAAAAAAATTGAAAAACCAAGAACGAAATTAAAAAATCTTATCTAATAAAATAAATATTTCAGAAAAAAAATTAATGAAAAAATGAAAATTGAATAATTCTTACTTTCATTGTTTATGTAAAGCAATAAATTTTTCACGTCAAACATTCTCTCATAATATCCCTCCATTGAAACAAGCTAAAAAATGAGAAGCTCGTCGCTTAAGAAAAGTAAGAAGCTTTCAACACTGCAAAGAGTATATATACACGCCCGCCATAATATAATCTAATATAATCGTATCGGCAGTATAGCGTACGACGACCCAGAAGCCACCAATGCAATGTGTGCATTCACTTATTGTAACGTATATGAATTTTATGAAATTTTTCTTTTTCTTTAAGTACAAAAATTTTAAAAAATAATGAAATTTAACAAAATATTATTGTTTAATTGTGCAAAAAAAAACGATAATAAAGATTATACGTAAGTGTTCGTGAAAATTGAAGAAAGAAGGCGCCGAAAGTTATACATATATCCACATGTATGTATAAAAGAAGGTCTACGGGAAGTTGTTAATTAAAGATGACTTGGTTTACTTAAAGCAGGCTTGATTAAATTTGCCGCGTTCCTTTCATCTGTCGTATGTGTACACACATCGCACTGGCACGTGTTTGGCAATGTCCCTATAATTATGTGTATCACTTGTCTTATGAACGTACTGTGATCCTTTAAAAGGTAATAATAGAAATAATTGAAAATTATGATAATAAAACCAAGATTATTGGTTTACTCCGTACTAAATGTAATGTTTAACAGATTAAAATATAAATTGTAGTTTTATAAATGAAGACAGACGTGAATTAGTTCAGATGCATGCGAAGGATGCGGATATGCGATTTTGATGTTGTAGAAGACTAATTATTTTTTTCCAACTGATTCTAACAATTAATGCATATAATAAGGATGCAGTAGCTTCTTTTTTTTTGTTTTCGACAAGGTGGTCCCATGAATTTTTAATTAAATTTTTCGTTAATTTATGAAACCTTACTCAATATAAATCATTTAAATTTTAATTTCATCTATACATTTATTCCTCAGTTGCGAATATGATCAAAAGAATAAGAAAAAATCCAATGAAAATGGTACAATATTTTTAAATATTATTAATGAAACCAATCATTTATTATTGGTTTCATTAATAATATTAAAATTATTAACTTTCATCTCTGACAAACGATTTGATCATTTCATGCAATACATCAAAGTCTACAGGAATTTCATACATTCCACGAAGATTTTACATAGTTGTAACTCTGTTTTTTTTAAATTCATAAACCTTTGAACATTCATTATAAAATAACTTAGACACGCAGAAATTTATATTAAAATTAGTCTGTAGAGGCCTATTATCTGCAAGGTCTTCATAAAAGTCTTTTAATCCTATTACTTAATAATAACTAAGCCACCTACACACAAGGACGTTTAAGAAATTGATGTATTAAGTCCCTAATATGTAGATGTTGACGTATAACCCCGTTAAACGTCTTGTTTATTTATATTTTTTTTTTCTCTTCATCTTAATTCAAATTGTAAAATTTTAAACGTACTCAACGTGTGGACATCATCAAAATTATTTGCACGTATCTAATAAGGAGAGAAGAACAAAAAATATTAATTTGTTTTTGTGCTTAGATGGAAATTAAAATGATGCATGTATTTTGAATTGTTGAGTTAGTGGCTAGCTATTATAACTTTTTTAACTTTAGCTAAAAACAGTTCAGAATCAAATTTCATATAAATATTCAAGAAATCGGCTTTTTTATTAAATAAATATTATTATTAACAATATTTTACAATAAAAGCACACTTTCATTCATTTAAATTCATATAACCGCTGTAAGACAATGTATACAAACACTTCCGCATGAATTGACACAAAAATCGCCTCTAGAAGGTTCAACTTATCCATCGAAGGAAATCTATTTATTATTCATGAAATTCGTACTGAATACTTTATTCAGCTTTTTTTTTTGTTCAACGAACCCAGTGTACGCGTGTATTAAATTTCGCGTTATCGAGTTACTAAAATCAGATAATTTTTATTCGCATAGCGTCCCGATAATTATCGTTAACTTACACAATCGCCCGTATGATTAATTGTCACTCACAATTTTCTTTCGCTACGGTCTTAACTGACTGAAAAGTTTTTAATTTTATGATAAACTAGTTTATGTATAGTATAAAGTGTGTAATGGAAAGTTGTAAAAATAAATTGTTCTTTTCTTTTGTATAATAGTAAAGAAGTATAACAAACTGTATATTAAAACCTTGGCATTTTATACGAACCATATCATCAACTATTTAACTATAAATTGCATGGCATTGAATTTTTCGTATAGTAAAAATGTAAAAATTTACACAAGATCTAATTTTACAGCTTTTACTATCAGATTAAATTAATAAAATTTGTGAAGCTTGATTGCACCCACTTTGGAGATACAAATAGGGCGATGTAAAATTACTCAAAGTGTATATTGATGAATCTATGCCAACGGGAAGGAAAAGTCAGCTAAAAAAGAAATATTCTCTTATCCCTCTGTCGAAAAAAGAAAGCAAAATAAAAGTCATTAAATTGTAAATCCTCGTTGATGATAAAGCGTAAAGCTTTGATTACTATAACATATAGCAAAGACCCTATAATACAATATTGCATGTTGATGTTGTACATGTGTATATAAAAGTAACGGAAATTCACGGGGTGCTTATTTATTTTTTTCTGAATCAGAGCATCATTATCGAAAATTGTATTAGAATCACTGCGAGGCTTACATTGTAATTATCATTAAATCTCTTCTACTTTCTTGCGGTATTTCTTTATCCCCCTCTTTTCAATAAGCATTAGAAAGCGTTTATTTATTTCTTTATTGAAGACTGATTCTAAATTAAAATTGATTTTTTACGTAACGTTTTTAATACTTTAAAAGTATAAAATTTTTTGTTTAGTCAGAATTTTATAATATTGTGAACTATACTAAAAAAGTTTAAAATGTTTTGGATCAATCTAATTAAAAAATTAAATATTTTTAATTGATCTTTTGACTTTTAAGAAAAAATTTCATAATCTGAATGTTGTAATCAATTCACATTAGTGTAGTGCTTAAAAAGTTATTTAACAATATTATCATCCTTTGTGAATTTAATCTATTAAGTTCCTGTTAAAATTGCTTATTTTGAAAAACTTTTTCAATTGCACTGAATAAAAGTAAATTGATCTATCAAAAGAATATCGAACTGCCACCATAAACTTTTCTCAATCTCCCAAAACTAAATCAAAACTTGACCCCTTAATCTTAGCCCTCTAAAAAACACAAAAAATAATAAAAAGTCAATCCATACAAAATGCGTATATATTTCACTAGATATCTTCTTTATCTCAATTTTTTTTTCTCGACGGTATATGTATCCATAAAATGAAGACACATCCAAGATTGGCTGATAAAGAAGATAGCATCCTTTTTCATTTAACTTAACTACATATACGAGGTGAATATATATATAGAAAGTAATACATATAGAATCACGGTATGTTCCTAATAGTGGTGTGTTTGTGTATACACATGATAATAAATTATATAGTGGAGAGTCAGCCAAGGCTTAATGCCTCGCCCATAATGAATTCGCTGATGCACGGATACATGGTAGGTGAGGCTTATTTAGGGGTTTTTGGCTCATTGACAAATTGATATGTTTCATTTAATGCTTTTTGATTAATCTTTCGACTTTATTGATGTTCTTGATTCCCAGTTTAAGTTAAATTTTTGTTTAAACAAATAAAAAACAAAAAAGTAAGAAAACAAAAAAAATGGATCTAGAGCTTAAAAGGCAAATTTGTGTTTGTAACTCATTTGATAAAGTGTTGATTAAGTTGAAAATATACTAGTCAAAAAAATTTCCGTTTGATTGTTTAAAATGTAAAATAGCCGTTTGTCATCACTTTTATCTAATACCACATTCTTTTCAGCAGTTTTGAGAATTGCCTTAAGTATTCATAAACATGGATCTTAATAAAAAGCAATTACATCATAAAATACGCCTATAAAAAGCAAATAATTTAATAATGTCCAATTAAAAAGAAATAATTAATCTTACGAGTGTTAAATTGTAAACATATAAACTTTTTTTAAAATTTTATCTTTACGTACAAAGATATTGATGTACAAATTGTAAGTTTTAATTTAATCAACCTTTTTTTTGAAAAGTATACAATTTAAAAAAATTTATATCTAGATAGTAAAAGATTCTTTATTTCGTATTTTTCTTTTATAAATTGTTTATTTGACGCGTAAAAAGTGTTCGTATAAATTCATTATGCGTGGTCCAAATTTTAATTGGCATTTAGAAAACTATATGTTTGTGAGGCTCACAGTTTAAAAAATTATTACTTTATTTAAAGTTTTTATGAGATTTGTATGCAGATGTTAACATATTTTTGTTTACGTGTATATTGTAGAAGAAAATTTCAGCAAAAAAATCGTGTTGTTTAGACTTCTTTATTGTCATTTTTATTTTTAAAAATTTATTTAATGTCGTGTACTTATGCAATCATTACGATGCTAATTAGCGACGGAGGTTTCTCAGTGTGTTTGTGAAGAAAGCACATGTAACTATAGTGGTGCTTGTATCATACGGATCCTGAGAGCGGGATTCGAACTTAAGTTCTCGGGATTATGAATCGATCATTCTACTGTCTGAGCCACTAGGACCTCTATATTCATTATTTTAAGAGTTTAAATTAATTTAATTGCTAAACGCATTTTTGTTATTATTATTTTTGCAAATTTATAAAAATATTCTATTTTTGAAATCATATAAAAGATATATTAAATAAAACTAAATGTATAAAAGTTATTGTAAAGCTAATAATTTTAAATAATTGTCAATGTTAGCCAAAATTTTTTCATAAAGTGTCCTTGAATTTAAACAAATTTCGAATATTTTAGTACCGCACTACCGAAAAATAAAAAATAATAACTTTATTTTCAAATTATGCAGGCATTTTTTACTCAGAAACAAAGCAACAAATTTTTCTTGAAACTTCCATACAACTATACCAATGTATCGGAATTTACCTTAAATATTCTAACAACGTAATAACAAAATCACGAAACATATTACTTTTTAACCCTCTCGCGCACTGTATAGATACAACAAGTTAAAACTTTAGTCCAAAATAGAAAGTGGTAAATCGCACGCCGAGAGGGAAAACATATATCCCTTTTTCTTTCACGAGCTTGCCAAAGCTTTATTATTGATGGCGTTTGTACATACGAGCTTTTGTGCTACATAGTAAGACCAACAATCGATTCACATTGTCTCGTCTAGTACGTTCTTTCTTTTTTTTTTCTTTTGTCTTATATCTATGGGATTCCCCCGAGTTAATACTTTTCACTAATTCACTCCGTTCTTTTCCTTCCTCGTGTGCTTTCAAGGCCTCGGACAAATAAGTTTATACGTCGGTTTGGACTTTTTTATTTATTTAGCTGAAGGATTAAGCGTGCCGAGAGTAATTGTGTTATTATTTTTTTAAATAAAAATTGAGATAGTTCATAAGCTTTTTTACGATTTATTAAATACTTTATACAATAAACTAAAAATATTATCATTATACTTTGTTATATATGAGAATATTAATTTTAAATGAACGTTTATGAGTTTTATTTTGAGTTTGTTATTGCATTTGGAATTAATATTATTCGACAACATTATTGCTTCAATTAGTAATATTATAACAATAAAAAGTATTACTTAATATCATAAGTTTGAAAGCTTTCAGATCATAACGTGTTTTTGAAAATATTGAGAGAATGAAAATCGATAGATTCGAAAAGTTTCCTTTCTCGTAAACACGTTACAGTTTTTAATAGCGGTAACGTGTATACCGAGCCAAGAAATAAGTCAATTAAAGTAATGATATTATTATTACTCCATAATTTGTTTCAATTAATCTAAAATCCACGGAATCTTTTTGAAACGTATACTTTTAGCACTGCTATTTTTTCAATTTATGCATCACACTAAAGAAACACTTTGTATGCAAAATTATTTTCGAAAAATCCATTTATTTACGTAGATGTAATGCTAAAATATACAGTATACCAACTCAGAGATTGCATTTAAAGAAATGAAAGAAGCTGCAAAAAGTTATTTTAAAATGTATGTCAATCCTTTCACTATTGTTATATTCGCATAAAATAGCAAAGCTACATTATTTAAAAATACATTTGAACAATCGGTATGAAACATTTTTCAGTTTATTGCTGAGAGAAAATCCGTTAAATGATTGCGAAGCAAAAAAATAATAATAAAAATAAACAAAGCTGGAGCTAGCTATTAATTTGATGGTAACCGCTAATAATATTACTTGCAGCCAGTAGAGAAAGTCTATTATTTCTACTTGCGCTATCTCACGCTTACGGTAATAAAAATTGCTTATTTTCTGTTCCAGTGCATTGAAATCTTTGTCTGAGGAAAGTGTAAGAGTAAGATTAGTCGAACTAGTGTTTTTTCGAAAAAATATTTTGTATGCTCTGATAAAAGTTTCTACTTCTATGATAAAAATTTATATGATTTGAAGATTAAACGTATTATTATCATATTTAATTTATTAAATCATTTCCAAACATATGGCAATCTTATACTTTTATCGTATCAAAAAAATTAAAAACGTTTAATGAAAATTTAGGATGTTAAAATCATACGATTAATTTCTATCAGAAACATAATTTTTCAATCAAATATTGAAAAGTGAGATTTCTTTGTTTAACAGCGAGTTAAAATGTAGATCATTAAAACTAAATTTCTTCTACAATTTCTCAGCAAGATTAGTTCAAAATTTGCATTAGATACACTTCATTTATAACAACTAATAAAGATAAAACGCTAAAAGATATTAAAAACGTTAAGTACTTTTAAAACTAAATTTTTAGAGCAGAATAAGGAATTTATTAATGTAATTAATGGTATTGAAAAGTAAAATCGAAAAGCAATTATACTCTATTAACGAAATAATTTACAAAAAATAACAGCAATATATCATTTGTCATCGAAATTCTTTATTTTCCTTTATATCATTAATGAAGAATTCGCGTGATCAAACTTTTGCGTATTTCTAAATAAAAAGTCGTATAGTCAAACGGATTTTGTATATCCTTGTTATACCAAGATATGAATATTAACCTGCTGTCTTTTTATTTTTTTAGTTTTTTTTTTTGATACTGTATTCAATATTTGTACAATCAATATACACGGAAGAAGCACGCATAGAAACCCTAGGAAAGCGATTTTTTCGTATCAGATTTCGCTCCCTTTTTTTCGGTATCTTTAGAATATATTCTCTTACATTTGCTTCTGATTCGCAGAGACTTTTATTTAACAATGAATTTTAATGAAGTTTCAAACAATGAGAATCAATAATCAAGAGTCAGAGTGAAGTTGAGTTTATCCTTTTGGAAAGGCTGCGATTACTGGTGAATCAAAAATATTACTTTTAATCGTGCATTCTTTCATCCAATCATTCTTATTTCGGGTCAAGATTTTTCATTTTGATTAGGTTTTTTGTTTTTTCTTTGTGAATGTAATTGATTTTTTTGAACTGTGACTATTCAACTGCTTAAGATATTGCATAGACGAGATTAAGCATTGTTTTGTTTGCGTATTTAGCAAAAGGTCGAATATTTTAAAGATGCTATCGTACAATCAAAACCGGTTAAGGCTCACCTCTTTTACGTAACATTCTCTTTCTCTTTTTTAGACGCGAATTTTAAAAAATTAAGTGGAGAAGAAGAAGGCGGAGAAGTGAAAAGACTTGATTCTTTGAGCATGGAGTCATTGGGTAAAAATGTCTTTTTAAGTTGATATTCAAATTTTCGTTAAAAATCTTTCCATTTGTGCTCGCTTACAATTAATTATAAAATAATTTAATAAATTATGTGTATATATTCGGAAACAAAAAGCTTTTTCTTCAACAAAAAAATAATTCCAAACTATAAACGAATATCACTTAATCTATCAACTGATTAGATTATCTGTAATCTAAAAACAACGCTTGATCCTGGTAAATATTGAAAAAACCTTTCCACGCGCTTACATAACCAAAGGTCATTGCTTTTTTTCCTCCCAAATTAAATCATCGTCAAAGTTATTGTACCTCGTTATTTCACCGCAGGGCATAACAAGAGTCAAAGATATTCGCGATAGTGCAGGTAAATATTTTCGTGACGCGCGTGCACAATTATTAGGGAGGAGAAAGAGAGAGAAAAAAAAGGAGCAATTTAACACTTATGTCAAAGCAAAGTGACAATGACATGAAGAGTCGCTGATTTAATATTATTTGACTTGTAAAGTCTAGCTTAGAGATTTGAATAATAGCTTGACTATTCATTTTTAAATGTTATCTTTTGTTACATGAATCAGAAAGTTAATTAAAATTAATAAATTATTAATGGTTTGACAAACAATTAATTTGATTATTTTATACATCTAATTATAATTTTTTTCTTCTAGAAGTTATCAAATTTTAATTATATCCCATAAAAACTTTACTAATTACTTCAAATATTCTTGATAACTGTATTTGATAAAAAATTTAAGAACCTCGTAATTTAATTAAAATTTTACGTTGAAATTCTAGCATGATAAATAAATGAAATTTTCTCCACATTTAATATTAAGAAATGGCTTGAAAAAGTACAAGTAATTATTTTAAATGCAGTTTTCAGTTTCACTTTAAGTACAAAATTACTTGTAAGGAGTCGTTTCTAGAAAGCACAATAGACTCTTCAAGCGCTTTGAAGAAGTACGGAATAGAAAATCTTAAATACAAAAATTTTTCTGTACTACTTGAAAAATTTTTTTATAACATTTAATTTATAATTAATCCTTTTAATACCCCAATATAATTATAAAAAAATAAATATTCTTTAACATGAATTCATCCAATATGTACCCGCACGAATGCATAACAAGAGAATGTACACACGGACACAAATATACATTTAAGCTCTTGGAAAAAAAAGAATAAAAAAGAAAAACATTTGTCACTGTCAATTACACGTTAGATGTCAATGATACGGACATTTACCTCGCGAAAGTGCAAGTTCAAAGATAATATATAACAACCGGAACCGGGCAATTCAAATGAAACTGGTCAATCGGCTCCTCCGTGGCTGCACCAAGACCCGAGAAATAAAAAAGAAAGAAAAAAAGAAACTGCTTAAGAAGATCCGCTGGTTGTACGCAAAAAAAGTTTGTTAAAAAAAAAAAAACAAAAAGAGAAGCACACGCGCTTAAAACCACTATACGCACAGCATGAAAACGGAAACCAAAAGAAGCCGCATACCGTTCAGCGTCGCGTCGTATTTTATCTTTCTTTTTTTCACTTAAAATCGCATTGACCCTTAAAACAAGAGAAACTAAAAAATTACACACTAAATACAGTAGAGAAAGTTTATTAAAAAAAGACTTACTTCTGTAGTTCGATAAAACTCCATTGGTAAACAATGCAAACAGCAACAACTTTAGCGCAAACATATTAATCGTCTCACTGAAGAAAAAAAATTAAAAATTTCGTATTTATTAAAATTTTATATTACGAATTTAGAAAAAACATTTAAAAAAAGAAAATAAAAAAATTGTAATATTAGGAGAGGAAAACCTTGTATTATCCTTTCTGTTTTGGGTCTCCCGCGCGCGCGTATCTGACGTCGACTGAGAAACCAAACTCTTCGACTCTCTTGGCTTACAAAACTCTGTCTCTCTCTCTCTCTCTCACTCTTTCTCTCTTTATCTATAGCCAAACACAAACGGCGTCTGGCTGTGTGTATATGTGTGTACGTATAACATACAAGTAAAAAAGAGAGAGGGGAAAAAAGAGAGTATATAACGACGCCAAAGGGAAAGTTCTCTCTTGTAACGTTATGATACTTGTACTTTACTTTTAAGGCTGGCTATATGCACTTATACAACTGTGTACAGAACGCTTTTACGTCTTTGAGCTTGTTTCTTTTGTATTCTCTTCTTTTTTTTCCTTCTTCTTTTGGCTGAAATTTTCATAGGCAGGTGAGTTTAAGAAGGTGGGGAAAGGGTGTTAAAACGACTATACCCTAGGACTGACATACTGACGAACGGATTTTTTTTTTTACGTTTTCTTTTTTTATGGGAGGAATGATTTTCTTTTTTTCCTTTTTTTTTGTTGTGGTTAGCGAGGGTGAAAGAGGCGCTTTAAGGTTTTATGGGTTGAGCTTTTTTTTGGAGAACGGATTATTGATTTACTTTTGACTGTAATGTTTGAGACATTAGAATTGTAACTGTGATGAATAAGAATTTAAACGAAACCCTTAACGTCTCGTTGGAAATTGATTTTTTCAGCTCCTGTTTATGATAAATTATAATCTTTGAAATTTATCGGAATTTCAACATCGAATAATCAATTATAGCGCATATTTTCTCTTACTATTCTGTGATGTAATATCTGCTTATGATGAATATTTAAATAAATAAATTAAAAAAGAAAAAAAATTATTCACTATGGTCCTGTTTTTAATATTTACTGTAAAAATGTATATTTATTTATTCTTGTTAATAATTTGATTAGAAAGAAACACCATTGAAAGATTAATCATCAGAGCTTCATGTCTGATTTTCAAAATAAACTCGATCAAAAAAAGCTTAGTCAAAAGTGAATCACCAATAAAATTAAAGTTGTTGACTTACAAGAGAGAAAATAAAACTATCATTAATATTATTTCAAATTTTTATTCTTAAAGAAGAAAGAAAGAAGAAACGATATTTTTAATGATGTCATATCATTTGTACTTTATCTAGCAAATCCGTCTGACCTATACCCGTACCGTAACTACTTAGCATTATGCATATTAATCTATTCTTAAAATATTGGTTTTTTTTTATTTATCAAAAGCAACAAAATTAAACTATTTACAAGGTATTTATTTACAAATTTTATTTTTTTCTTACTTAATTCTCATCTAATAATTATAAATTTACCTGAATTTCATAAAAACGTAGCTACAGTAATATCATAAATTTGATAAAAAAAATATAATGAATTAAAGTATTTCTCTTTAATGAAATTCATTGCTTTTTTTTATACATATCATGCTTATAATATGCTTTTATAATAAAGAGAGCGCGATAGAGTGAGATAGAAGAGGGTAAATAAGCATATGTCGTTTGAAGCGTTATAGCGTGAGCCGGCCGCGTGTACCGGCTGTTACGTATATCTTATTATTATACCCGGTCGTACGGACGAGCGCGCGCTGCCGTGCACCTGAAATCCTAGGAGAACGATCGATTTTTTTTTTCATTCATTTTTTTTTGGGGGTTTTATTTTTATACAAGGCCCTATAAAATAAGGATACACGTAAGGCTTATGTGGTTTTATAGCAGAGATATCGCACAGTGACACGTTTTGAAAATTTTTTTTTTTTTCGAGAGATATTTGATTGACGATTGTATGTTATGAATTATGGAAAATTTTTTCTACGTTTTGTATATAGGGTATTGGATAATTACTACTTTGATACTTTTGAAAACGATAAAATTATGTGCATTTTTTGTATTATGAGGCTTTTTCTTGTTTTAATTTGTATAAAAGTTAATAAGTACTTGAATAGTTAAAATTTATACGGTATTATTATGATGATTAATTTTCAAATAGTACTTCTTTTTTTAAAGTATTTATTAGATACAAATATAATTAAAATTATACGTTTACCTTCAGGCTCAAAAAAAAAACCTTTAACCCGTCAAAAAGCGTTAGACTGTATTTTTTTATTCTTTAACGTCGCTATACTTATTCTATTTGTGATGCTAATCAGCGACGGAGTTCCGTAAGTGTGTTTGTGAACTGCAGCACATATAATGTATACAGTGGTGCTAGCATCAATCAGCTGCCGAGAGCGGGATTCGAACTCAAAACCCCGAGATTACGAATCCAACGCTCTACCGACTGAGCCACTAGCCGGCTCTATGTGAACTTTACATATCGCTGATATATGGTACAACACAAATTTAACTACTTTTAGAAAACATTTTGATGTCTCAAATCCCGGAAGTTTAAAAAATTTAAGATAATGAGAAAATTTTGTATTTTTACCATAAATTATAAGATAATGAGAAAATTTTTAATTTTTATTATAAATTAATAATTTTTTAGGCGATATATTACTTGTTTCCTTATACGAAAACATAAGGGAATATTCTCTTTTTTTATAAAAGATTTTTGTGATAGTATTGTTGCGTGGGAATGACATAAGAATGCCTAAAATTAAATATACTTACATAGTTAGAAATTAAATACTTTTTTTTTCATACTTATTAAAATCGGTATTGATATCAATAATGAGTAAATGAATGAATAAATAATTGAAAATACCCTGTGTTAGGTATGCAGTCAAATTTAGTTTGGAAAACAGTTTGAGCAGAAAAAAATCAATATACCATACTTTTTGAGCATTGCAAGCATATGATAAAAATCTTTTTATCATCAATAAACGTTTATTTTCAATTGTTTGAATTTTTTATGAACTTATTGAGCAGAAAAAATTGAATTGTAAAATATTTGTATAATAAACATAAATCTTCAATTTATATTCCAGATCGATATTAATAATTAAAAATTAATTATTGATTTGCAAGAATTGTTCAATTTATATTTATAATTAAGAACAGAACGTTACATGTAAAAATTATAATTAAAAATAGAAATCAATATAGTATAAACATAAATTTATATTGATGAATTTTTTATTTATTATATCATTTTTATAATGATAGTTGCACTCGTAGTTATATCATGAGTTATCCAAATTACCTTTTAATTCACTCTAATGTTTCGAAAAACATTGAATTACCGCGGTCATGCGCAGTGTTTTTGCGTAAAAGTTTTTTAAAAATGTCTGCGCCCGCAAGTTAAAACACATGTTTACATGTGTTCATAACATCAGGTTTATAATTATAACTAAATCAAATATTAAATAATAGTTTTCAAAAATATTTATTTTTACAAAAAAATGCCTTTAATAGTAATGACAGGAATCCCATGTAGTGGAAAAACTACTAGGACAAAAGAATTAAAAAAATTTTTTGAAGAAAAAGGAAAGAAAGTTGAGATTATAAGCGAGGAAGAAGCAATTATTAAAGCTACATTTGATAAAAACACATTTTATGCAGGTAAATAATTTTTTATTTAATTTATTAAATCATTTTTAACTAACAATATTGAAGTGTTCAAATTTTATACAAATTTTTAAACCTAACCTCTAAATTTATTTCATTGAATATTTGAACTTTGTTTTATAGTTAATTTTTTTTTATATTCCTAAAATTGTTTGATTGTACTTTTCATAAAGATTCTAAATGTCATATTATTTTTAGATTCAAAAAAAGAAAAACTAATACGTAGTGATATCAAATCTAATGCTCAGCGACTTCTAAGCCAATCTGATGTTTTAATTATTGATGGTAGTAATTACATAAAAGGATGCAGGTATGAAATTTATTGTATGAGTAAAGCATATAAAGTACCACAATGTACTGTGCAATGTGATTTACCAGTTGAACATGCTTGGCTGTGGAATGAAAAAAGACCCACTAACGAACAGTATTCAAGAGAAATATTTGATGCTTTAGTTTTAAGGTATATTTATATATAAATAGATCATCATAATAATATTCCCAATTTTTATTTACAAAAGAATAATATTCACATTAAATTTTTTAGGTATGAAACACCAGATAGTAAAAATCGATGGGATTCTCCGTTATTTGTAGTAAATCCTGAAGATGAATTGCCATGTGAAGAAATTTTCTCTTCTTTGTATAATGTCAAGGCGCCAAAACCAAACATGAGTACTCAATGTGTTAGTATATAATATAATTTTTATTTTCACTGATTCTTTTCATATCATAACTAATTTTTAAAATTGTTTTAGCCACCATTGACAGCCACTAATTATTTATACGATATGGATAGGATAACACAAGATATTGTTAATGTAAGTTAAAAAAATATACAAAACTATTCATTGCAGTACTTATGAAAAAAATTATATTTTCCACAGGAAATCGTATCAGCACAACAACTAGGGATTGAAAATAATATAAAAATTGCAAAATATAATGTAACACTTCAAAATTCAGGAAGCGCGCCACAACTTACAAGATTAAGAAGGCAATTTTTAAATTACAGTAAAATGCAACAAATACAGACTGACAAAATACCTTCGTTATTTATAGAATATTTAAATAAAAGTTTATAAAATAAAAAAATTTATATTAACAAAAATATTTTGATTTTACTTTATTTTATATTAATATTTTATATTAATTTTGAAAATTAAAAAGATTAATTATGGAGGGGTTTTAACTAAAAATCCTTTTATGTTTTAAATATAAAATTATATTAATTACAACATTATGAATAGTCTAAGTTACATTTCGATATACTGCACTCCGTTAGGGCAAACTGCAGTCTTTATCATCTCAAAATTAAGATGATTCTTTTTCAACATTAATTTTTAAATTTTGTATCATTATACATTGTTCATGCGCACTTCAAGAAATACAATAAAAAGCAAAATAATGAAGAAATGATGAACATATAAACTTTTTGTTTTGAAATTTTAAATCAAGATACTACAGTTTAGCCCAATTGTAACAGACAACCTAGGTCTCACAAAACGATTCAGTGTTAAATTACATTATTTTTGTTTAATATTATACATAGTACAGATATTTTTTTCTTTTCATAATAAACGAAAAAAATATTTGCTTAAAAATGGGAACGTATAAAAGGCACTACTTATGAAAATGCATCATCGATCTTATATTGTCAAATCAAAATTAAATAAGCTATGTTTCTTTGCACATATTTTTTTCTTAAATACTGAATTATTAATATTTTTAATTGTGCACAATTTGTACTTTAATTTTGTAAAATATACATATAATTCGGGTACTTATACGTTTTAGTGAGCAGATTTAATTCGTATTGAGCATTTATGCAAATAATGACAATTACAAAAATTGGCTAAATACTACAATGAAATTTTTTTAATTTTTAACTATACTGAAAGTTGTGTCACAATTTATTTGAACTATATCATTTGATCGATAATACAATTATGAAAAATCAATGATTATGCTAAATCACATGTTGAGCTCATCAAGGACATTGTAGGGTTACGCATATTTCGGTAGCTTAATTAAATTTGTACTTTAGAATATTTTAAATAAAAGTTATAACATTTTTGAAAAATTAAGAAAACAATGAAAATAAAGAAAATTAAGAGATTAAAACATTTTTAAAAAGTTAACTACATTAGAAACAATGCATTTACATAAAAAATCAAAAGTTTGAAAAATATTTGCCCTTCAATTTTCCTTATGAATTAAAAAACACAACCAAATCACTATTAATTTTCTTGTTCTTGTAGTCCATTAGTTTCTGAACCATTATGATTCATTGGTTCAGGTTTTGTAGGCCTTTTTGGTTTTTGACAAACAAAATAAACACTATTGTATTCATATTGTAGCATATTATTAACGTTTTGAGCATACCGTGTTTTCACATGTGTTTCCTCTTTCTGAAATTATTCAAATTATTAAATCATCACTATTATTATTAATAATGAAAAAAATCATGAACGAAGAAAAATACAAACCTGCATTTGAAATCCAAAACCTCGAATTACGTCACGAACTTCACTATAGCTTGGCTCAATAGATTCTTCCATTGGCATGTCACTGAAATGATACAATAGTGGTCCCAAATTGATCCATATACCACCTGGTTTCAATATTTTGTATATCGTTTCTATAAACTGTACTACATTATTTGCACAGTCAATAAAGAAACACGTTGCTACGCAGTCCCAATAGTTTTCTTCTGTATACACCTATTTTAATAAAAAAAATAATATGTGAATAATTTTAATTTTGTAATTTTTAAACAATAATTTGAATTAATTTATACATATTTTAAAATTTTGTAGTATATTAAAGTAAAGATGTACATGAATTATATTCCATGGGATTCCAAAATTGTTAAAACTAATAATAATAAAGAGTTTTTATTACTAGTTTAAAATATTATAATATAAATTTATTTCTTACTTCTAGGAAATCACCAGCTGTCATGGAGAATTGTGCGTTTTCTGGGAGATCACTTGGATTCACATCTGGAAAGAAAACTTCTTGTGTTTGATGCTCAGGCTGCAAGTTATTCATGTACTGATGAACCCAAGGATGAACTTTGTAGGAATCCACACCTCTGCATCTGAAAATAAAATGATAAAAAGATAAAATAATTTGTTTTATTTTTTATGCTCAATCTGTAAAATAGAATTATTTTTTAAAATGTATACTTTTATTAAATTAAAACATAAAATAAATATTTTAACAAAAATAGTCTTTAAAAAGAAATTTAAAATAACTTACTTATTCAACACGAAATGAGATGCAAAAAGCATGAAGAGTGAGAATTCATTCCCTTGACACGTGTAGCCCCTCTTGGCGATCTCGTAGGCCAGCCTCCCAAGTCCCGCACCAGGTACAAGAATACGGATTTCCGCCGGTGTACTGGAAATTTATCTATCATTCCATTTTCTTTCTGACTGTTTATCTATCATTTTATGACAGAAGACGTGAAGGTGAATAAAGTATGGAATTGGACACACGAACGATGAAGAGTAATTTAAAAAAAAGTAAGAAAACTAAACATTAATTCGTACCAATGCTCCAAAGGAAATTGATTCATTATCTCATCAATGATCGGTTGATAACAGGTTCTGCGTTCTTCCATCCCTTCTGTACTCCAATCGCGTACTAACTGTTTAATTGTCGCCTGTACTTTCTCTTGATCCGCTAGTATTGGTCTGTGTGTGAGGGTCTAGAAATCATTTGAAATTTTAGATAATTTATAGTCTGAGCATATTTTATATTATTATTTTAACTATTAGAACTACAATATTAGAATTATTAGAACTACTTTTTTTTTAAAAGAAAATAAGTTTCAGAAAGGTAAGGTCTTACATATCAGAACACCTGAAGTTTATAGCCAGAAGGTAGACAGCTATTGAAATTTAATGGCTGCTCTCCTTCTGGATCCAATCTTAAAGTGTCTTTGTATTTTGAGTACTTTCTATGAAATAGGGAAAAAAATTTAATTATTTTTTTATTGAGAATATGCTTTTATGGCAAAATATTACAATTAAATAATAATACATGTTAAAAGAAATAAAAAAATATTAAATTAGAGAAAAAATAAATAAAGATGTATTATGCAATTTAAGATTAAATGGATTTTTCATGAAAAGAAATTTTCATATCTTTTTAAACATTGACATTATCAGTTATAATGTTGAATAATATTTTTTAAGGCCGATTATTATTGAAAAATAGTATTATTTTAAGTTTTTTTTCTAATTACCTTTTTTAAAATAAATGATTATTTTTTCAACTGATTTTTAAATACTATCATAAAGTGTTAATAAGTGTATTAGTAACTTCTATATTTAAAATTAAAAAAAAGAATGAATCCATGATGATACTGTTGATGTTATATATGATATAACAGAAAGAAGAAATACATGCTACACACCATAGAAATTGATCTTACACTGTCGGTTGTTGAACTAGTGGGACTGACATTTTCAAAAATATGTGTCACATCTTTTATAATAAGTTTAATAATATCATCATTGTTTTCTATACATCTTTTGACCTCTTGCAAATGCTCCCTATATTTGCTTAATAATTTCTGGTGGTGTGGTGGAAGCGAAAGAAGATATCTTTCGGTTTTCTTTACTCGTTGCAAAGAATGAGGCCTGTTGAAAAAAAAAACAATGAATTAAAAATTTTAATTTTAATTCCTCTACTTAGTTTTTTTGACCTATTGACATTGATAAATTTTATTGGTCATAATTAAGAAAATAGAAATTGCAAATAATCAGCTTATTGATACAATCAAATGCACCGGTATTATCATTATAATAAATCATTTTGCAGTTGGCTATATGACACTTTAACATAATGACATCCCAAAGCTAGCCTATTAAATGCAGAAAAGTTTGATAACATCACATGTGTCTTATTTGTTATTGTAAACAAGATAAAGTGTAGAGACATGGACATGCACAAAAGAATTTAAGTTATTAAACTTTATATCATTCAACTATAATTTTGCATATTTTAGATTAAATAAACGTTTTTAAGTTTCTTACTGTAGAAACATTTGAAGGAAATATCAATTCAAATTTATAACTATAACTTTTGTACAATTTAAAATATCTATTTACTTTTTTTTATTTAAATAAATTATTGTAAAAATTACATAAAACGCAGTATAGTAAAAAAAATAGTATTTATAAAATTGTAATTATATAAAGATAATTTATTAATAAAACTTTATTAATAAATTATACCTAAATCACGGAAAATATTAAATTTTATATAACTTTGAAATGCATTTAAAATTCAAAAATAAGATTTTGAATTTGAATAAAATAAATTTAAACTGAAAAGAACGCCGGGTCATTTTGGTCGACATAAGTATTTATTAACAAAAAAAAAAAAGAAAATAAAAGAAAGCCGACAATCTTTTTCTTGGCTTTGGCTGAATACCGGCCGGTTTCTTATTTTTAACATTATTTGCTTATATACTTTATGAATTAATCATAAAAAAATTTAATGAAATTCAAATAAACACGAGCCATGAGCGGCACGTGGAAAATTTTTTTCTATGATCGTTTCGCACTCTTGAGATAACGCGAGTGTGTTATATCTAGTATAGATAGAAGAACTAGACACCAAAAATATAGGCAACAATTGAGGTTATGGATGCTGACAATTTTTTTCTTCTCAAAATTGAAAAGAAAAGAGCTTGACAAGATTAATAGATTATAACTCACTTGTAGTATTTGAATGCCGTTACGATGCGTTGAAAATGTTTTTTTTCTTCTTCATCCTCGTAGCTGCTATTCACCTTTGGATAATCGTTTGGCTGGACATCCATTTTTTCGATAAATTCTCTACAACGTACAGGTTTCAATGTATACTTGTGGGATCTCTCGCGCGTATATACGGTTTCTTTTGCTCTAGACTTCTTTTTTTTCTTACCTTCGCGCGCGGGACAGAAACTTTTTTGTACTTGTATTTGTAACCGTCTTAAAATAATATTACATACATACGCGTATTAAAACGCTTTTTTTTTTCTTAATTAGATTGTGTGCGTTTGCGGCTTTTTCACTCTTCTTTTTTTTATATATTTGTTAAAGAAAAGAGGGGAACAATAAGTATATCAATGTTTCCCCGCGCGCGCGCCAACTGATACAATCGTGTTGCTTCTTCAATTTTTTTTTATATGTATATAGGCATTACATCCACATAAATTTTAATGCGCAGGCGCAGTTAGGAAAGAGCGAGAAGAAAGGTATAGATTAAGAAGTTGAGAAAAGAAACGCGAAACGCCGCGGAAGCTAAGAATTTGCAATAATTATCAACAGTGGTAAATTTAAAATTTAACCCGATCGGAAAGATATCGTGGCTAGCCAAGATGGCATACAAGGCCCTCTATAGGCCGCCAGGCGTGGCCCACGCTGATTTTGTAACGGGGGTAACACACGGCGCAAGCAGGGCCCAGCCTTTTTACGATGATATGCGCATGCGTCAACACAAACTATACATTGCTTTTTTCCTTACCAAAATTTAACTTTGTATAGTTTATGCTATATATAGATATAGATTTACTGCAGAGAAGACGTTGCCTTCCAAGGGCCTCGCTAGCACCCCGTTACACAGCGCCATCCTTCACTACAGTTTGCCTAGAGACGGCCCTGTTAGGCTTTCTTGGCAACTAGTTGGGGCCAAGCCGGCGCCCTGCTATCATTTCCGATCGGGAAATATCAAAGGTCGCTCGCGCGCCTTCTTGCGGTGATCTTTAATATAATTATGACTTTACCGATTGTTGAATTTTTTTAAAATTCGATACTTTTGTTACCAAGGCAGAAATAAACAAATGGTTGCGAAAAATATGTTCGACACTGTGCTTTACAGTGTAAAAACAAGTTAAATTTATAATTTACTTTGATTACTAGTGATTATTATACTTTATATCTCTAACTTTCAATGTATTTATTTGAAAATTATGTTATTATTATGTAAATAATTTTTCAATTAGCTGTAAATTTAAAAATACTTTTTCATTTTTTAAATTTAAATAGCTTTCAATTCTTTTTAGTTTTGATAGATTACATTTTTTCAATATGTAACTAAACAATGTATTTTAATTACAGATTAATATTCTTATCAATAAATATTCACTTGCATTGTTCTATGAGGCGTGGAATATTAAGTATGATTCATAAAAAATGCAGAAACAATGTCTATCCCTCATCCAATATTCAAAGGTTCACAGTTCCAGATGATAAAGTTTCTTGGGATGTAGATTTTCCAGAATACACTCCAGTTAACTATACATCAAAAGTTTTAGAAGGAAAACCTTGGGCCGATCCAAATATTGAGGATGAAAATTTTAAGCCTAAATGGAATGAGCTTGATGACAATGGTAATATTATAAATTATACAAAAATATTAAATTTTATAATTAAAAATAAAATATACGAGTTCTAATATATTTAAAGGTAAAATTAATAGAGTAAGTTTTATTTGTCAATACTCTATTGGAAAGGATAATTATCCTTTAAATCCATTTGGTCGTACTGGAATAAAAGGTCGTGGTTTACTTGGAAGATGGGGACCAAATCATGCTGCTGATCCAATCGTCACAAGATGGAAAAGAAATAAAGATAAATCTTTAAAAATTGAAGAAACAACAAATAAGCCAATACTCCAATTTGTTGGCATTCAAAGAAGAGATTCAGGGGAATGGGCTTTACCAGGTGGAATGGTAGATCCTGGTGAAAAAGTATCAGTTACCGTAAGGCGAGAATTTATGGAAGAAGCTATGAATTCTTTTGAAAAAAATCCAGAAGAATTAGAGGAAATGAAAAACGCACTTAAAGAATTTTTTGAATTAGGTGAAGCGGTATATAAGGGATATGTTGATGACCCAAGAAACACTGATAATGCCTGGATGGAAACAGTTGCTTTTAATTTTCATGATGAATCTGGAGAAACTGTTGGTAATTTAAATTTACAAGCAGGTGATGATGCAAAAAATGTTAGATGGATTGATGTGAATAAAAAATTGATTCTGTATGCTAGTCATATTGATCTTGTAAAGAAAGTTGCAGAAAAACATAAAGCGCATTGGTAATAAAATTGTTACATATATATTTAAAAAAACATAAACATTTTTGTTTTACAAATTTCACTGGTTTATTTTATTTTGTAAATAAAATTTTTACGGTTTAATCTTACATAATGTATTAAGAACAGTTCACTGTTGAACAGTCATCATTAAGCACAATATTTACAGCCATTTAAGCAGTGAAATAATCACAGATAACAGTCCATACAAAGAACTTGCTTTGAGTTTTGAGATGAAAATTTGCTAATGAAACAATTGTCATTAAAATATAAAGTCATTAGAATTGTCATTCTATATACAGACTTGTACATATATTGTATATTTTTGTACTATTTACATAATCATGTTTTATAACTATATACAGATCACGCCAAAAAATCTGTTAACAAAGACCTTAAATTTTTCTATATGAATGGTTAAATGAAGAAAAACGTTATAATGATAATGATACTTAAAATAATAAAATATTAAGTAAATTTATAAGAGTTATAAAGATTTCAATTTTAAGGACCACTTTCTCCTATGGAGATAAAGGGTATGGCACTTCTTTCATGAACACCAATCATGTCTAGAAACATATCAGTGGGACTTTTTATATTCATATGATTGTCATATGAATTTGTAAACTGATCAGAATCTACTTTACGATTGTTTAACTCAGTCATTAAAATATTATAGTTCATTAATTTTAAAACTACATTGTTTTCTAAATTATTATTATTGACCGTGTTTACTTCTAAACTATATTTATTATTGTTTTCTAATTTAGGTACTTTCTTAAACGATCTTTCTAGTTCTAACGCTTTTAAAGCATCGTTTTGTCCTTTCTTAGCAGCTTTTGTAAATAATTGTCTGGCAACATTTACATTTGTTTTTAATCCACCCCTTCCCTGTGCATAAAATACACCTAAATTATACATGGCATCAGCATGGCCTCCATCAGCAGCTTTTTGGTAATATTCTACAGCCTGCAAAAATAAAAATATTAAAACAATGAATAAAAATAATTACAATTCTACATATTTTATTGAATTTGAATAATCATTAAACAAACCTTTTCATAATCTGTTGAAGTACCTAAGCCTAATTCATAACACAGGCCTAAATTAAACATACTTCCGATAGAGGATAATTTAGAACCCTCAATGAAATGTTCAATGGCTTCTTCATACCGGTGATCTTCTATAGCTTTTGCACCATTATTTAATTCTACTTCTCCCATCATTGTTTCGTGAGCACTAGCAAATTCATTAACTGCTTCTTTGAAAGCCTGAAACATAAAAATGATTGCATTTTTTTAAACATACTTTTAAAAATTTTATAAAATAAATTGTTATTTGCATGAAAAATAGATAACCTAAATTTATAAATACCTCTTCAGCAGTGACAGGTCCATATTTTTGTTCAATATTTGAAGGACAATCAACAACATCATATGAAGCATCGTCAGTTAGTAATTCAGATTCTTCACGTGCCGTAACATGTCCTTTCTTTAAAGGTAATATATACTTTGGTTGAGGCAGTAAAAGATGAGTAAAAAATTTGGATGCTTGAGCACGTGGATTGGCTATTAACTTATTTCGCCAATGTTCAAACTTAACATTGTCAATTTCGAAGAGTTTTCTACGAATACAGAGGGATTGACAAACAACATAGCCTACAGCTAGGATACTGGACTAAAATATAAAAAAACATGTTTTTATTTACATGAAATTTAAGCAAAAAGAAGTTGTTTTGATTGTGTAACTTGATATTTGTTTTTCTGGATTTTAGCCTATTGTGCAATAATGAATTATAACATTAAAAAATCCAGAAAAAGTCAAATTTAACATTTTTTATGGTCAAACATTCAAACTTACCAATCCAACAGCTTCTGACCATGTATATTTTGTCTCATAACTATTGTAATTAGCATCATACTTTTCTTTTTTCTCCTTGTCCTTGGGACCCAAATGTTTGGTATCGCCACAAAATCCATGGAACAACAATAATCTTGGAACAAGACATTTACTTTCACATAAAGTAACTCTTTTTTGTTCACTACTAGTTCCATTATCTGGAGAACTTTGAGAATAAAGATTAGTACGGCAACCTCGTCGTTCTAGAGATTCACGTATACCGCGAGACAGGAACTTCCACATTTTTCTACTGCGTTCAACGCTTTCTCTAAAGTATGGCTAAAATTATCTCATGGGCATGGAATGAAAGGATGACAGGATCCCGAGTAGAAATAGACTTAGGGCAAACATCTGGGCCACGAGTGGCACCGAAAGATTCTGATGTGGCCCTCTTGTGGCTTATGCATTGTATTATACGAGGTATGTAATGGGGCGAAGATCTGGGCCTCGCAAGGCTGCCGAACTTAGGGTAGACGGAGTTATTGTTTAAAAGTCGGCTTTCAGTTGTGTTGCTCAATGTATGTTAAATAAATATATATATATATATAAATTATATTAAGATAGTTCTTTTTTTATATACAATTAAACAATTTATTTATGAAAATGTTATGTGATTTGAAAGTTATTAAAAACGTAACCTCAAATTATAGGATTTACAATGGCAAGATACTTTCAATTAGTCTCATCTGTGATAGCAAATTAAAGTATCCAGTAATTGTACCTACAGACTATCTAAAGCTAATAAACGATGGGCAATTATATGTTAAATATATGGAATCACCTTTCGAAATGGATTATATACAATGTTTAGAAGATTTCATAAAAAATAAAAAATTTTATTCATTATTTTCCAAATACTCTGCAATCAAAGATTATCAACTTACGATAATTTATGAAAACACTACAAGATAATTTTGTTTAGATATTAAAGAAAGTTTTCAAACAGGTAGTTTATGAAAAACTAAATAAGTTCATTATAATTTTGCATTGGAGGTTATGAAAGATGAGGCAGCCTTAAGTGGTCCCGATTAGCGCCCCATTACACGCCACTATTGGTCCGCATTCGGCCGCCAGATGGGGGCCACGTAATCAAATGTGGCAGCCCTAACAAATTTCTACTCGGGATGATAATAATGATGAAAAAAATGGTCTTCGTAAACTTCGTCGTTTTTGGTTTTGTTTACAATATTCTAAAATCTAAAAAAATTAACTATAATTATCTAACCTTAGAGGCGCCTACCGATTGCGCCTTCGAGAACAAAACAATGACCTAACCGAAGTAATCTTTTTTCGTCGCGACTCGCGACTACTCGCGACAAGTGCGTCGCGCATATACGTAAAAACGTATACGACACCACAGTGCACTAACACTACTGAACGGGTTGTTGATTGCGCAACTATGCGCTGCACATTCGCATATTTTTATTATGCGCGCGCAGGTTTTTTACATTTCTGCGCAGCTTTGACTTTTAAGCGCCAAAAATAAATGATGATGCAATTTTTTAAAAATAAAATCACGTCGCGTTATGAAGTATACACATGTGCGAATTTAACTGATCGATAAAATATAAATGTAACGTTGATACTTTTTTTTACAATTAAGGATACAAAATCTATTCGCAATTAAATTGTCTAATGTGTAAATATTTCGTATCATCTTTTACTATTTCTTTTTTCTCTATAGGAAGCCCATCACAAATTTCATATAAAGTTTAATACTTTAAGAGAAGACAACCGCATATATAGGTTATATCTATATCATAAACTTGACTATCTAGAGTACATTTGAATTTTTTAGTTGCATCATATTTTAATTTCTATATCAATTATAAATTGGAAATACATAAATTGTAAAGTATTTTAAACTTTTGATATTATACTCAAAAGAAGAATTTAGTATTAAAAAGATAAGATAAATAGAAAAAAATTATATATAAAATACAATTAATTATTCAAATGATTAATAAATGATTGAAAATTTTTAAAGCATCGATTCTTGTATATGATTGATTATTATAAACAAAAAGGTCAAAATACTAAATTTTTAAAAACAAAGTGTTGAAATTGAGGTCTCAATGGCTAACTCGGTAGAGCGAGGGATTCGTAATCTCGAGGACTCGAGTTCAAATCCCGCTCTCGGCGGCCGATTGATATACAAGCATCACTGTATACGATATACATGCTTTATTCACAAATATACAAAGAAACTTCCATCGCTAATTAGAATCGTAACGATAGCATAAATACAGTGACGTTAAAAAAATTATAACTTTGGATCACTTCAATGACGGTCGTAGAGAAAAAGGTGTCATTTTAATTTTTATTATAGAGAAGTGTCATTTCAATTTTGGTCAAAGAAAGGTGTCATTTCATTTTTGGTTAAAAAGGGGCTTTCGTTTCATTTTAATTTAAAGAAAAGTGCTATAATTTTTTTTATTTAATCATGTAGTAGACCCCAAAAGAAATTAATTAATTACAAAATTATAATAAATTAAATAAATAAATTAAATATATAAATTGAGAAACACAAGCCTCTTTTTAACACAAAATAAAATGACACCTTTCTTCAACTAAAATTGAAAAGACACCTCTCTACAACCAAAAATGGAATGACACCTTCTTCCCCGTGATCGTCGATATAGAAATGAAATAAATAAAAAGTTTTGTTAGAACAGCAAATCTTTGATGGTTTTAAAAATTATTATCAACACATTAATTTATGGCAATTTGAAAATTAAAAGAAATTCAATTTTACTCACCTTGTTTTTGAGATTTGAACTGTACTCGGGAAACAATTTGAATGGCTGAATAAATTTCCAATTTGAAATTTTAACTCGCATGATCTCTAGTTATATCTAATGGATTAAATTTTGGAATTTCGATTAGGAATTTTGTTGATTGATTTGTTCCTTAAGTAAATGCAATAGATCAGTAGTAGCAGCGAGATCGATCAGACTTTTGAAAAACCTTTATGTAAATTTTGAAGATCCACGAATTTGCTAACACTGAAATTAGAAAGGAATCGAACTAATATTTATGGAACTTTGTTTGACAGGCTTTTTTGGATTTAATTTAAAATCAATTTAGACGTATAATGATAATGAAAAAATTTATAAAAAACAAAATGTCATCACAATCATTTTGAATTTTAACGTTATATTTATAAAAAATGAAAAAAGTTTGCCAACAAAAAAACTGTTATAACTAAAGCAATAAATCCTTTTTAAAATGCACCTTAAAATGAGCATATCCTTTAAAATTCTTTCAAAAAATTTAAAATTAAATGCAATAGTTAAAAACTATTCAACAATATAAAAAGGTTTTAATATCTTTCACATCTCTTTTTTTACGATTGTTGATTTTATTATTAAAGATAAACATCGAAATAAATATACAATTGTTTTATAAATAGAAAATGTAAAACTTTATTTAAAACAAGGCTTGTTGAACTTGCACCAAGCTACTTACTTTTCCCTACAGCGCTCACTTAGCCCAGTTTTATGCTACTCTTACTGAATTAAAAGCTTTTCAAAAATAATGAGAATAATAAATAACTTTTTAAAACTACTGTATATATTTCTCAAAAAAAAAAGATTTTTTATTGTCAAATTTTATTTTGCAACTTTAATTTTTGTAAAGTTATAAAATTTTATTTCAAGTTTTATTGTCACTAAAACTGATTTCATTAAAGTTCATCTATTATTTTTTATGATTTTTAATTAATTAATAAATAATAAGATCCTTATATTAAAATTAATCATTTTCAAAGACTAGGAATTGAAAGAAATTTTAACGCATAAGCAAATAAAATTATTTTAATAATTTCTTTATCTTGATCAAAATAAATCAACGACAATAGCTTAAAAAAGTGGAACGCAGAAATTTAATTAAAAGTTCATAACTGATGAAAAAAAAATGATCGTTTGCAACTTTATTACAATATTTAAGTCTAATTCTTTTCTTCGCTACTAGTCAAAAGTTTCTATTGTAAAGTTTATTTCATACATAAAAAATTTTTTTAAACTTTTTTAAAGAAACTAAATTTGCAATTTAGAATTGTGGAAATGTATTTGTAAAAAACAACTTTAAATAAATGTTTTATTTTCTATTTTGTACCAATTTTAAAATAATGAAAAATTAAACTTATGAATTATTAAAAAAAATACAATGATTCAGTGATTTTTATAAATAATAAAATTCACTTATGTATAATATGTAAAAACTATTTGAAATAAAGTTTTTTTTCACTTTAAAAAAAGCATCCCTTGCGAAAAATAAATCCCCGGAGTGACGTTGATATTTATCGTTTTATACAACCCACAAGGAAAATTGAAAAAAATCTTATTTTACCAGAAAAATTTATTTGAAACGAAAATGTTTAAAATTTTCTAAAAATTTTATTAAAATATTTTAACAGAATATAATTTAAAGAGTATTAAAGAAAAAAAATTGCGTTGGAGTCGCTTACTTATATTTTGTGTTTACAAAATTTAAAAATTTTGTGAAAAATGAAATTGGCTTGAAGTTTTGAGAAAATAACTTAAGAATTCATGTGTATGATGCAAGTGCATCATTTGCCAAGACGGAAAATACTTACAAATGCAAATGGTAACTTGTAAAATAGAAGAATTATGATATCTATTTTTATGTAAAGTAAACGTTTTGTAAATATTATGTTATTACTCAAACAAAAAATAAAATTCATTTTATTCGTGAAAAATTTCAAGCATCAAAACAAAAAAAAAAAAATATCCTCTTATTTAATTTATTAACATAAATAATACAATTCAAAGAATGATTTATCTAATTTTATAAAAATCAATTTCTAATGTCAATAAAGTAAAAATATAAGGATATGAAGTGAAAATTACAAAGAAAAAAAACTCATCCATCATAAGGATCGATTTCTTTTTATTTACAAGAGTAAAATATTATGTACAAGATCAATGGCGTCGAAGAGTGTTTTCGCATTTGGAAAGGTTCAAAGGGGTTTGTTTGGGTATACAATTTTTTTCTCGAAGATTTTTTTTTTCTTTCTTTTGTTTCTTAGACACTTACGATTAAAACACAAAAAATTAAAAACCATCGAAAAATCATTACTTCAATATTTTTTTTTGTCTTATATAACGTTATTCATCAGAAATATTTATACTTATGTTCATTCATTCAATTTTTCCATATAGCCATTCGTCAATTCACTTTCTCGTTATCAACATATTCTACGTTTTGTCGGTTTTTTTTTTGCATAAACAATTGTTGTGTACGTGTTTCTTTCAATAGTTTGTATCTTTTTTTTGTCATTATTTATAATGTTCTATCATTTATTTTTTTTTTGTTCGTATGTATATAATACGTTTACGTGCACTCGTGCCACGTTTAATACATCTCGCGTGTACTTTATGAGGTGTACCCACTTTATTTATTTTTTTATTTATTTATTCAATTTGTCTTATAATTCACTTATCGCTATATATATCAACGTTTTTTTTTCTCTTATTAAATTTACCACTCATTCACGCGCCTCTGACACGCCTCTCATTTATCAACAAAAAAGAAAAAAGAAGTACCCCATTCTCACACTTCATCTTGACTGTTTTGTGATTCGAAAATTCTTCCTTCAAAGAAATTTCTATATTTCCTTACTTTCTTTCTTTCCTTCTTTGTATCTTTTACTTTCAAGCCTTTTTTTTACTCGATTTTTTTTCTTCTCTTTTTTCTCTTTTAGCATCAGAAGATTTTACGAATCGCTGCATGACTGATCACAACCCGATCGAGTTCTATGTACATATATCTTAAAGGTTTTTTTTGCTTTTTCTTTCTCTTTCTCTCTACCCCACATGTATTCTAATTCCTTACATACTCATACATTCTATGTTGTTCATTCTTACGTATTCTTATTTTTTTTTTTGCTTACTAGGTATGTTCTTCCAAAAAATGTGCGAGTTCTTTCTCGTTTTTGTTTGTTTTTTCTATCTTTTATTTTTTTTTTCAAAGAAAAAAAAGAAAAAGAAGAAGGAGAAGAAGAAGTGAGAGCTTCAAGTCGGAAGTCACGTATTCTCTTCTTTCTTTCACTCCTTCTTTCTCTTTCTTTCTTTTTCACTTTCTAGTCGGTCCTTTGTCGTTGCTTTTTCGATTTAAAGCATTTCCGAACGTTTCAAGGCTTCTCGAGGAAATAGCGATTTTTTTTTCTTTATTTCTCTCTTTCTCTCTCTCGCTCTACCCACTTTTTCGAAGCTCTTCTATCGTTTTCTAACCTCCTACCGCTCGCTCTTTATTTTTTTTTTTATTCTTTTTTAACTTTCGATGTATATATATCTCAAGAGGTATTCATCTCCCTTACTTTAGATAAAGGTAAAGAGCGAGGCTCGAGTGTAGGAAGCAAATTTAAAAAGGAGGATGCGAATGAGAGAGAATAAAGAGAAAGAGAGAAATCCTTTGTATTTACTTTTGACAATGATTCCCGCAATCGATGCTGCACAATATAAATGCGTAACAAGAAGAAAATGTTTATATGCAGGGAAAAAGGATGCTTGTAAATATTTTTTTTCTCTTTTGTTTTTTACTATTCCTTTTATCTCTGGAAAGTGTTTACAATTTGTTTTTTTTTTTTACTTTGATCCTTTTTCTCTCTTTCTATTTTCTTTTCTCTTACTCGCAGCTACTTCTTTTTTTTTTTTAACTTTATGTTTATTTTTTTATTTGCTTTCACCCACAGCCCTAAATGAGATCGTCGTTGCCTTGTGTGTCTCTTATCTTGGACAATTTTTTTTTCTCGTCCTTCCTCTATCTCATGCGACATACAAGTGCTTATTACAATAGCTCTGGCTCGTCGTCTGGTTTATTTTTTATTTTATTTTATTTTATTTTTTTTTTGGTTTTTTATTTTTGTAGAGAGGATAGGGTTGACATCTTTTTTTAGTTTACTTCTTCTTCTTTTTTTTTTCTTGTCGTTGGGGGTTGGTGCACGTGCGTTGTGGTTTGTTATTTTTATTATTTTTTATTTTGTCTTTTTTCACGAGGCATTTTGGTCCCCACATTATCTCAGCTGGCCAAGTAAGAAGGCAAGGGCTATTAAAATCGTCCTTGATGTTGGCCAACCAGCAGCTGTATTACCGTGTTGCATTGCTGCCGGATGTTCACCTGTAAAACGAAAATACAAAAATATTATTTCTTATCCTTTACTTTTTTTATGTATTTGTTAACGGATTTGTTCACAGATTTTATTTGGTATATTTTTTTCTTTTTTTGGTAAAAATAGAAAAAAATAATTTAGTGGCGAAATTATGGTTAATGAAGCAATTCATTATCATTTGTTATTGATTAGCGTCATTAATTGTTTTTATATTTTTATATACATATATATTTTCTCAACTACGTTATGAATTGTTCCCATGAGAAATTTTGAAAAAGTGGATATTCAAGTTAATTGAAGGTCATATAGGTCAGGGTTGTTATGTAGGTTAGCTGAGAGTTTTGACAAACTGGGGTCGTTATTATTTGACACATATAAAGGTAAACATTTTCATCCCACTAATTGAAGTTACTTTGATGTAATTTTACAAAATTTTAATTATACTTATTTAGTTTTTGATGCAAATATAATTTATTTTTATTTATAATAATTGGACTTTTAATTTTTATGAACAATTTTAGAATCAATTTTATATAATAAAATTAACTCTAAAATCTTTTGTTTTATTAATCAACGTATCTTTAATTTGAGAATAAAACATCCAAAATTTTAATAGAAATAAAATATTACAAAAGTAAAAAGAAAATATTTATTAGAAATGAAAAAGTAAGAAAACGAATTTTCATTGTTGTATATATGAATTCAATTGCGGTAAAAGAATCATAAATTTTAGTAAATTTTAATTTTATTAAAAACCTCAAAATATTCTATTTTTACAAAGATATAAACAATAAATAGCAACTCTCTCTCCTTCGTGTTTATAAAATTGAAAAATATTTTAATAAAAATCAGTTTTCCATGCTCTACATGATTATGCAAGAAAAGTTTTCAGTCTGATTATTTCTACGGTTGAGGTCTTTCTCTCTTTCTCCATCTTTTTTTTTCTCTTCTTTTCATTCCTTATACTTCTTAGCCCCTATTAACTTTAACGGCCAATTTCTCAACTTTACTGTAAACGACTGTACCAGTTTCGTAAGTTTTTTTCTTTTGCTTTTAAGACAAAACTCGTATACATCGAGGCATCTCACTGAAAAAAAAAATTTTTCTTTTTTTTACTACATTTAAATATTGCTCTTTAAAAGAATTAATGAAGAAATTTATTAACTTGTAAATATAGAAGATTTAAATTTGTTATTAAAAATAAAATCATGTTAAAAAACAAAAGTTTCATTCGTTTTTAATTATGTTATGTTCTAAAATTCAGAAAGTAAAAAACAAATAACATTTATTTACCAATTAAATTAACGAAAAACATATTTAAATTGTTATTTTTAATTAATTATGTTACTTCACTTTGATTTGAATGTGAACAAAGTTATTGTTTGTACAAGAATTATTTTTCAATTGAATTTACTGAAAAACCATATTTACATAGTTACTTTTAATTAATTGTGATATTATTCTTCTTTTTTTTAATATTTTTATTTGCGTACAAACTAAAAAATTCACATCAACGTCAGTTTTGAATTCCATTAAGAAAAACATTTTTTGCATTCAATTTAAAGTAATGTGATTTAAAACACATTCCGTCAGAAGAGAAAAAAAAGGCAGTTTCGTTTATAAATTTTTGTTAGAGAAATTCACTTCGATATTCACTTAGATATTTTGTTTTTTGTTTTTATTTTTTAGAGTATTGTCAGTTATTGTAAAAGTAAATTTCTACTACAGTAGCAGGCGAGAAAAAGCTTTTGGTTTTAGCACGTCGGTAAAATTGATGGACAGACATTGATTATTTAAGTTATTCCGTCAATCGTGCATATAAAGATAAAGATAGGCACGAAATCGCTAGGAAAATATCAAATTTATATAAAAAAATCATTCATATAGTGACATCACTTGAATTTCAGCATAAATGTTAAACAACCCATTTTCTATCATTGCTCCTATTTTCTAAGATTTCATTTATTTCATGAAATTCTCAATTCACGAGAAAATTTTAATTGAAAGATAGAGCGTTGAAGTAATATTGTTGGAAGAGAAACGAGATTGAAGTAGTAAATTTGATGTTAACGCAATTATTACACATTCAATTTTGCTAAATGAATTTTCTTTTATAATTGCATTCGTAAAATTACATAAAAAAATCAATTCTCAGCTTTAAAAAGAATAATATTTTTATGAATTCATAAAAGATAAGATTGTTGAATATAATTATTGATTTTAGTACTGATTTTTTTAAATAAAAAAAATTTATATAATATTTCGTTTATGAAATAAAGCACTAAAAAATTCTAGTAAGAAATTACTATCTTAAAAAAACTTTTTGTTCCTTTATATCTCAACATAGTTACAGTTTTTTTCTTCTCTTCAGTGTAAAAACATGGTACTGATATGTTTATGTAGAAAGATCGATTGAGCTTCCAATAATGATACTTGGTTTTTTTTTTATTAGAATCTTTTGGAATGCTACTTTGTAAAAGAGCTCTTATAGAGAATTTTCTAAAATACTTTATATAAAGAAATATTGTGGCAGCAATATTTCTCTATCGAACTTTATATTTTATTATAAAAAAAAGAGAGAAGCTTTGACTTTTTATAGTTGGAACTTATTAAAAAGAAAAAAGAAGAAATCGTCAAACTTGGGTACGGATTGTACAAAGCATATATATATTTCTTTGATAAAATCAAGAAATAAAGTTATTTTCAGATTTATATAAATACATATGAAAAAAGAAAATTAAAAGTATCCCGTACACGTTCATCAAAACAAATATTTGTTAACAAGCAACGAATAATAATAAAAATAATATTTTCGAACAAACATTCAATAGATATTTTTTTTATAGTTTTCACACTGGTGCTCGCAATATTTACATTACTAAGTTGGCAAAAAAAAAGCATAAGACTTTTTTTTTTTGCTCTCGTAAACAAGCAACGTCAAATTGGAAAAATAAAAATCTTCCGGTCTTGATCAAGTTTCCGTATCAAGCGCATGTGAATCATACGTCCTACCCAATTATAGATACATACGAGATACGTTGAGAACCCTTCAATAGTACCATTCAAAGATCCTCTACTACAAACCCGTACACACACACACACACACGAATAGATATGTGTATATATGTTAGATATATAATGACGCAACTATATATAAATTGTATAATCGTTAATATACATGGTTATATCTATAGATAAGGAAATATTTTGTGTGAAAAGCTTTAGCCAAGCGTACAATTAACTTTGTAAGCATTCCACAGCCGAAATCTTTCTTTGCCCCGAATTATTCATTATCATTTGTAAGCTTTGCCTTAACTTCGTTTTTTCTTTATTCATTATTTCTTTTTTTTGTCTCTTCCTGATTCTCTTGGCAGTTTTCCAAAAGTTAGAATGTACAAAGGACGTTCACCTTAGACCATCAACTGAGTAGAGCGGCCATTCACTTTACAATAGACGACGTGTATTTGGTACACAATTCGAGTTATTTTGTTGTTGTGTTATTGGATGTTGATTTTTTTTCTTTTGTGTCTGTTTTATTTTTAATTGAATTTTGGAGAATAATAATTAAAGTCTATTGAGATAATACGGAAGAAATGGATTTATTTGTTGATTTTATGATAAAAGATCTTTTTGAGGCTTAGTTAGATATCTGTTTTAAAAATTGGTTTATAGAATGTTTTTCTTGAAGAAAAGAAATTATACCATTTGTATTTGAATGGAGATAAGTTTATTTTTCAAGAATAATATTCGAAAAATGATTCTTCTGTAGCCAACATGTACTAATTATGGTGTTCTATATTTGATATTTTGATAAATATTTAAAGTAAATTTATTGCTGATAAATTTCTTTTTTTTTTATAAAAAAATTCATGAAATTTATTCTTTTATAAACAATATTTTTGACGCAAACTTTTCATGAACCAAATTTTGTACTGCAATTTTTTTTTTGTATATTTGAGTACATGAATAACTGTCAAAATCGACATCTAATGGGTTTAACGTTCAAGTAGAAATAAAGTGAAGTGAATCGGAATGATTTTGGATGGAAACAAACACCATTAAATACATTGAAATTATTGAGTGAAACCATTAAACTTAATTATTTTTAAAAGAAAATTACCAAAGAAACTGTAAGTTTAATATAAAATACAGTATATAAAATTAACGTAAAAAATTTTAAAAAATGGGAAAGAAAAGGTAAAAAAATTGATTTTTTTTCCGAAAGCAAAGTTTAAAATTAACTTGATTGAATATCAGTGTCTTTCTATATTTATCTGTTTCTACTTAAAATACGTTAAACATATATTTTTAAAGTAGTTTAGAATGATTAGATTTGTAATTACAATCGAGACGAATAAGGATATTTTCCTATTATATAATATTTAATGGTATTACTGTATACGTATCAAACAAACAAATTATTATAAAAGACTTAATATAACGTAGATGCAAATAAATAAAAGAAAAGTAATTTTATGAAAATTAAAAAAATCCATTTCTCCAAATCACTTATTTAGCAGAAACATTGAATATCTTCATAGGCGTTATAAGCTGCTTTTATCCATCGGAGCTTTCATGAACATTTGATTGATAATAGGCCAGATTTCATTGAGAAATATAAGTAATCAAGCATCGGACGTTATACTATCCACATAGGATATAGATTCCAACGTAGTGCTGGGTTATGATTGGCAACTGATATCTCATAGCTAAGCCTTACTGTTATATATACATACGTCTAAGTGTGTGCGTGTTTGCAAGCATGTTTGTTTGTGTGAATAAGTGTGCGCTTACGTACCAGAGCGTGTATGCGTATGCGGGCCTTTGTGATCAAGTACAAGTGTGTTTACGTGCGTTTATAAGTGCGTTTCGTGTCCATGTGTGCGTTACATAAGTTTGTGCGTGTTTAAGTGTGTGGGTATGTATGTTATGCATGCTGACTTAGCATAAGCTATAGGTCTAATGACTGCTAGGCGAGACTAATTGCATCTCACAGGCCAGCGTATCTCTTTAGGATATATCTATATGTGCATGTGTAGAAACGATCTCTACTTTGCAGCCGGTGCAGATTGTGCCGCCACAGTTATATTAAGCCTTTAACCGGAAACCGGAAGCGTCATCGTTATAACGACCTATACCACCCACACACCCCCCGTCACACTTTAAGGGCTCCCATTTCTATGTATGTCCATCTTTAGTTCAATGTTATGCCATATCCTTATGTTTAAAGAGTTAAGTTCGTTAAAGTGATGCAAAAAATAAAATATCTATGGTATTAGCTCAAACAATATTTAATAAAATATAGTATATTTAATCAAATTATAAGCTTACCGATCATATTAAAGAGAAAAAAATTCTGGAAATTTCAAAATTTAACATGAGCTTTTACAGCAAAAATAGCATTTATACTTATGACTTGGTAATAAAATAAGAATTTTTCATGAACTAAAAATGAAATTGTAGATTTTTTTATTACAAAATTCAATTATAAAATAATACCATGTCGTCGACGAAATAAAAAAGGTATTTAAAAAATTGATTAGAATTAACGTGATTAGAAAGCTAACAAGCGTAAATTGCAGATATTTTTCGTCAAATAATAAAATCTAATAAAAATTCCAAGTGTAGTATTTGATTATAAACATTTTTTTGTAAAAGTTAATTGCTAAAATTAAAAATTAAAGAGAAAATTTTTTTTCTCTATTCCAGCTCCCCTGTTTAATTCGTCACCAAACTTTTAAACCGCCTTAATCAATTATTTTCTAAATTGTGTTTTATTTTCTCTTTTCAAAGCTATTTTTATCTAGATGCATGTTTTCACAAAAAAAAGTTAAGATTATGAGTGTCGATGTTCGATAATAGCCTTGGGAAGAAGTATAGTCGTTTATATTGTCGAGGAATGAGTTATTATTATGAAAAGGATGAATTATATTTATCTTTTATTTTATTTATTTTATCGAATGTAGTTAACTAAGATGTCTAGGTCTAAATATATTTCTATTCATATTTCAAATTTCATTGTATTTTTCTTTTATCTTCGCTTTATATTTCGACTTGATAAATAATGTTATCGATTGTATATTTTCAATAAATTATGGAAATATTATTTACAATTATTTTAATGTAAATATTGAAATTCTTTTGTTTTTTTTATAATTCAATCGTTGATTTTAACCGAGTAGTTATTTTTTCATATAATTACAAAAATAAGATCCATTTTAAGTTGAACAATAGAAAAAACATATTTTTTTTTTCAAACCATTAAAACTTCACAAACGAATCGTACTAACCAATGTATTTATAGTGTTTAACAAGGGCTTAACTAAAGGTCAAAAAAACTAAACCTTTTCTACTTCTTTTTTTAATTCCTCCTTATTAGATTCGCAATCTTCTTTTCCCAAAACCCTTCTTTTTCAAACTTTTTTCCTTTTCTCTTCCCTAAAGTTCAATATATAGTATACAGACTTGTTCCACTTGAGACTTATTGTGGAGTTGAAGTTTTTCTGGCGTGCCTTGTATGTTATATTGACTGTATATCCGTTTTCTTTACTCGAAAATAATCGGAAGCTTTTCCTTTTTTTCTCTCTTCTTTTTACAGTTCTTTCACCCTGAACCATTACTTTTTTTTTCTTAACTCTCTGTATACCAAAGGTTGAAGGCTCATTATAAAACGTAAGCTCAAAATGCCACTTGGCTATTAGTTGTAGTAGTAGTGGTAGTACTTTGTGTTTCATTATAAGTCAGTGAGCTAAGATATGATGTATACAATAGTGTCTACGGCATCTCTTCCATTGACACCGTTTTTCTACTTTTTTTTTCTTTCTTTTTTTTCTCTAGTCTCGTCGCTTATGCACGTAGTAGACTTTGCTTTTTATTTACCGAGGAAGAATTTTTTTTTTCTATATATAATGTTTCCTAGGTGTATAGCTATGTGTCGTTTGCCTTGAGGTGCTGGTATGTTAGGGATGTCTTCTAGTGCGTTGAACATATGTTATTTTCTTTGTTTTTTTTTACTTGCATTCTTTTTTTGTCTTCTTTTTTTTTCTTTGCATGTACTTTGGGTGTGTTTTGGAGGACGCCGGTTTAGCTGAGCAAGGCTCGAGTGGTGCTTGTTGGAAAGCTTATGTTAACAAGCTTTTTAAAGTCTCTTTTCAAGTGTTTATGTATGAATGTCAATGTAGATTTAGAAAATTTTATTACTTGGTATTTCAATTAATTATTTAGGAAAAGATGCATTCGTTTTTAATTTCTTATTTACAATCGTGTACAATTTTTCTAATCATTAAAATTATTCGACATTTAAGATATTCATATAGTAATAATATTTTGCAAAAATGGGTTATTTACATATAATTTTGGATTTAGGAAAAATAAATGAATATTATAGTTGTAAACAATTTGAAATTAATTAATTACCATAAAGCGAAAACAAGCATTGGTAGATATTTAGATTATAATTTGTAGAACGTAACATCAATCAAATATTTGTTAGATCGATGTTACACTGATATGAAGAACAAACAATTATATTAATTAATTTAATTAATTTAATAGTTTAATTTTAAAGAAAACTCAATATTAATCGGCACTTAGAAACGTAATTATTTCATTAAAAAATAACCGTTAATTAGATGTATGCTTATCTGAAATACAAAAATTTCCCAATACTTTTCATTTGTATAAATTAATGTCGTATAGCTAGAGGTAATTATGTCATCAAGTACATCTATAATTGTATGTTTATGACATACACCGGAAAATAATATATATATATAGACTTGCTGAATTATTGATGCGATACCAAATATTGTTATATCAACTAAATGACAGCGCGATCCATGTCCTTTATGCTAATAATATTTGCTTTAAGATGAAATTATAGTTATATTATATTAACATAATAAACTGTTCGATAATGTTAATTTGATATGCTATTAATGAATTTTGCTGTCATTTATTATGACTTCTTTATTTTTACAAAAGATAATATAGTTTTCAAATATGATTTTTTTGCACGCAAACGTATCATTGTAGAATATTTAAGTACAAAATTTCTTTTTACGTTGCAATCTATAAAACTTTTTTTTTTAGAAGAAAAATTTGTTACAAGTTATACGTCTACGTATTCATTGAAGATAATGCTACTTTGTCTCTCAAACTTTAGATAAAATGAAAACTTATTTTTTTATTTCAAAGAAAATTTTCTTAACTGTACCGTACGTAGGTATACGACTTTTATTTTACTAGAATATGAAAACTAAATTATTGGAAACATACAATAATAAAGAAGATAGCAAATAAGATGAAAAATATTCTTCAATTTCTTTATCGAAAGTACCAAAGTTTATAATAATATAAATCAGCACTATATTGTACAAAAAATTTTTAAGAAGTTGGTCTATAGTTTCAGAATAAGATTCGTTTACTTTTATTAATAAAAATAATTCTTTAACGTTATGATTTGAACTTTATAAGAATCGTTAAATAAATGTAATTACAAAATTCCTTAAAAAAATTGGACGATACACGAATTAATTATTGAGAAAATAGAAATTTCATATTTTTATAAATTCTCATGCCTTAGACCATTTATAAAATCGATAAGAGCTTAAAAATGCTTAATTTAAAAAAATTTCATTCAGAGGTCTCAGTGGCTCATTCGGTAGAGCGATGGATTCGTAATCTCGAGGTCGCGAGTTCGAATCCTGCTCTCGGCGGCCGATCGATAAAAGCACCACTATACGTCACATGTGCTTTGTTCACAAACACATTGACGACCTCCGTCGCTAATTAGCATTGCAATGATAGCATAAATACACCGACGTTAAATAAAGAAAAAAAGGTTTATAAAGAATGGACTATATGTATTGTTGCTTTTTCTAAATATATTGTACAGTTAGAACAAATAATACTTTAATGTTTAAAAACTTATTAAAGATTATTTAATTTTATTTTTTATAAAATTTTAAATTTTATTCAAATTAGATTATTTCACATTACTAAGTATCTATTCGAATATATAAATTTTTAAACTAAACCTCAGTGATTATAACTTCATTGAGCAGAAATAAATTTAACATTGTGGAATTAGAATATCATTAAAAAATAATTAAAAGTCATTACTAACATTATTATTGATAATTAAAAAGAGTAAATATGTATAATTACAATAAATTAAGAGTTAAGTAGTTTCAAGTAATTCTTAATATCAATAAAGAAACTTCATTAAGTTCATACGTTCATTAAACGCTTTTATGGGTTATTACCCATTAAAGCGTCTCTTAATTATTACAATCAAAACATGTGAAAGTGTTCAAGATACAGGAAACAGAATGAATTCTACTTAATAAAAACAAAAGGGCTTTTTTTAAGTGCGGGTGATGTTCTCGTGCATACGAAATTAATCACGTCGAAATGAACGTAATAACGATCATTAAAAATTTTTTAAGAAAACTTCAAATTTACCAATCACACTTATAAATACAATAGATATATAGGCTGGAAAATTTCACTACTTTTACTTTTGTATTGCATAGCCATCTAGGCACTAATAATAGGTGTATATATATATATATATATATATATATATATATGGGTATGAATGAATATAATTGAAAACGCTTTCGCACGTCTGCAATTGAAAGGCTTTTCATATCTCAATGGGTTTATATACTCGAGTAATAATACGTACATATCGAGACTTCATTTCTATTATGTGCAATAAAACGACGTGCTTTATAACGTTTCGTTGAATCTTTTCTTTTTAGATATGCTTATTATCACGCCTCAGATATGGTCTCTGTGTGTGTACTGTGTTGTCGAGAGATACTTGAATGATGGCTTTTCATCGATTCCCATGCAAAATTTATCAATGGAAATTTTGTATATGTGTACTTATGAAAATGACGAATATGAGGTTAATGTGCTCACTGACCGAATTATTTATGATTGTGTTGTGTTATTGGAATGATTGGTAAAAAAAGTTTTTAATTGATTTTACTGATGGTTGAGAAGAGGTCTATGGACGTTAATAAACTTGAATTACAGAACAATAAAACTGGATTTTAAAGTGATTATAAAATTATGATACTTAAAATTAACACTTTTATATTTAATTACAATCACTGAATTTTTTTATTTTCAACTTAAATTTTATGAGTATAAAATTTATTAATATTGTATGAACTAGAAATTTTATTTTATTATTATAATATAATTTTCTTGAAAATACGTTGACTATAGAAATTCTTTACTTTCAAAATTTATTTAACATGCATTTTAAAAATATTCATGTATAAATATATATACATTTAAAGAAATCAATTCCAAAGACAAACATCATTTTCATAATTATTTCATTGTGTATTAGTGTTCTATTTAAAAAACTTTCTATTTTCTCGACATCAACTTTATCAAAGATTTATATTGAGGGGTTACCTGAAAAAAAATACAACTTTTTTATTAGTATTTAACATAAATTAAAAATATTTAAAATATTACCTTAAAGTAAAATTAAATATCTTCATTTCAAGCCCTCATAGGGTTATTTTACTCCAGCCATACTCCCATGATCACTCGATAAACCTTCGTATCCATAATTCCTGCCCCTTAAGGTTCCTGATGACCCTATGAATTAATTTCATTTTTTCGCTTTTTGGCTTCAATATCCACGTCTTTAACGTATACACAGATTTTTTAAAAGCCAAAAAATTGAAATTTTTCAATAAAAGATATTAATTTTTCTAAACAAATGTTAATAATTTTACCTTATTTCTGAGCTTTGAATTATTTTTTTGTGTGTAATTTTAAAACCCTATATTCACGCTAGAATGACACCAATACTCAAACCAAATTCGTTTGGAAAAGTAAAATTAATTCATTGGGTCATCAGAAACCTTATGGGGTAGAAATTATGGATACAAATGGTTCATCGAGAGATCATGGAATTGGGTTGGAGTAAAATAACCCCAAAAGAGCTTGAAATGAAGATATTTATATCTACTTTATGTTAGTATTCTAAATATCTAAAATTTAAATTTAATATCAATAACAAAATTGTATATTAATTTTCAGATTTCAATATAGATTAACCCCCCTAATTATTTTAAATATGAAAAAAATTGTAAAACAATCAATTAGATTAAAATTTTTTATTTGATTTAATAAGCATTATTTGTAAGAATAAAAAATTAACTTTTATTAATTAAAGCAAAATTCAATCTATATAAAAAATTGAATCGCAATAAAATGACAATTCTTTAAATTGCAATGAGCATACGAGCTAAATTAATCCAACAAAATGATCAAGTGAATGATCTCTCTTTCTCTATCTTCCTCTAACTAAGCTCATTTGAACAAAACCTCGAAAGGGACATCAAACGATAGCTAAATCCTGTACAGCGAAACGTTGAAAAAAAGGGTATACGCTTGTACTCGATCGACTGATAACGAGCTTATATAACAAGCAATGTTTGTGTGTGTGTGAGAATGTGTAAGGGAAAGAGAGGGAGAATCGATGACAACAATACGCACGATTGCACATTGATTTTCAAGTTACGGTCAATCGAGTTCTCCCCATAATTCGCTTATAAACAAAAGTGTGCGGTCTGAATTCCGTAATTATTCATTACGTTGTACAACGTTATCCAACAACAGTCCAATATATAATCCATTTCCAAAATTCTCTTTTCTTCTCTGCAGTAGTACATAGTTTTGTCATATAATTCACGTTTTGAAATAATTTTTGGAATATTAAATATATGCGGCTAAAATTGGAAAGCATATATTGACGTCCTATATTGATACGGGCGTAATAAAGTCGTATTTCATCATTGATCTGATAAAGACGTATCTCAGGCGGGATAGAAATAAGTGATACAAACGTTAACTATGCCATACTTAAAATAACTTTAAATAAAAAGAGTACTTTAATATTATACAAAATATTCAAAATTTGGATTTGATTAATGTATACATTAGTATAATACCTTAGATAAATATTAATCAAAACCAAATTTTGAATATTTTGTATAATATTAAAGAACTCCTTTTATTTAACGTTATTTTAAGTATGGCATAGTTAACGTTTGTATCACTTTTTTTCTAACGCTCCTGAGATACGTCTTTGTTAGATGCATGCCTGAAATACGTCCGTGTCAATAGGGTACGTCTATATAAATATACATATTCTCATCGTAGAAAAATCTCTCATCCCTTGCGAATTTGTATTTGCAGTTGTATTTGATGTACTGCTTGGAAATTTTTTAGCGCTTAATCTCGTCTGTCCGTTTCTATAAACATATAATATAGATCTTTCGTGTATCGTTCTTTTGCTTTTTCGCTCTTTCTGCGTTTGTATAAACATATTGTTGATTCACGATTTTGTCTCCTTCCTTTTTCTGTATAGCATTCGTTTTTCTCTGTTGTATATCGAATATACATATACATGGACGATCCCTTATATACGTATATATGAAAAGCTCAACGTGTAAATGGGAACGTGCACGTTCTGCCAATATTTGTCCAAAAGTACGCGTTGCTACCATACTGTTCTCTCCGTACAACCCTTTCGAATATGTATAGATCTCTCTCTTTTGCTTTCTCTACTATTACAGCTCCATATGTGTATAGTAAAGTATATAGCTTGGGATTTCCAATGTATTTACACATACGATTCAGACCGTATGAACATGTGTGTATATGTGTTTCTATATATGTACGAGGGTCCAAGCGAGCTACGCAACATTTAATTTGTCTTTGGAAAATAGGTACCGTACCATGCCCTTTACCTCTCACCGAATATCCAAACTCACAAAGTGGATATACATATATGATAGTTTGGCCATACGCTGTAGTGTTTATTTATATGTAAAAGTGTTATATATTTCTCTCTCTCTAGCAATATATATATACTCACACGCAAGCTCTCGAGTTGTTTCATCAAAATCAGGTATATGTGTATAAAGTTTGGTATGGGAAAAGGTGAGATTCACTAATTAACTAATCGATAGTTCTTGTTTCTGTTTGTTATGTGCTTTACGAGATTTTCTTTCCCTAATATTTATAAAGAGAATGTGTCGTTATACATTTGTTTTTGTTGCAACAGAATCGTGTTTGATTTCTATACTTAGAGATGTATTCTATTTTAAATATAAAAGTTATTTAGAAATAAATGAAATTTTAAATAAATATCAAATTTGTGAAAACATAAAATTACTTTTCGCATTAATTATTATTATTATTATTATTATTATTGCTGTTGTTGTTATTATTAACCCTATAATATAAACGTGTTATTTATGATATGATTAATAACCCGTATTGTAAATTTGAGCATTATATTGATCGATACTTTTTTAATTATATTACCAACTAGGACGGGAGGGATCAGCATTCTATAAATAATAGATGTAATAAATGAATGAAATGTATAAACTTTATTTTTTCATTTAATTTATTATTGAATATTATTTAATATTACACTCTCGCTTATCAGTTATAAAATAGCAAACATTTTTAAATAATTACTATTTCTGTTTATTTGTCAAACGCCACGATCACATTAGTTCAAACTGCTATTTTTATATTTATATCATTTCCGTTAAGAATACGAGAATATAGAAAATATTGATAAGCATTAAAAATATGTTTGAAATTTAAATAAAATAAAGCTTATTGATATTTGTGCTCGTTCAATCGACCGTGAAGCGTATGTACCTTGTAACTAATCGTATAACCATTTCACTAGCCGTCAATTTCAGTGTATAACATTGCATAAGATAATGTTACACGATACAATAATTATAATAATAATAATTTAACAAATAGTATTAGAAGTTAGTTAACAAATATTATAAAACAAATATTAATAAAAATAAAAAAGTGTCAATATAGGTAAAAATGACTTTTTATTCTTTATATTTTTCCTTTAACGTTTCAATCATATTTTTTAGGGAGGCTTATAAAGCTATTAAGGACATATTCACCGAGTTTACCCTGTAGGGGTTTATATCGATCAGGGAGAGGAAAGAGAGAGAGAGAGAGAGAAAGAGGATATAGAAGGTTTGTAAGTGATCAGCGTCAATACCTCGGGACACGCTTTGATAATTTCATTTTACCAACCAGATAATTACATTAGAGTCGAAAATTTTCGGTCGGACCCCAAGTTCTTGTCAGCTTTTCCTATCTATAGGTAAAGTTATATGTTATAGAAAAAAGAAAAGAAGAAAAAGAAAGAGGATGAAGAATCTTTGCCGTAAGCTACGTGGATATCGTTTTTTCTTTATCAAAGTACCAATATTACGTAACATATTTTTTTTGCTTAGTTTCACAGAGCGAAGATGTAATTGACATGTAGCTGGTATTTGCTTCATTGCTTTGATGAAAAAATTATTATTTTTTTACATTGATACATTTTCACGTCTATATTACGAAATATAAAATTTGTCAATAATTTGGCTTTTTCATATAAAAATTGTGACGAAATTGATAAAATTGATTATTTAATTTTTTGCCATGTTTTTTTTTATTTATTCAAAAAATCAAATTGACTGGAAATGCATTAAATAAATTTGAATATTAAAATTAATTAAACTGACACGCATGAGTAATTCAAATGTTTAATTTTTTTTGGGTAAATTGAAATAATTTTTTTGTATAAAAAAAGTCATTTATCCGTTACACAATATTAAAAAAAGGTGGGTTGAAATAAACTAAAATTTATCGAACTTTTTTTTCTTCAAAAAGTATTAAATATTGAATAACGAAAATTTATTCAGTGTAGCAAAAATATTTTTAATTAAAATTGTATCTGATGGTTTGGTGTTTAATTAAATTTGAATTTTATTACGAAATGACAGAACAAAATATTTTAAATTATTTTGTTCTTCTATTTTATTTTTACTTCGTCTCTTGGTATTTTTTTTTTAAATATCTGTAAAATTTGTTAATATCATTAAAAGCGTAAGGGATACGTTGAAATACGTTTTATTATTCGTTTTAAATAATAATTTGTTAATCTTTAACATATTTAAAAAAACATTTGAAATTATAGAAATTTTTTTTTTAATTTAAGGATTAAAATTCATTTTATGTTATTTTACACATACTCAATTAGTGTAAAATAAAAAATTGATGTAACACGTAATTTATTTTTAATCAAGTTGTAATTACATTATAAAACAAATTGACAATTAGTTAAAAACTCGTTAAAATCAACATTATTTAATTGTCTGTAATTAAAATATCTCGTTAATGTTTAACATATTTAATATGAAGTAATAACTTTTTGATCATTTAAAACAATAATGCAATCAGTACTTTTTAAAAATATTCAAAAAGTAAATAATTAATAAAATGTAAGAGCGAAAATTTAAAATGGAATCTTGCAGAAATTGTTTTATTCAAAAGTTTGTAATTCAATAGTTGTTAATTCTGTTAACAGTGAATTAAAGTTACAAGTACAAATAAATTGCGTCTCTAAGAAAAGTTTGTAACATTGAAATTCATTAATTTTCATGTAGAAAACATTGGAAAGTCATTTGTCATTTTGCTTTTTTGAGAATATACATCGCGAGAGCGAAAAAAGGAAAACTCGACGAGACTTTATTCAGAGAGAAAGGAGGGTATAGAAAAGTTGTGAAAAGTAGCACTTTACACACTTTGAAATCTATTTTCCACTTCAATTTATGTTCCGACGGTGTTTTGCATCATTTATTCGTTTGATGTAAATGCAAAGGAAGAGAGTAAAGGAAAAAGAGATAGGAAATAGAGAAATGGAGAAAAAGAGAGAAGGATATATATGAAAAAGGAGAAAAAAAAATAACAGTGAAAGAGGACTTGGAAGTTTTTGACTTTTCGACGTGCTTTAGCAGTTTCCATACTCAGTTTGTATTGTAAGTTTATATACATATACGTCTATATAGTTTGTATATCGAAAGAAAAGTCTTGGGAGTTTGAAAATTGTGTTAAATGCATGAGCGCATTTTAGCATTTGTTTGTTGACATAAATCCAAAAGTCTTCCTTCATCTTTAATCGGTTTATCATACAAATCATACTCTTTAAAATTTTGTTATTCATAAATAAAGTATTACACTTTTCACGTGACAAAACAAATGTCTTTCATATTTGATAAATATTCTTTAAAGTATTCCTTAACAAAAGAAAAAATTTTTATTTCCATTTGTAGAAACTTTATCGAATAATTTTTAAAATTTTGTAAAATCATCAATACTTGTACATTATAGGCATATAGATAAGTATCTATGCTATTAAAAAATGCATGAAATTTAATGTTTATACTGTAATTTTCAAGCAAATTTGCTCATGAAATTTAATGTTTTTTTATCATTAAAATGATATTAAAGTACAATACACATGAAAATTAATGTTTATTCACATAAATCAACTGCTGATTTTCATAAAAATTAATACATTTTACATTATGTTACGGTAAGATCACATGAAATTTCACGTCATTTTTGCATTAAATTTCATGTAATTTTAAAGTAAAATTGCAGTAAAATTTATTAATTTTTATGCAAATCAGCATTAAATTTATATTGATGAACATTAATATTCATGTGTATTGTAATTTAATATCATTTTGATAGTCGAAATACATTAAATTTCAAGTATGGATTTCATTAAAAATTAAAGTGTACACATTAAATTTCATGAATTTAAATGTCCTTTTTAACAGTGTGTAATTGCATAAAAAGTATAAGTATATTATCCACTTTTTCAAAACAAAAATATATAACAAAATCTATTTATTGATAAGTTAAAAACTTTCATTAAACTTTGATAATGATTTAAGCTACTTATGATCGCAGAGAAAGCAATAAAGCTTTGCAGATATTGCTATCTTCCAGCTTTTTTTTTGCTCCAACTTTTGAAATAAAATAAATTCTCAGTCGTATTATATAAAAAGGGATAGAGGAAATGGGCTTACCGTTGATCACGTGTACGTTGACACTCGCTCCTTCAGCGGCTGTCGGGACGCAACTGTAATTTCCAGTGTCGGACGACCTTATTCGGTTGATCTTTAATCTAAAAAAATATAAAAAATAAAAAAAAAAATTTGTAAAAAGGTTCTTTTATATACGTCAAAGGATTGATATGATATGACTGTGGAAATAAAAAAAAGGAAAAAAAAAACGAAAACGATTTCTATCCGATATTACACCAGATGCAATATTCCATCTTTGACGTTTTGATATGCACGTAGTTTGATGGAAATGAACTATTACTTTCATTTAAAAATTCATTTTTTTTTATTTTTAGCTTAGTTACAAGAAAAATTTTTCAAAGCGAATTCAATCAATGCGTGGAAAATGTTCATATGCGTTATTTGATCATTTTTAAATTAAAAGAGAAAATTTATCTTATTTTTCTTACAAGTTATATATTGAATTTTTATGTTTAATAAAAATGTAATATAAATCATTTCATATGCATAAAAATTCATTTAAAAACTAATAAAAATTTAATTAAATATTTAATTAAGATATGATTAGAATATGAGAACATATATATATATATATATATTGTCTGAATGTAAAAAAGACGTATCAGTCGTTATGCAAATATTTCACATGAAGTGATTACTAAGAGACAAACATTACTCCTACACTGTTAAAAAAGACATGTAATTTAATACGTGTGTTTCAATTTTCAACGGAATATGAAATTTAATTTGACCATTAAAGTTATATTAATTAATATTAATTAAAATAAATTTAATTATAATTTGCATGAAAATTAATACATTTTACAGTAAGTTTACTGTAGATTTACATAAAATTTCATGTAATTTTTGCATCAAATTTTATGTAAACCTACTTTAAAATTATAGTAAAATGTATTAATTTTCATGTAAATCAACATTAAATTTATGTTAAAAACATTAATTTTTCCTGCATATTATACTGTAATATCACTTTAATGATCGAATCACATTAAATTTCAAGTGCATTTTTCGTTGAAAATTAAAGTAAATGCATTAAATTTCATGTATCTTTTTACGGTGTATTTTATTTAAATTGTTGGATTAATGATTTACATTTAAATTGTTCGATTAATGATTAACATATACGTTATTATAGATTATAATGTTAATACCTCGACGTAAGAGCATCGCTCCATTCAGTCTCAACAATGATTCTTGGTTCAGTATCAACGTCATTTTCCGATATCGTTGAGGTAGTTATTTCATTGCTACCTCTAAACCAATTGACGGTACCAAGATTATGTGGACCCTGTGACATGACGCAGGTTAACGTTAGCGAGCTACCTGTCTTCACTATTATATCCGATGCACCCATTATCCTAGCTCGTGCCTCTGTAACATTACAAAATCCATGCTTTAGTCTATCCTTTACAATATATCTATATATACATGTGTATACCATCGATATATGCTTTTGTCACACGTATTGTGGTTGTCACGAGTCTGTGTATACGCTTACTGAACATTTACTCTCTGGTATGAGAGAAAGAGGATAACCCATGAGCAATAAGGGCTATATATACATGTGTGTGTGCTTGTGTATAAGGTTGGTGCTCGATTTTCCTGGTACTACTATATAGAAACATTGCATATAGGAATCAATGTCCTATAGATGGAAGAGAGGAGGACGCTTATTGGAATGCTTGGAAATATGTGTAGACTTGTTCTATGTGGTATTTTCAATGCAGTTTCAATTGGATTGAGAAAGGACTTCGATTATTGTTTTTTTTTTATTTTTTCTCTTTTACTGTTTGTGGTTTTTAATTTTTCGTAACTTTTTATTTCTACTGGAAAAAATATTTTTATAGCACTGCGTGAGCTAAATTCGCGTTTTCTACACCATTTAGCGGGAGCTAAATACAACTTTTTTGAACTGTGTAAAAAAGTACTACCGTCAGAAATTTCGCACTTTATTATACTGTTCAAAAAAGTAATATCGTAATCACGCATCACAATCACTCTTTGTATATATATTAATACGTAGAAATGTCTTTTCACACATGATAATACGTAGAAAATCAATCAAAAAATATAAATACTTTAATAAAGAATTGAAAACATCAAGAAAATCAAAACTATAGTTTATAAATTACTGTTGTGCCGTGAGTTGTCGAAACAAAACATCTGTGAGCGGCGCGCATGCGTGTACAGTGTGAACGGCCTAAGAATGAGAAAGAAAGAGATAGCTGTACGAACAATAAACTAGATGCTTTGCTTTGTCTGACCTCTGTATACATAAATCTAAATAATCGGCAAGTTCTCTTTTTATCATATTGTATTTAATTAATAAAATATCACTGACATCAATACTTATTTGATATAATTTCTCAATCTAAGAATATTTTTGATATCGTTTTTGCTTTTTTTTGTTTGCGATGGGTCTATCATTGATAATAAATAGTTTTAATTTTTTTCGATTTATCATTCGTGGTGTGCATAGTTTTGCTGATATATAGAATTCGTTTTTATTTACGAATTATCATTCGTGGTGTGTATAGTTTTTGATAATATTGATTTTCTGGGGTATTAATTACGTGTGGCGAATTTATCTCACACGTGCTATAAAATAATATACGATACGTGTGCTCGAAGTGGTCCTCTTACACGACGTGCATAGCACCCTCGCTGCGCTCGGGCGCTAACTGCACGCCGTGTAAAAAAGGACCACTTAGAGCACGTGTATCGTAATGTACTATTATACAGAATGCAAAAATAAATTTTTAGTAAGTGAAAAATATTTACTCAGTTCAATAAAATCATGTAACTCTTTTTTAAAGTTCATATAAAAAAGAGTTACGTTGAACGTTATTTTTTTGAAAAGCGATCGTTATTCAAATACTTTTTAAAAACAATTTTTCAAGTGATTCAAAAAAATTTTAATCGAACCGAATGTTTATATGCGTATATTTATATAATCCAGATTAATTTTTTACCAAAAAAGTAAATATTTTTCTGAAAACCGTTTAAATAAATAATGATCAAACTCTCTTTATCGTTGAAAAATATTCTCCAAAATGATGAATGTTTATTAAATATTAATCGACGTGTTCTTTTTTTCATTTTATTTGAAATTGTTTAATATTTGTTTTATCCAAAGCAGCAATATATCTGAAACGTTTGATTAAAACCTTAATTCTTAAAAATTGTGTTTTAATATTTCGACAAAAAATATTTTTTATGAAAATACAATCAAAATTCAAATAAATTTTATATTTTAATTGGAAAAAATATCAGAAAAAACATAATAAACAAAATTTAGTACTTTCTACTAAAAAATAAGATATATATTCAAATTAAAGTTCAAAACAAAATTTTTCCATGCGTAAAAGTTTTTCAGAAGATCAAAAGAAATGTATAAAGTATACTAAATATTAAATCACATAAATCTTAACGCTAGATAAATTTTGTAATTTTGTGTTTTTTTTTATGTATAATATTATAAATTAAATAGTTATATATACATAATAATTCAATTGAATAATTAGTAGCATTATACGCATACCAAATATCCCATCAACTTTCATCTCAAATAAATCATCCACGCTTAAAATCATCTCGTTCTAACTATTACAAGCGAAGCGTAATGTAAAGCTCACGTTTTCATCATCAAAACTCCTCTCTCCCTCTCGTTGCCTAATTAATCGGTCCCACACATAACATACAATCTACACAACCAACTTTATCATTCCAGACTTTAGTTTCCCTACTTCATATATGTGAATTTATATATACATATACATATTCACATATATATAAAGTGCTAAAGCTTCAGTGTCGCATATAATTTCAGTCGCACGAGTGCGCGTATTGAATAAATAAAGAGTTACGCTAACGCAAAAAAAGAGAAGGATAGAAGAGGATTCACAACGATTAAATGAGAAAAAACGAGAAAGAGAGAGAGACAAAAAAAATGTCTATAGCTTCTGTATACATGAAACCTTCATTCGTTCCACTTATGAAGCTGTTTAGTCAGAAATGGAAAGAATATAGCGGATCACCCGAGATCTCTCTTTTTTTTCCTTCTTTTTTTTATTATATCATTTGCTGCGTGCTCTTCAATCTTTCTCTCTATTTTATTTTTCCTTTCTCTTTTCGCTCAAAGTGCAAAGACCACTTTATTTCAAAAGTCAAGTGAAAAAAAAGCAGTGAGAGAGAGAAAGAAAAAGGCAGAAATGAGAGAGGAAAACTACGTGACGACTCTTATCGTTCTCACGCAGCTGTGCAACTCTACCGAGCAAACAAAAATCTTTCATGTTACGTATACATATATATGTACACATTGCGAGACAGAAAGGTAAGAGTTTTTAGATTTGTTTTATGCATAATATGTATACGTATATTCGTAGTATTATCTATATCTATTTGTAAGAAAACGGACTGCTTGGGGACACGCAAAAAGTATCATGTTATGCCTTGATAACGTTCCATGCTAAATGCAAGCTCTCTCACTCTCCCTCGAGTTATTGGCCCGGAAAAGGTTAAAAGCGGTTTCTTCCTTCGAGTGAGACAATTGCGATAGTATAAGTAATGCCTTTTCTTCTCTGTATATCGCTGTACGTATATACGTTTTGCATGTGCTTTTTTTTCTTTTCCCTACTCAACGTTTCTGTATACCAATAAATTGTCTTTATTTAACAAACAAGCGGGGGTTCGGGTTAAAGAGAAATATATAAGTTTTCTCTTTTTCTAATGTATATATCAGATAGCTCAGACTATACTACTTGAGGTATCTTTAACGAGCAAATGTACCGTCATTAACGAGCCATTGAAATGCCTTATAACCTCTCTCCCCTAGCCATTCTGTTTGTCGTCTCGACTCATAAAAGCTACAATGGCTTCGAGCTTTAGATGGCGGGAATGAAACTTTCTCGCTTTTTAGTGCAAGAATGTATAAAGATGAGGTATGACGAATGTTATATAAAAAAAGTTAACAAAAAATGTTAATACATGTCTTTGTGCATTTCTGTGTAAATTTCTACAATTTTGACCTTTTGCATGCGAGTGTATATTTGAGTATAAATTTTTACTGATTGAAGTATTTGCGTATACGATTGCGTACGTTAATGGATAAAATGCCAAGTGCGTATAAATCTAGATGCGATTACATTGAAAAAAGGTTTTCGCTGAAAGCTCGAAAAAAAATTCCATATTGAAAGTTAAGGCTTTTTGGGTTGAGAGAAAAAAAAGTTAAAGAAAGGTACTAATATCCAAGCTTTTTGCAGATGCCACTTGGAAAACAAAACTTGATCTTTTCTTAGTAGCGACGTATCTCCTTTACTTTTTCATCCTTTTTTTTCTTTGTTTTTACTTGTTTCTACTATATTTAATAAAAGCTCTTATGAAAGCTTTCTAATATCTTTTATAATGTAATGGATCTTATGACTAAAGTATTGACTACTGATTATTTCGAAAAAATTTCTAATGATATTAATCTTTGAAAAAACAATATTTTTTAAAATAACAAATGTTATAATAATTACCTTGATTCATAAGGATTTATTGAATTATTAAAATTTCAATGTTGGATAAAATTTTTTTAATATCACTGATTTGTCTGGGCTCATCGTAGTTAATCTCCAGTGAGTAAAATTCAAATGAAAAATGCGAGTTAAAGTTTTAAAGATGAAGTTGGAGATGCTCACTGTAGGAATAATTGATTTGAAAAGTTTATCGGATTTCATGAAGCAGAAATAGTGAGCTTTCTATTGGTTCAATGTTTGATTTCATTGCATTGCGAAAATGAGAAAAAGTTTTTATTCTTTAGTTTTTTTTTTAATATTTGCCACTTGATTCGCAAATTGAGTAATAAAAAAATAATATTACCTAATTTTCTTTCTTGAAATATTTTTTTTTCCGTGCTTGTCAAGACAATATTTAAAGATTAATAACTCTAAATTTTCAAGTGTTAATCGCGTTAAAAATTAGGTCAATCAAAAAACTCTTTTTTCACCTTCTTTTTAAGCAAAGTTTTCAGGCCAATTATTTCTGCAGCTGTGAGCATGATCACCTCCTTTTTAACTCTCTAGAACTTTAATAATCTTCCTTTTTAACTATTGTTTTATGAGTCTTTTAAAAAAAAATTTAAACTGATATGAAAAATAATATTAAATGAATATCAAGTTATATCGCTTCTGAGATCTTAATAAAAAAGTTTTATATTAAATAAAAATTGTTTATATGATATTAGATAAATTTTAGTTATTAAACTTTAAAATCTGATTACGATTGTACATTGAAATATGAAACAATGAAAACTAAAACTTTCTGAATTATTACTTTTAAATGAAGAGGATGAACAAAAATAACGTTTGTTATCAGTTTTCAATTTTTTTCTTAATAATTAAAATCATAACTTTTCGTAGATAATTTTCGTTTCGCACGTAAATTAAAAATTTCATGCAAGTAAAATATTACGTAAGAACAAATTCATTTAATCTGTTTATTATACATAATGATAAAAAATTTATAATGCGTTTAAGCCTGAATAGTAAATTATGTTTATCATAAAATAATTATAAGTATTCAAATGTGAACTTATTTATTTATAAATTTAATAAATAATCATCTATTGAATGTAAATCAATTCGTATAACATACTTTAATTAATTTTAAATAAAATATTCATGAATAATAACAAATTTGAATTGAACAGCATGTTGTGATAAAACATATTAATAATAAACAACCAAACATATACGCCAGCTTATAATCTGTTTCGAATATTAAATTTAAATACCGATCGATAAAACGTACACGAATTTTCCATAATCTTTCAATTATTTTCCTAATAATTGCCACGAGAAAATTTTATTCTCGTGCCTGCGCTCTTCATTATATGACAATGGAAATTCGCCACGTTTACGTATATAAACCCAAGCGACACGAGACAACATTCCAAGGAAAAAATTTTTTTAAATATTAACCTCGAGAAACAAAAAAAAAATAGAAAAACAAAAGCTCGTATAACGGAATCAGGAAAGCAGTTGTGAGCGCGTGCCAAGTTATGCATTTTTTTCTTTTATTCTTATTTTTTTTTGTATATACATTCATGCTTCTTCTTTTCGTTTGATAACAATAAAAAAAGAACTTGGCTTTTAAAGCTTCGTCGCTTGGAAAAACAGGCGTCTTCTTTCTCTTACTCTTTGTGTTAAGTCTCTGGACTCTTTTATTTTTTTTTGTTTTTTAATACTCTGCCGACGAAGCAAAGAAAGAGAGAAAGCTTTTAAAAAGCAGCTTGATCCATGCTGCTCTGGACACCTGTGACTATATGCGTTTAGTCTAACATATATGTGGAAGGGAGAGAGAGAAAAAGAAAAAAATGAGAATGAAGAGACACTTGAGAGACAAAGATCGAAAAGTATGTTAGAGGAAAAATAGAGTTAAAAGTCATCTCTTTTTTTTGGGGTGATGTTTGAGGTTCTTTTTATTTTTTGATGTGGTTGAAAGTCGTTGCGTGAAGATCGTATACATTTTAATGTCTTACTCATTGTAAAGAAAACAATATGAAATTGTTATAGTATAGTGAAGTTAAGAAGTTTTACGTTTTTATTATCTTTGGAATAAAATTTTTTGTTATTTTTAATTAGTTTTTATAATGAAAATTTTTGTGTTTATTTATTATAATAATTAAATCTATTTCTGGATAATCATTTTATGAAAATAATTTCTAAAAAATTAACTTTATTATTGAAATGTTGCCAAATTATAAAAAGTAAAATGCAATTGAATTTTAGAAAGCAAAGGGAAAAATGAGTAAAACAAGTAATTATTGATAAAATCAGTAAAAAAAAAATTTCGTCGTGCATTGAATAATAAAAATATAAAAATGTAAATTTTTCGAATAAATTTTTTATGTTTATATTAATTTTTTTCTACATCATTTATTAATATTTCATTGCATTTTTTTTATTTATTGATGATTTCATCCAATAATGTTAGTAAAAATGTTTATAATTATAATTTATTATTAAAATTATTCTTTTACAAGAAGTTAAAAGATAATATAAAATAATTAAACAATTTTCAGCTATATAAATAAAAATGCATTTTAAGTAGTAAAAGTCAATGTAAGTTAAATCCAATCATAACAAAAATCATGAACTAAAAAATATATTTACAATATAAAACTCAAATCATCAATTCATTTCATTCGCGAATTCAATGCACCCATGAGAATACGCATATATTCATTTGTGAAATCATTTAGCTGTAATCACCAATGATGTATTTACAATATTATAAAAATCATGAACTAATTTTTATCACACGACTTTTTATGTACGAAGTTATAGTAAAGTAAGCAAGTGAGTGTCGCTGGTAGTGAGCGACAAACACATACATGAACTTTTTACAAAAAAAGAAGTTGAAGAAAATTTTTTCCAAGTATCGAACAAGTAACTTTTAACGGTGGTATGTTTACCGCGAACTTGCATCATCGTGAACTTTTTTTACGGATATAAAGTCACACATTTTTTTGTCTACGCTCTTGACCTATAGAATTGGTACATTTACATAAAAAATTAGTTCATCATGCAGCTATAACTGAAACGATATTGAGTTTTTTCTCGTATTTGAACTTATTTGTTTTTAAAAAATGCTGTTTGGCGATGGATTATAAATGTGCATATCCGTCTATTCACGTATGAAATACATTTTATCGTATAAAATAAGCAAAATATTTTTATGATAATACTAGCAAGATATTTGCTTATTTCCGCATATGCAAACTTCAATTTTCAATAAACCTTCCTTTCAATTCACTTCATATAAAATTAACGATATACGTCGCTTTCAAAAAATATTCTTTATAATCTTAATAAAAAAGAAATTCTACCCGAGAGGAATAGGGTGTATATTTCAAAATGGCAAGCAGTTGAAGTTAAGTGTTAATAAAAAGATTTAACATTTTGATTTTAAAATGTTAATAAAAAATAAAATTTATGGTTATATAATAAAGTCGAACAAATATATATTCATGGACTTTGGTATATATTCTGTATAATGGGGGCAAAATTTTATTTGAGATATAACGCTTCGGCGAATTTTAATATCCACGTTGAATGCCTCAAAATATTCATAATAATTCAAATGTATTCAGAAAATAATTAATAATTAGTCTCGTTGCTACTTTAAAAATGATAGCGTCTCTCTCTCGCTCTTTTCGTATAGTATGCATTTGATTTTAATTGCTTTTTCAAAATTAATAACTAATTTTAATAGCTTATAACCTCTTTTTCGCGTATACGAATTATGCTCCAATAAAAGTAACATTAACTTCAATTTATATCTTTTTATTATTTTTTCATTTCGTTACGATTTCATATGCAATTAATTTTATTATTAGTGTCAATAAGAAATTTAATCATTATAACATCAATATGAAATAATTTTCATATTAATGTTATAATAGATAATAAAATATACGATTTCTGTAAAAAATGCTTATTTTTATTGATGAGAATTCTATAAAAATGTTCACAGTAAATAACTCAAAAAATTTGTTGGAAAAATATTGAAAATTTCTAGTTTATGAATAATTAACATTTCATTATAACATACTGATGTATTGACTGATATATACACAAACACGCATATAAACTCATACTACGTAGACGTGTAAATACGCGTAAATTCGAACCTAAACATATATTGATACATTTTCGTCTTTGAAGTTATTAAGTCAAGCATTGTAAAAGAAAAATCATCTCGATTCAGGTATCTAGCAGCCCATAAAATTAATAAACATGCTTGCACATCAAGTATACACATTGTATATACGGACGTTCATCAAGCAATAAAGCGCCTCTAGGGTACATCGTCTCTCGTTGCAGTATAGTAGCAAGCAAGCAAGCAAGCAGCTCATAGTGATAAACGAGCACTACTTAGCACCGACTCTTCGTTGCTTTGGAGGGTTGAAGAGGAGGAGGAGGCGGAGGAGGAGAATGAGGAAGGTTAGGGGTATGGGTTTGCATGAGATCGGACAATAAATCGGCATAGAAGGCAGCAGCAGTAGCATCATCCAGATTGATTGTTTAAGCAAAAGCTTCCTTTGCTTTATCACTGTCCTATTTAGTGATGCTTGCAATATCTCGCTCTCTCGCTCTCATCTCCGTAACATTTTCCAAATATAGAAAGACCGTTAGTTAATAGGAAAGAGATAGTCTCATATACTGATCTGGTCTACCTCTATGCTTCTCGTTGGCCATCATCGTACTCGTTGTCGTAGTCGTTCGTCCTCATCATCTCTTAAACCATTACCAAACGCATCGGCATTTTCAATATCCATTTGTCATTTGGAAGGAAGGAGAGAACGAGAGAAAGTGGAGGGAGGGAGGGGGATGAAAACCTTGTCAAGTCTATAAATCACTCTTACTGGACACGTTATACCTTATATACCTATTCTCCCCTCTATTGCGCTTGCGCTTTAATTTTATCCTACTCTAACATACACTAAATTTACATCTTCTCTATCCTCTTTGTACTTCGTTGTCCTTATATACGTAAATTCGATACATACATACATACGTACGTACGTACGTACATACGCATACATACCAACTATAAATCCGATTAAGCTTTCGCTTCTCGACTCGCACGTCGTTCTACTGTTGGATAATGGCAATTTGCTACTAGGCTACTAGTTCAATGGCTCTTTGCTACACGTATATATGTATATATGCAATATACTGTCTTAGTTCTTATGCTTGAAAGAACGATGTTCTATTTCTTTAGTTTTTTTTTCTCTTCTTTTTCTTTTTAAAGAAAGACTGGGTAAAGAAGATAACGCGACTAAAGATTTTTCACTATTCACGAAGCAGCCGTGCAGTAAGACTGATAGATAGGCAAGGTATCTATTTTTATTTTCTTGCTTGTATAAACAAGTAGTAGGCGTTATAACGCAAGATGTATGTCATTCTTTAAAAAAAATTCATGTTATTATTCATCGCAAGGTGTTATTGTGACAGAAATAATTTTAATCTTAAGATTATTTAATTTTTCAACATCAATTATTTCAAAGTCAAAATATTAAGATGAGTCCATTTTTATTATGAACTTATTATTTTTAATCATGACAGAAAGCAATAATAAATTTTGATTGCAATTTAAATTTTTGATATGATGTTCGATAAAACCATATTTTTCAAGTAGAAAAAGAGAGCGAAATATATTTTGAAATTATCCTGTGTACGTTTTTAGTAAATACATAAGCTAAAATATATACTAATGTGATAACAAAATTAAAACTTGAAAATTTAAATTATCCATATATATCATAATAATTTCATTAGAATTTTAATAAATTCTACGCGTGCTTATATTATATATTTATAAATTAATGATAGACACGCGATATAGTTTAATTATAATGATTGCTTGATTACGATATATATCCATCGTCAAAGAGAGAATAGAGCCAACTTGAAAGCATTTATAAAGGCAACGTATAAAATAGATGCCCAAAGTAAATGCATAAGTTATAAAAAAAAGGAAAGTCGAGATTTAAAAGAAAATTTAAAAGAATTTTTAAGTGAAACGTTTTATATCTACATGATCTGTCACTTTCAACGTATTTTTATAGTATAGAGAAGAACATGCGACGACGACGACAACGACAACGTAGACGACTACGACTAACGCAATGACATGTAGCAGATGTCATTTATGACACTTGACTTATGCGATTCAAACTAGTTTTTAAGTTATATTTAATGGAGAAAGGAATATATGCTTAAAGTAATCTTAGAATGTACACAGAGTTTATTTTCCGAGTAGCTTATACTTTGATTTTTTTCTTATTTAATAGTCGATTCCATAATGGAATAATAATGTTTATTTTAATTTCAAATAAATTCTTTCTGCTGCAGCAGGAGTAAGAATTTTTTGCGTCTTGAAATACTTAATACGGAAAAAAAATTTCTTCGTGTTTAATATTTTCAATATTCATTATTGATACGTAGATTATAATTGAACTCTGACAATCGTATTGGCGTTATTTGTGATTCTAATAGTCTAGTTATTAAGTTTCTTATCACATTTTAAATATTAAATAGCTTGCGGGGATATTAATTATGATAAGATATTAATAAGTCCATTTTATATTTCAAAGAGAATTATGATAATAAAATGGCTTTATAATAATAATTTTCAGTATTAACAAAATCTTAAAATTAAAAATTAAAACAATATAATTCGATCAATCTTTTTATTTTCATATGATACTTTTTTTAGATGGATATATAGATAGTTATTTATTTTATTCTGTAATTAAAAATACAAATGGCGTGCAAAATAATAAATCAGCATATATACGTAGTTTTTCAAAAAACTATGTTATATATGGCGTTGTTTCTGTACAAGTAAAAAAGTGTATCTTATTATTTTTTCAAAATATTATTGTTATTAGCATTTTTTCATGCAAAAATCTTTTACATTACCGACACGAAACTAAATATCTAGCTGGAATTCCTTTTGAAATATTCCTTCACACGCAGGCTGCACATGCTCTTTATTTTTATAACTCACGACATTTCTTTTACCCTCCCAAAAAAAAGTACATTCGTACATGTTTTAGCCTTTCCCACTTCCAACTTCTCATATACATATCTTACTCGTCTTCTTATGTGTGCATATATTTTTTCGTATGCAACACTTTTAAGGTCTTAAAGTTTGGAAATGAAGTTTTCTTAGTTCTCGTATTTCATATTATTTTTCACTTTATCTATTCACTTCAAAATGTTTATTCTAGACTTTCGGAAGTCACTATACTGATTTACACTGTTATGTAATTGTACCGTTTAAACTTTGAGTTGATTTATTTATTATTGTATTAACAAAATGATTCTTTGACTGTTGGATAAAAAAGAGAACGCCCATGAGCGCGTAACAGATTAGAGGATGCAGGGAAATGTACTTGAATAAAAATAAATTAATCTGGAGAATAAAGGGGAATATGAGAAAAAAAAATGCAAAAATAAGTGGAAGGATAAAAATTTTGTTTATTTTTTTTCAATGCAAAGTTAATTAATTTTGTGTAACTTCATGAATTTACTGATAATGAAAAGATAAAATCTGTTTCATACCAAGATTTTACAAATCACCTCATGGCTATCCTCCTTTTTAGAGATATCGAACGAAAAAATGTACAATGCATGTAACTTGAATGCAAAAGTAAGATGTGATGATGGTGATATATAAATTGAAAATGAACGTTTGCTGACATTGCGCGTAACGCTTAAAACTGAACAATTGCTTCGCTGATGAAAATCGTTTTCCCGCGTAACCATTCGGACAATAGGCGTATAACTGTTAAACTAAGTGAGAATGAGAGAAAGGGAGAGAGTGTGTTGAAGACTTGGAAAATCTTTGAATCAACGAGTTGCAAAACTTTAGTTGCAGAGGTATAACCTTTTCTATGTACGTATATATATATAAAGTAGAATATAAATTTTGAAAGCTTTCCTTTTTGAGGGGAGCAGGAGGTAGACTTGTCGCTTTAACTCTTGTTCTATTCTTTTTCTCTTTATTTCGTTGTGATAGTTGTGTTTTTTTATACCTCGTCTGTAAGTCGTTAAATAAAGTTTAATGTTGCAGAATGTTACTATTCTTATTCTTCTTCTATGTCTTTCTTTTCTCTTCTTTTTCTCTATCTTTTTATTTTTCATTATTTTATACTATAAAACTAGTGGGCAGAATAATCATGGTCCAACGACGAAAATGTTCCGGCCATTGTGCCTGTAATGATGCGCGCGCGCGGCTATATAATTTGAAAATTATTTATTATCGTCAGTATAACGCGAAAAGCACCGAAAAGGGGTTTTAGTTGTGTAAAAGGTAACAATGGATTTATGATAGATGGTTACTGGACTCTGGACTATGGCTCACATCTTTTGTATAAAATAATTTATTTTATATATATATATATATAGCTATGTGGCTTCAATGCATCTGCCTCTTGTATACTAGGAAAATTTTTCATTTAATTAATTGTGATTATTAAAATAATTTAATGCTATTGTAAATAATAATAATAACAATAATGAAAGAAGTTTTAATATCGAACGAAATATAGATTTTAATTTATTGTTTACAATAAGTCTTGATTTTGTAAATATAAAATGTATTTGAATATGTTATACTAAATACTCGAATAGTCTATTCATACAAAATATAACAGATAACAATGAAACTTGCGTATCGTCAAGCAACTTCCGTTGTAATTATAAAAGTTTTCTGAAAATTTTTCAAACAAAGTTTATTTTTATTTGAGCTATGAAAACAAGAAACTACGAACTCACGTAGCGGTAGTTATATTTTAAAGTATTTTCAATATAAAATTTTTAATGTAAATTCTTTATATAGAAAATTTTACAATGTTCAATTCATGTCGACAAAATATATTTTTTAATATTTTTAAAATACAAAATGAAAATTAAAATAAAAATTCCGATACACTTTGATTTTCTTTTTATGAATTCCAATGACTTTTCCTTTGAGTTCTTACAAAAGACTGAGAAACGGAAAAAAATCATAAAAATCCAAAAAAAGGAGAAAAATAAAAGAAAATATATAAAATACCATGTTCATTTACTGAAAAAGAATTCCAAATATTTCGGAACTTTTCTATAAAAGAGTCAAAAATAGAATATAAAAAAAAGAATTCAGAAAAGAAAGAAAAATGAGTATACGAAGGAGAGAAATCAAAGTTCGAAAGAGAAATTACGTTTAGCACGCAAAAAAGAGATGATACTCTTCTGTTACGGATGCATGAGTTATACGTTGAACGCACAGCTACATACACACACGAGAAATAATCATATACGCTAATATTAATGCTCTCGTAGTCACATGGCACGTATATAACCTAATTAACCAGCAAGCGAGAGTATACATGTATTCAACGATGGGAAAATGATTAAAAGTGGAAGGCTTTACTTTAAAGTTACTTATAGTAATACCAAAAAGGCTTTATTGCAATTAAAATCATAAATATCCCTTGGTAATTCCCTATTTTACAAAGGCTGTCATTATATTTTTCTCTGCTATTTTCTTTCATCCGTTTTTACTTTTATTTTATGATAAGTAGAGAAAATGTCCTATTTTAAGCTTATTATAGCTATTTTATCTAAATGTTACTGAAGGATATACCCCATTTTATCTTTAAAACTCTTTAGCCCAAAAAAACGTATAGCTTAAGCCAAAAGTAGATGTGTATATACATACACAATATGAAAAAAGCATATAGTGAAAACCATTATAAAAGAACGGACAATAAACATAACCCACTTACTCGTAAAGATATCAGTACGTATAGGGAACAAAAAAAAGAAAGAGAAAACACGCCTTTAGGCGTCAGAAAAGAGAGACTATACAATACGGAAATATAATATAATAGACTTTTAAAGTCGTGTCTTCTGGTCTGACCATACATTGACTGTTACTACTTGAATATCGTTACATTTAACATCTTTCTCCGTCTCATTCACTCTTTATGTTATTCATACATGTGTGTATGTGTATGCATATAAAAGCCTTGAGGGTATTGCATTTTCGTATCATGTCGAAATTTATGTATATTCCCTCTCTCTGTCTAAATAGGACATACAAAGATATTAGAGTTTTGATCGGTCATATCGATTCTCGAAAGTACAAGCCAAAATCTAACCGACAGACTACATTTTCGAGTATACACCTAAAATAAACAACCTTTCTATCTCTCTATCTCTATCTTTTGCTTTGAGTGGGTTAAACTATCTCGTTTGTTTCTGTTACTGCGAGTATATTTATGTATGCATGTAAAGCTTTTAAAGTGTGTATATATATTGGTTTGCACAGAAATGTTGAGATAATTAACGGTCATAGTAAAGGAGAAAGACTGACAAATAGTAACCTTGAAGTGGTTACCTGTATAAACAAGCTTTTGATTAATTGGTCTAACGTTGGATTTCTCATCTCAAGTATAAACTTAATATTAAGACGACTGGAATCTGTTACTGAGAACGTTTTGATATATTTGATTTGATTCTTAGTGAGTTATGATGATTTGTCGTTTACGTCTATCCGAGATTAACAAGTTTATGTTATTTATATTGATTAGTTCAGAAGTTTATTTTCTAATAGTTTATGATACAGACATTTCCTTTGAATTATAAAAATTATTGTTAATTTAAAATCAACAAATGAACAATTATAAGAAAATTATGAAATTAAAATGCTATTATAAGATTAAAATGAAAACGAACAGTATTTTAATTTTCTAAAATCCTATATTATATTGATTAAATATTAAAATAATTAAATAATAATCGTGCGGTCAACCTAAAAGTTATATTTAATGCTTATATGAAAATCGTTGATTAAAATTTGGTTATAATCATACGATTTATTATAATATAAGCGATGATCCCTTTTTGAATAAATAATTTGTATTACGATTAATTCATTATTTATAAATAAAAAGATGAAATTGATATGTATTTATAATTACGTCAAATAATTTAAATGCCGAATAAGCTTGAAATCATTAATTTATGTGAGTAGTCGAATGAAATAAGTTGATATATTATATAAACAAGTGAATTATATTTATTATCGAGAGCAGCTTACGGAAGTATATATAACGTTTTTATTTTTATTTTCCTATCGGTAGGAAGGGTATGTTCTCGCTTTTCTATCTTCCTGATTTCTTTTCGGAAGTGAGGATTGGCCCTGCTCTTCTCCTGCGGAAGTTGGAAAGACACCTTTGAGAGCTTCGATCCCAAAGCTAGTGTACGATTTTTACTCGCTAAAGTCACCCTATACACCTATCCATCTCCCGGTATAGATCAACCCAGAGACTGTTAAACACATTGCTTTAGGGTGGCGCTGTTTTCTCAGACTTTCAGGGTCTTTACACCTCGATCAACACAACCAAGGATTCATCCTGATGAAAGAAGATATGGTGTTGGGTCTCAAGTATGTCTCAAGTATTTCCGCTGGGATTAGAACCCTGATTACTTAAGCAAACATATATGCGAAGTTTAAGGTGTGTACTTTAACCGACTGAACAATAATTACCATGTTATAGATTTTATAAATTCTAATGATTATGCGAGCCATTTGTTATAAAAATAATTCAATTACAATATCAAAAATTACATTATTTAAATAATTTAATAAAATATATCGAACATTGTAAATTTAGGCATATTTAATTCAATAAAATAGCGCTAAAATTTTGTTATTCAATCGAAAACATTGCCTTTTGAAAAGCAATATTTTCAACATAAAATAAACTCCCTTTACATCACGATATCACAGAAAATTTAAGATATACTTAACCCAAAGAGAAATGGTTGCTTTTTCGTCATTATACCGGTTGATCTATTTGCGTTTTGCCTACCTTTTGTATATGCGCACCAAAAACATTATTTCTGTACAGCTATAAATATCGCAAAGTGCGACTTTTGCATGCAAGTTTAAAGTCGCGCGTTTAAATCGTGACTTACCGTGCTGCGCAACCCCCTTTTTATCTATAAAAAAGGAAAGAAAAAAGAATAAAATAAAATGATAGACTGAAATAGAAAAAAAGAAAGAAAAAGAAAATAAAGTGTAAATGCGTATTCAAACTCTTCATACAAATATCAGTCGTGGATTCGAATCCACCTAGATATGTGTATAAATTTTTTTTCTTTTTCTTGTAAAAATAAAGTTACTCTATTCAAACGTTATATTTTATGCTACGTATCACCCATACCCTCTAAAACGTAGGTATATATATGCTATGCTAAAACTCAAATAGTATATATATTTATATAAACATGAGATATATATTCTTTTTTATTCTTTCTTTCATTTAGTTTTTTTTCTCTCGCCCGTTTATTCGCAATTTCATTCTATAGTCGATTTTCATGCAGGCCCAGTTCTCTATTAGAATTTCTTCTTTTTTTTTCTTCTCTTTTTTTTATACTTTGCTTCTCACTGACGTTACAAACATTGCTATGTATGTATATATTTTTTCTAACAACATTTTGCTGTGGTTTTCCTTTCATTTACACAGTTTTGCCAGAGCATGAGCTAGCAATTCTTTAGAAATACGATTTTTTTTTTCGTAAGCTCGTTGCCCGTCGCTTGTCGCTAAGCTTTTCAACCTATACTAACAAGAAAGAGAGAAAGAGAAGGAGAGAGAGAGAAAAGCTCTTATTCCATATGAAAGTGTCGCGGCTGGTCGAGTTTTTCAAGGAAAACGTGCGCCCTTCTTTTTTTTCATCACTTACTTGAGTCTCTCTTTCTTTCTTACCTTTTTTTTTACTTTATTTTTTTTACTTTTTTTTCTCGTCAAAACCTTGCCACTGAATTCTAGCCGCTTTCTTTAAACGCTGTAACCTCTTCCCTCACCTTCTTTTTTTTACTCTATAGCTCGTTTCTTTTTTTTTTCTCTTTCTCTCTATCGTTCTAGCACAAATCCAACATTACTCCGTGGTATAGCGGTACTTCTACACTGTTGAGAATTTCCCACAAAATCTAATCTATTTTCTTCCTTCTCCTTTTTTTTTTTAAAGACTCCTTTCAACCGGGGGCTTTGAAATAGTTCTTTTACTTACGTTTTTCTCCAGCACGAGAATCAGAAATTCTTTTTCGTTGGCTTAATGTTTCTTCTTTTTTTTATTCTATATTCTATTATAACGATAATATTTAAACGTAAATAGGAAAATTATATAAATATTTCAGGTTATCGGAATATTACCCGCGAGATGTAATTTTAACGCGGGATGAAAATATTTATTTATTTGATTGAATTTATCGTAAAGATGAAAATTTATAAACATTTGAGAAATATTTTTGTATGGAATAAATTTGAATATTTTAAATAAGTAATAGAGCGTCGACGAAGTTATAAGAAATACGTTTGTGTATAGAAATAGTATTTACAGTTCTTTTATATTTGCTTCAAAGACACTTTTTAAAACGAGCTGATTTTGCCGTTTTATCAATTTCATTCGTTATTTTTTTCCCTTTAAAATTGAAGAAAAATAGCTCTAAAATAATCTAATGGCTATTGAAAATTTTTTCCAAATAATAAAAGAGTACAAGTATTATTTATAAAGCTTTGTTATAAAATCACATTGTATTCCCTTATGAATTCACTTACTTTGTTCGAGCTAATTTTTAATAAAAATAGTTAAATAAAAATTTTTAATCTGGGTTATTTGAATAAATAAATAATGTTTTCATTCTGTAAATTTACTCTTAAGCAATTCTTTGAAGGATTTAATTATCATCATTGCATTAAGCTTTATCTCCTTATTGAATTAAATAAAATAATTAAATTTTTATTCAAAATAAAGCAAAAAAAAATAACTATCAGACTCAAATATTCCACTTTTATTGAGTGTACTTTCAATAATGTCTAGTTAAAACGTACTTGACCCACACTCTTTTTTTTCGTTCTCGTTTCAATTCTCTTTCCCTTTCTTCTTTTTTAACATTACTTGGAATCAAATCGGATTAATCATTACACCGATGCATCCGGAGGTTTTTTTTTATTTTATTTTTAATTGCGCCATACTAAATGGAAGTAATCGGATTTGCTTGATTTGAACGTATGTGTGTGCATTTCAAATAATCCTATCATCATACACTTACAAATAAGTATTCTTTTAATTTAAAATACTTTATTTTTTGCACATCGTTTTTCGATGTAGTTTAATTTTTTTTTTCAATTTTAAGATATTTGTTTAATATTCATGGATTAATGTATTATAATTAATTGAGTGACATAAATGGCCGGTATTAAATTTCTTTCTTTCTTCTTTTCCTTCTTTTATTTCGAGAATTTGTCACGTCAAAATGAATTTTTAGTAATTTAAAAAATTAATTGGCTTCGGGGGAATTAAGTGCTGTATATTTTAAGTTGAATATTTCTGTTTGATGAGCAAAATTTATTAAGCTTTTTGGAACGATTAAAAAAATTTGACGTTCGAAATTAAAGAATAAAGAAACAAAAAACATAATTTGGAATTGAAGAATATCAATGTTTTAAATTTCAATGCTCATTAAGTATAATATAAATTTCGTTATTTAATTTTATCACATAAATCTTTTTATTAAATGAGAGACAAACGATTCTTCAGACAAATACAACAATGACAAATTTTGGCACAAGATAAAATTTTCTACAAAGCAACTTACAACTCGACGATTAAAATTGTTAAAAGACAGAGAAGATTGCCGAAAGTTATTTCGTTATTGAAGCACAAAATTCAAACGTATAAAAGCACACAAGCCTCTCGAGCTTTCAAGTTGTAGCCAAATTATAAAATAACCATCTTTTAGCAATAAATTAAAGCTCTTTTGTTGCGGGGGATATATAATTTTGGTATATTTTATAATGCTTCAGTTACTTTTGGCCAAATTTCGTGTGTGTGCGTGTGCATTAACAAGGCTCGAGTTTTAAACATAAGTTTTCTATTGTATACGTATATGCATTATGCTCTTTTCTATTTTAAACTCGACTATTACTATACTAAGAGCTAAACTGAGATTAGTTTGTCAGCTTGAAAATTACTACTAAGGGGGGTAGGAGGAGGAGGAGGAGGAGGGGAGAGGGGGGAAGATTATTTTGACGAAGTTCTACTAAGAGAAAATTATTTCAAAGTTAATTATTATACTCATGAGCTTGGTATTAAAGTTTTGAAATAATTAAACTTGTATGCTAATCAAATGTTGAATTTACTTTATATATTCGCACCTTATATACCTATAGTTTTGGAGAAATAAAAAAAAAGTTTGTTTTAAGTTGAATTTAATCGCACGGAAATTGTTAATTTTATAATTACTTTATTATAGTTATTCAAGTTGTTTTGATGTTTTTCTTCCTATAGTAATTTTTATTAGTTTATGCAACAAAAGAGTTATGATATGAGGTAAATATGGTTGATTTTTAGCATCAAAATAATTTTATATACTACGTTTATTGTGTATAAGTAATAGTGATTTTCACATTCGTATCCAAATACTAATTATTGAAATAATTTTCTTTTATTTTTTTAATCGAAAAAAAAAAAAAAAATTGAAGCTTTTATTTGAGAATAAAATAGATTTTTACAATAATAATAACAATGGAAGATCTCAAACTACTTAAATCAAATGAAATTCAACAAAAAATTTTTCATTCCGATCGACTAATAGAAGAAAAAAAGTTTTACTATACGAGTAAGTAAATCCTCGTGTATATTCGCTTTTAAAATCAATCTATCAATCCATCCGAACGATAACGATGAAAATGTTTAAAGAGAAGTGAGAGGAAGAGAAAAAAAAAGGAGTAATGTTGAAAGAACGGAAACTGCGTATAAACTAAGTCCTCACTCTCTCTGCTAACGACAGGTCAATCTTCGATAATTCATCTGGACCTATACATAGACGCAGCCGTGTACGCATACACACACGTCTACACAATCATATATCCATATAACATTGAGTTACATTAAAAATAAGTCTGGCTAAAGTTTTTAAAAACTCCGTTAATCTGTCGTATAGTATCCGCGTTATTTTTTCTAGTAATATTTATTTTTCATGCTTATTATTGTTTTTTTTTTTAAATATAAGCTTATGTTTTTATTAAAATAGTATTGTAAATTTTTAATCTAAAGTTTGAAAAATTTCGCGATAAAACTTTTGAGTTTTTTATCGGCTTTTCATCGGTTCAAAATGAAAAATATTTTTGGACTTTTACAATAAGTGTTTACAATGAAAACAAAATAAAAATTTTGTATAGACCTTTTAATTTAAATTATTACGTAATAAAATAATGCATTTCTTGTAAAACATTCGTGTATATTATTAAAATATATGTAATTAATATTTAATTTAAATTTATGTATAAATTTAAAAATAATGAATACAGCTAATTTTATCAAAATGTTACATTTTCATTTTTACACGTAATGCAATATTCATGATGAAATTTGATTTTATCATATAAGAAATTAATTATTAAAATAAAATAATTTATTTTAATGAAAATTTTGATTCAAGTTAATTAATTTTATTTTTCGTCTGGGATCATGCTTTTAATTAACAATATTTTGTTAAAAACTGTACTTTTCAAGTCATGTAATAAAAACAATTGGAATTCACGTTGCTTATTAAAAATGCATTTGATTAATTCATCAATTAGCTAAAAGGATACGTGCACAAATTTTCATATTTCACAAAATTATTGACCTACTTTAAAAATTTTATAAAATATTCATTGTTAATAAACAAAGAATGAGAAGCAAAACAAGAATTTATAATTCCTAACAATAATAATCCAAAAAGTGTATAAATTACTGATAAAACCTATTTTAACATCCGTTATACTAATCTATCATCTCTTAACACTTTGAAAAAGCAAAAAAAAAGAAGGCATAAATTTTCGTATAAAAGCAATGAGTTAGAACACGAAAAGGGGGATTAAACGTCGGCGCACAGGTGTACGAGAAATCAGAGATGCAGCTGGCTTGGTGCATTATCCGTCGATAAGCAATCTCACCTTCTCCCCCGCTTTTGCTTTTAGTGCATTCGTGCATTGATACTATACATATAGTATCATCTATTATATATATAGGTATATATGTTTATGTGTGTGTGTATATCTATATAGCGAGCAAAGAGGCAAAAGGAAGGTTTGAGAAAGTATCGACTCCCAACAGGTGTAGCTAGCCGATAAGCTTATGCGCATTGGACCTTTGGCTATATATCTATATACATACATCCCCTCAAAAGCTTTAAGCTCTTATTCTTCCTTTTCTCTTCTTCTTCTCTCTTTCCTTTCCCTTTTGCCTTACGCGGCTTAAAGAGTCGTTTTCGATTTCAAAACTTGCCACTGGGTACAACCTTATATACTTCCAAGTCCTGTACTTTTTTTCTTCTTTATTTGTTTGTTTTGTTTTGTGCTTTTCTTTTTTAACTTTCTACTTTTGTTGTTCGCTAGGATTTTCTCTTTCTCTTGGGAGAGAGCATACCGTTTAGCAAGTTTTCACCGTCGCTGATATATAAATACAAAAGGTGTTGGGTATTTTCGAATCTTTGAATTCTAACTTTAGGTCTATACATACAATAAAAAAAAGGTCATCGACTTTTCAGTGAGTTTATAAGATAAAGGTTTAGGTTGAACGTGTTTATATAGTAGGGAATGCGAAAAATTATTCATGGATACTTTTGAATGTTTATTTTTTTTTATTTTATTCTTCGTACAGGAAATTGTTTTGGTATGCTGGAACGAGATAATTTCCTCTTTTTTTTTATTTTTACTTTTGTTGAAAACCGAATAAAACGTGCTTGCTAACGAAATTGGGTTAGAGGGTGGTTGATGGAAAATGTTTTTTTTGTTATTTAATTAGTGTCATTTGCAAGCTGGTTTTTTTATTCAAAGCTATTGCGCGGTTTTATTGTATATTTGTTTTTTTTTAAGTAATCGTTTTTGATGTTATGAATAATGCAAATAGATTATTATTATTTTTTTTTTCAATTTTAAATACGTGAAACGTCTGTTTTTATTATCTTTAAATGATCATCATAATATGTTATAAAAAACATTTTGTTTTTTCTGCTTTAAGAAAAAAATTTAAGTAGAAATTATATAGTATGGACATTGTTGTGATACGGTCATTTTCTCGCTTTCTTTGATAAATAGAATCACTTCCGAAGTAAATATTTATTATTAAACATTGAAAAATTTTAAAAGTTATGTAAACAAATAAACATTTGTTTATATTCAAGAATTAATAGAAAATTTCACAAAGATGTATTAAAAATAAAATCCTGAAAAGTAAAAAAGTAAGCATAATAAATAACGCTGTTTAAAAACAGTAAAAAATGGATTTTCTTTTTTTCTTATTAAAAAACAAAAGATTAAAAAAAAAATTTTTGAACTTTTTAGGTAATTATTTAAAAAAAAAAACTGAATTTGAAATTTTAATTTTTTTTTGTTTAAAAGCTTTTTTATGCAGTACACCCAAAAATTCTATTAATTTTCTTTGATTTTATTTAACGTCACTGTATTTATGCTATCATTACGATGCTAATCAGCGACGGAGTTTCCTCAGTGTGTTTATGAACAAAGCACATGTGTCGTATACAGTGGTACTTGTATCAATCGGCTGCCGAGAGCGGGATTCGAACTCGGACCCTCGAGATTATGAATCCATCGTTCTACCAACTGAGCCACTGAGATCTCACATTCATATATTCATTTATAAAAGTATAATTGTGATCTCCATCTATTTTTTAAAAATAATAATACTAACTTTTTCGCATGTACATATTTTAATTATCTTGTATTTTTTTATATTTATTTTTTCAGGCGAATCTTCTTCATCAATTCAATCGAACTATTAATGTTAATTAGTACGTATTCATTAGCATTAATCATTATGCAGAGTATATAACGTATTGCACAGTGAACTATGAACAAAAATGATTTTATTTGCTCAACGCTTTTACCATATGAATAAATTTTCGATCATTATAATACCGATATATAACAATCCAATTGAAATAACATGAATAATTGAAAATGCTCAATTTTCTTTTATTCAAGTTCGAATTTTCTTTTCTTGTAAATCTAAAACCGAAAGTTATTTCAAAACTTTCCAATTATATCTGAATAGGATAGAATTTTTTTTTCTCTCATTGTTATGTTTGATAGGAGAAAGAGAAACAGAGTTAAATTTTCAATAATAAAATAATTGAAACATTTTCATTGATGTTACTTTTGTATTTAAGCGAGTATAAAAGAATAATCAACCCTTTAATTTTTTATTTAATATCTTCATGTATGCTAATTTTTTTTCATGACTATAAAGCAAATTTTTAATTAATGTATACTGCATTATCATATATTAAAAGCGTTTAATAAAAAACTTCATTAAACTTCATTTTTATTTTTGCATCATATAATATTTTCATTATCCGTCTCACGTCTCAACTTCATTTTTTTTTCCCTCATACTCCTCTCTCTCCTTTGTCCGTCTAAATTATATAGTACAACGGAGAACAAAAAAAAATTGTTCACCCACGTTATTTTATTAATTTCAATATCTTTTTTTTTTTAGCTTGGAGCACTAAACTTATTCCTTTGAGTTGGTTTTTTTTTTACTTTTTTTAATTATTATTCACTGTGTAACTAATTTCGTAAAGGGTTTTTCATGCATCACGAAATTACCAATCTTCATTTTCATTTAGTTCTCCTGGAATACAATGATCCAGTCCTTTCTCTCTTTTTTTTTATTTTTATTCTTCTTGATTCTGGTTTTGATCTTTTTTTATTATCTTTATTATTACTTTGTCAAAGGCACTTTCAATTATTGCACTGCGGACTAATAAGGCTGAGTTCTTTTGTACTCCGAGGGTAATCTGAAGTCGTTAATATTTGATAAAAATTATTTCAGATTTCTATCGTTATTCGTTTATTAACATTTTGTTTGTATTGAAAAGAATATTGATTATCTTTTGATGAAATATTATATTCATTTTTATGGATTTGTGCACATCTTTCTGTCTTATAAAAGAAGGATGTCCATGAGGTAATTTGTAAAATCTTGGTGTAAAGCAACTTTTATCTTTTCATTACCAGAAAATTGATGAAGTTGTAAAAAATTTAAACTAAATTAGTATATTTCGCTGAGAAAGAAAAAACTTTTAATTATTCCATTACTTGTTACCAACTTCAGACAAAATCTTGATATTTTCATTACTCTTGTAATTTTATTATTTAATTACATGAGGTAGTATGGTTTATGCACATAAGAATTGTACACATTAACATTATGCACAAAAAAATAAAAATAAAATTAGATACACAGTACATATTTAATTATGCACAAAATTAAAATAGTACATTACGATACAAGTGACCTAAGTGGCACTTTATTACACGGCCGGAGTTATCGCCCGAGCGTAGCGAGGGCGATAACGTAGTGCCGTGTAATAAAGTTCCACTAAGGTCACGAGTGTCGTATACTATTTTGTAGCACGTGGGACATAAATCCGCCAAATTAAATCTGTACTCTTCAAAATCAGTAATAAACAAAAACTATGCACTCCACGAATTATAATTCAAAAAATAAAAGCGAAAACTATAAAAAACCAAACACTACGCATCCTGTAAATGATAAATCGAAAAAAAGAAAAGAAAACTATAAATAAACTAAAACTAAACACTCCATGAATAATAGATCAAAAAAAAAGATATAATTTCAAAAATATACTCAAAATGTGTAATAATTATTAATTTTTATCAATATTTTGTATTATGTGAAATTGTTTGTTGAAATCATCTTCTATGAAGTCATAAATTGAAATTTTGTTTCACGTATGAATTAGCGTCGTAGGAGCGGTGAGGAGGTAATATGTTTAGTATAGCAATAGCAATCGTGTGTAGTAATAGGGGGTTCCCCGTAGCATTTTATTATACAACGCTGAAATGACTATACCTCTTCGCTTTACATGTTACGCTACTATCAATTTTAGTTTTACTCGTATCTTACTTGCTTATAATTGTTATTTAATTTGAAGAATGTTAATGTAAAAGAGTTTCAATATACTACAGCTTATTATTATTTATGAAAACACTTTAAAAAATAATTTACATATAAAATTATTTCTTATTATATATGTACGTTACCTAAGTAAATTCGTTATTGTACCGTGTAAAAAAGTGCCACCTAGGTAACAGAAAAGTGTTACCTAAGTGCGGATTTAGGTCCCGCAGTGCTATAAAAAAAATTATTATTTAAAATATATTTTTTTTGTACATAATTTTTTGTGCACATCATTTTTGGTGCATAACGTTAATGTGTACAATTGTATAGCTTGAAAACCTCACATAAATTCTAGGTGCACAAAAAATATATTTTAAATAATAGATTTTTTTTTAAATCTTGTGCATAATTAAATATGTATTGTGTATCAAATTTTGTTTTTATTTTTCTTTGCAGAATGTTAATGTGTATAATTCTTATGTGCATAAACCATGCTACCTCAATTACATTATTAAATTATAACTCTTCTCTAGATTAATTCTTTTTTATTTTTATATTTTACTAAATGTAAATATTAATGATCATATATCCTTTTTATTAACATATTTACTTCGTTAAATCTTCTTTTCTTATCATTTTTAATTTTTAATAATTTTTCTTAAAGATGGTTTATGATTTTTAATCTTTTATAATTTATCTTAGAAATGGCTAATACCAAAAATTTTATTTTCTTACCTTTTTCATCTCGCTAATAAAACGCCTAAACAGGTATTTCATTTCCTATTATTCTAATTAAGATATTAAAAAAGTATGCGAGTATCAAACAGACTTTTCATTAGCTTATCATTAAATTTTTTTTATCTCTTTATTTGAATCTAAGTAAAGACAAGTGTTTAGCTACCACTTATGACGTTGTTTCAAAAAAGTTTCTATTATTACTAGAGTCTTAAAGTATATAAGAATCCATAATATATTAGAATCATATGGTTCGTTATAAATTCTCTGTTCAAATAAAATTATTGTACATTCTTGTTTTGAGCAAATAAAATTTTTGTGGATTCTCGTTCTGAGCAAATAAAATTATTGTGCGTCGTTCATTATAAGTTCTCTCTCCAAACAAATTATTGTGTTTTATAAAATAAAGGCTAATCATTGGATAAATATGGTAAAGCGGAGCAAGATACCATATTTAAGTGAAAAAATTTATATAACTTAATTTAGTATAAAACATAAAAATATCTTAAATAATTATAAAATTTTTTTAGCGATAATCGCTATATTAATATTTAGAAACATATTTACTTTTTTTTCTGATCCTTTACAGAGCCTTCGGATTCTGCAAGTACTTATTTTGCTTGTCCGTCTCTAAGCTACGCTTTCTCTACACGCTCAGCGCTGTAGAGACTGCAGTAATTACGAATCGTTTAATTTTTTATATAATAAAATTAAGTATAACATAAAAATAATACCGGAACATTATATCTTATTTGGTACATGTTGATAATTATCCTCCTTTTTAAATGACTCAAGACTGAGAAATGATAAAATAAACAAAAATAAATTGTAAACATATTATTTATACTAACGTATTAAATTATTAAAATTGTTAAGCTTCATTCAATAATTCAATACAACAGATTCACAAAATATATAAAGCCATCTTTTAAATTTACAGTATTTTATTCTATGTCTTTTTCATAAAAAAAAAACTAAAAACAAAATTTCACTCGGTAAATATAATCAATTCAACTGGAATTTTTTCTCTACTATACACAGTTTCACACCTTCGTTGGCTTAAAAAACTTTTTTTTTCTATTTTATGTACGGAAGAAATCGTTCTCTAAACAAAAATGATAAAAAAAAAAAAAAAAAAAAAAAAACGAGTCGTTTATATATAGCAGAAAGCATGAAAACAATACAATATGCCTCAGGGCAAAAGATAGAGTATAATATAGAACTAGTATACGAAAAGAGAGAAATATTTTTTCTCTCTCTTTCTACGCTCGAGATTCAGTTTTTTCGCGTGTATATATATAGGCGCGAAAAAAATGTTGAATAGAAAAAAAAAAATTTTTTTTTTTATTGAATGGAAACTATATAAGCTGCGCGTTTTAAAGAAGTAGAGGTGAAAAATAAAAATATTCTCTCTTTTACCCCATTGAAAGTTATATAAATCCCCCAACACTTTAACAACGAACCTTGATGACGATTTCACGCTTTGGTGCTACTGTATGTGTATATATAGATACATATATACCAAAAGCCTTAAATCACCATTGCCATATATATAGTTGAAGTTGTGTGACATATTTCGCGCTTCACAGTTTTTTTTTGCAATCTCTTTCTCTCTTTCTCACCTCTTATGCACTTTCACATAAACGACAATTTGCTGAATGGCTTTTTTTGTGACGATAGTTTATTCGAAATATTGTTTCTTTTAAACTATTTTTTTTTATACATAAAAAAGAAAGAAAGAAATACTCGTGATCGTATTTTTTTTAATGGTTTTTAAATTTAGATTGTTAAAGCGATAGCTTTGAATGAATGATAAATATAAATATTTATATTTTAACTATTTTAGATAATATTTTATGAGTAGTGAATAAATATTCAAATTTTTTAATTATTTTAATACCTTTTAAATTTTTGAATATTCAAATATTGACTTTTTAAATTTTATTAAATCTGGCGACGTAAAAATAATTATTTGGCTTTTTATAACAATTTATAATAACGAAAATCATAAACTAATTAAAATGTACGTGATATTTTAAACTAATAAAGTATACTTATTTAATCATAATTTTCTGATTTAATAAAAAAATTCACTGAAACGAATTGATGTATGCGATTAATTTTATGATTGATTTATCAGCAATAAACTTGAAGTACTTATTCAAAATTTACATTTCAATAATTCAGTTTATTCGATCAAAAAAATTAAATTCGATAAAAAATACAAACATCGTTAAATATGAAATGAATTATTTAATACCAGTTTATTATAATTTATTGCTTGAACAATATTAATTTCTAACTTTAATTGTAAAAACAGAACATAAAAGAAAATAAAGATTTGAAAAATTGATTAAATTCTCGAATTAAATTGTGTATCCTTCTTTTCACACATCTCAATGACCATTTCCTGAAATATGAATCGCATCCGTTTTTCATTGAAAAAAGGCATACCGTATTAAAATTCAAACTAATCATTTCCAATTTCCGCGATGGTCAAATTTCATGCCGCGTTTCTTTTTTCTCTCTTTTCATCGCGTTTGTAAAAGTATTTTTTTGGCGTTTAGTGGGGAAGTGGCCGTTCATACAATTCGTTGCACGAATATTTCTCTTTTGAAGGTATTTTCCCCTTAGTTGGTCGGTAATTAAACGAAGCAACTACTATTTTTTTTTCGCTTTAACCACCAGAATCAAAGCATTTATAGCCCAGCGGCCGAATTATTACTTTTTTTATGCTTCTTTTTTATACTTGCAAAGCTTAAACGCTTGAAAAACACGCGCGTTACGCATATGGTCTTTTTTTTTTATTGACAAACGCAGAATCCTGTGTATGACCTATATAAAAACATACATTCGAATTACTGAATTACCCAATTCGAACATATTCTTTTTTGTTTTATACCATCTGATTTAACATATACAAATATGATCTGTTGGTACGCTCGTTTTTACGATAAAATCATAGAAAACAGAAACACGAGTTTTATATTCAAGGGAATCAATTAACACCGCTGAAACGATTAATTCGAAGAGTCGATTTTCATTGACTAAAAGCTATTGAATCATATATGTGTATGTGTATATATATATAATTTTTCACTAGTGCTTTCTCTCTTTTATTTTCATTTTCACGTATAAAGTTTATCTTTGGAAGTAGTGTGAAAATTTAGAGTTTCATTTGGCGAAGTGGCACTTCTTTTTGCGATTTTGGTAAAATGATAGGACAGCGCAGTTTTCACACTTTTCTTCGATCCTTATAACTTTAATATTATAGCAAAGGATAAAAAGAATGGAAATTTTTTTTTTTTCGGGAAACTATCTAGTTTCTCTTCATTTATTTTATCGTATAGAGAGATAAGTGCTTGGGATATAGAGGCGTTTTCATATTCATTATTCATTTAAAACGTTATTTCTTATACTCGCGCGGATGCTCGTGGGATTTTCGGTGGGATAATGATGCTTTTTTCCGATTAAGTGCCACGCGAGCGAAAGTCTTATTTTTCCTTCTTAGTCATCAAAGAAGCATTCTTGAAATATTCAAGTCTTTAAAATTTTTTTGGTATTTTCTCTTGATGTATAAGCTCTATTACGAGCAAAAATTTTGATTATTTTGTCACTATTCTCATTATTTTATAAATCATTTTTATTGAAATCCTTTTATATAATAATCTTTAAAAACTGGTTTTATGCTGTAAGTAAAAAACAAAATATTAACGTTAATCCTTTCGACCAATCACAGATAAAAAATAAACTGTCAACAATTCAATACACATTAATTTTTTATAAAAGAATAACTGCAATTTTTAAAAAGCCCTTGTCTTGGTATACAGTTAGCTAGAAATCAGTTAAAAACTTATAGAAAATGACTAGATTAGCTGGTTTTTAGCTAATTCCTCGTTAAATTTCTACTAGGGTATAATGCACACACTTTTACAATATTCTTCTTCTTTGTTAAAGACACTCGAAGATCATATTTACATTAGTTTTTACATTTGTTATATGGTGTCGCTATATGATTGATCATTGTATTTAACAATTTAAATTCCTTTAACTTATTTCAAAGCACTTTCTTATAAATATAAAAATTTAAAAAGTATAGAATGGATTAAAAAATTTTCAAAACTTTTATTTACAAAGATGATGATAACATATTCATATATTTTCGCAAATGTTTAAACTAAAATTTTAATATTGCATTATTCCAATATCCGTTTTTTTTTTGTTATTTTAATATAGCTTTTCAGATAACTCTTTTTTTTTATGAAAAAGTTATAAATTATTCTTCACATTCATAGTTTATATTCTCATATATTTTTATTTTTAACAAAAACCTCCTAACAATAGACTCTTTTTTTATTGTTAAAGTTTATAAAACTTTTATTTTTTAAATTTAACGTTAAAATTTAAGAGTAAATACATTAATTAAAAATTTTTAATGGTCTTTCTAATACGATTTTATTTAAAATATCCTCAATTAATTCGTAGAAAACAAATTTCCAACGAGTACCAACAGCGCACAATCGGATGATAGTCCATACATATGCATATGTGTGTTTTATGTGTATATGTAAAACCACCCTCACAGAAAGAGAGACTATACATCGAAAATTTTCAAATGAAAAGCCCTTTCTACACTCGGGGCTTTTATGTTAAGTGACGCATACCTCTAAAATGTATATATAAATGTTATACTCGGAAAATGGCACGTCAACATTTCAAATGATGTTGGAAATGCTTAAAAACGATTTTTTTTTTTATTTATACAATAATGTTTGAGCATTTTTTGATTAAATATTATCGAGTGAAATACTCATTTGCATACTTATTTACTTTTATCATTCATTCGAAAATATTTCAAAGTTTTTCGTTTATAAATTAAATATTGAATTTTGTTCATATTAAAAAGAACCGTACAATCATAATCGAACATAATTGATTTCAAGCTTCATATTATCATTCCTGTATATAATTATCTTAATAATTGTTATCATCTCTTCTTTTTATAGTCTTAAAAAAGAAAAATGTCAGTGAAGACTTTATGTTAATTCTCATGATTATAGCTATTGTAAGGCTGCGCAAACGTACGTAAAAAGAAATAAATTAGAAAGAGAATAGTTCTTGTGACCAGGTTTTATCATCAAGCAAATTCCTTGGGGGCTCTATATATATATACGATTTTACCATTCTTTTTTACATACCACTAGATGGTTATTACTCTTTTCTCTTTAGCAGAGAAAATTCGAGCAGCTTATACGTTTTAATTTTCTTCTATCTTTCTCTACTCTGCTTGGTACTGCTTAATTATTTTTAATTACATATTAGCTTTAACTACAAATAAAAATGTTGGAATTCAACGTAGCAGTTGTTTTGCATTCTTTCGTACTGTTTTATTACATTTTTTATGCTTTTTATTTTTCAAAGTTGAATAAAGGAATGCGATCGATTGATGCTGAGCTTAAACATTTTTTAATTACTTTTGTTGAACTTTGATTTAAAAATTAATTAAATTCATTAAGTCATTAAATAGTATTATCTTTAATATGATTTTTATTGTAGATTAATGTAACGTTTTATAGCTAAGTTAAAAAGTTTATAATGTTGAAAATTGAAGTGAAGAAAAAAACTTTTAAAGAAAGGAAATAATTCATTCGTTATTGAAGTTATTGAGAACTACTTTCGAAGAATTAGTTTAGAATTAAGCTTACCTTGATCCTTGAAAAAAAAGTAATTGACTTTTAAAAAATTTCCAGAAGTTTGTAATTTTGATAAGATATTAAAATGATTTTTCTTAAAAAAAAATTGAAAATTCTAAAATTATTGAAATTGTATTTTTTTTAACATCATAATTATTTTCATTTTATGCATTATAAAATGGAAATGATTCAAGCATAAAGCAGAATTTACGAAGATAGTTGACAATGCCAAAAGACGCAAATAAATTGTGCATCTAAACGAAGGAAAAAACAAACTAAGGAAAAGAAAATAAGAAAAAAGCTAAAATAAAAGACACAGATTCTCAATGTATTTTCTCAATTTCGTTGAAAAAAACATTATAACATGCGCCTTCTGTAAACGCGGCTAACGCCAGATGCTACAATGCTATACATGTATATATACATATACACGATTGTGTGTTCTTAGGATATTCCACTAATACTTTTATTTTTTTTTTCTTCTCTTCATTTCTCTCTTTTTTTTCTTTTTTTTTTAAAGATATTGTGTACTCGATTTGAGCAAGGCATTGGTTGGTACAAAGTATAAGTTGTAGAACGGTGGCGAGTGTGTTTGATTTGTTTTATTCTGAAATTGTATCTTATAATTGGTATTTTAGAGTTTACGCTTGGGAAATATGATATTATTTCAAGATATTGAAATGTTTGCTTTCCTTAATTCATATCTGAAATTAAAAAATTAAACAATAAATAATATGTTGCCTCTTCTTATTATAGGATCATTAGTTTTCATTGAACAAAATAATTAAATAACGATTCATTCATTTTTTTTAAGATAAATACAGAGACGCGGAAAAATAATTTATATAAAAAATTATATTTATAAATAATTGTACGAAGAATAATCAAATATGATTTAAATGTCTACATGACTATACCTAATTGTACTTAAAATTGTTAGTCTTAAAAAATTAGAAATATTTATGATCCCATAAAAATTTTCAAGAAACTTATATTCTTATTTAATTATGTATGAATGCTTATGTCTGCATATTATTTTAAATTATATAGTATTTGCGTCTATACATAATACATAATTGTGTATCAATATTCTTAAGTTTACAAGACTAAGTACAAGTATACGTAGTATGCAGCTTCTTAAGTTATATTTGATTGTATATGTTTTTATACGATTATATATATGATGTTTGAAAGCTCGTCAGTGGCTCAGTCGGTAGAGTGATTGATTCATAATTTCGAGGTTCCGAGTTCGAATCCCGCTCTCGACTGTTTTAAACAAGCACCACTGTACGTTACATGTGCTTTGTTCAGAAACACACTGACGATCTCCGTCGCTAATTAATATCATAATGATAGCATGATTACAGCGACGTTAAATAAAATAAAAAAATAAAAAAATTAGTGATGTATTCCTGGAGAAATGATTTTTTTACAGCCTAAGGTCACATTAAAAAGGTTATAATTGAACAAATGTTGTTATATTAAAATACTATATAATTTCAAGTATAACGTTTAAAATGAGAAAAAAAATGATAATTCGATCGTCTTTTGAAAAGGCTAAAGTGCACTCGCGTAGTATTAAGCAAAAGTAAAGCTGGGATGGGGAAGGGAGAGAAGAAAGAAGGAAACTCACTGGAATACCTAAGGAGATGAAAAGGGGCTTATAAAGACTTTCTATTATCTTTGCTCTCGACGAGTTTCTTTTCCCACTGCGCGCGCTCGCTGTTCCTGTGAGTACCTTTCGGTTGCCTTTAATCTCTATTAGTTTCCTTCGAAGATTACGAAAACGAAAAGAAAAGTAGATATACGCATTACTGCTCAGCTATATGTATATAGAACTTTTTGAGAAAAAAAAACGACTGATTTAAGAGCTTTTGACGGAAACTTGAAAATATTTAAGTTTTTTTTTTCTTTTCTTTCTTTTTTTTTAATGGATAGCTTTTGCAATTTAACTTCTTCCGAGAGAAATTTTTTAACATTTAATTTTTTCAAGTGAGTTTGCTGACGAAAATGGTAAAGAAAATTTTTAATAAGATATTTGATGTCTCGATTAGTTTTTAAAATGAAAAATAGTTTTAACTTTGATTACATAAGAAAAATACTATTTTTTTTTCTCATAAAATCGAATTAATGCAAGGTTAAATATAGTTTTTTGGAATGCGATATAGCTTAAACTTTTGTTGAATTTTATTGAATTTAAAAATAGAATCATTGAAAAGAAACTGAAAAATATTCAGGTACTATGTATGATAATTTTTCGTTTCAAATTTTGAAAGACTTTTTTTTTTTATTCTCCCTTGCTTTTGTCAGGGTGAAGAGATAACTCTTTACAGCTACTTTATGAGATGTAGAATTTTAGTCTCTTCAAATAATTAAAATGATAAAATATTCAATATTTTTTTATAACTTTCATTTAAAAGAATCAGATTTTACATTTGACGTAATGAAACTGTAATTTTTTAATTTAAAAATAGTATTTATATTAGAAAAATAGTCTAATAAAATATACAAAATACATTTCCACTAACAATCCTGTTATCCAACGACGTGACCACATCTCTTATACCCATAAACGATTTTCATTGGGGCTTAACCCTATATAGCTTTCGTCTAAATCACGCTTGGTTTCTCCTTTGGCTTTCTTCATTTTTATCCGTCTGCATGTATAAAGTCACCAAGAAAAGTGAGACATATACATTTTCGTTGGAAAAATATAAGCGTCTTGGAGAAAGCTAGAAAGAGAAAGAATAAGGTAAATATGCACAAGTCCTGGGCTTTACCCTTCCCCTGTATATAAGAAAGGAGCACCAAAGCGCATCGAGCCCGAAAACGAGGTCAGACCTAGAGCAGCAGTAGTAGTATATATCCAGAATAAGGAAAAGCATCCAGTAGCAGATGCTCTACAAAATATGTACATCCTCTTCTTTTCCTTCTCTCTTACCCTTCTACCTCCCCCCCCCCCCCTTACAATGACGTATTCCGCGCGACTGACATACACTCAAATTTTCTTCGAAGCTACGTGCATAAAGTATGTATAGACGGGTACTTTAAACGTTGAAATTTGTATGTACAAGCATACAGAAATATATATATATATATATATAAACTATATATGTTGAAGGATTGAAGAATGAAAGGTTTGAGTAAAGGAAAGATGTGCACAATTTCACCAAAAAGGTGTACTGCTGCGGTGAATTCAAAGCGAAATATAATTCCCGCTCCCCTTTCCCCCCGTCGGCCTTATACTCAATGTGTTTTTCCTTATGATGTTATGAAAGAGATTTTCTTTTGGTTAAATTTGAGCTTTGTGCAATTGGTGAATTAATATGCAAGCAGAATATATTTTATTGCGGTAAATATGAGCTTTTAAGATTTTCCTTGTTCGCCATATACTTTTACTAATTAAAGAATGTTTTTAAAAGAATATAATATGTGAAGTATAATGTTGAAATTTTTTTAATGGCTATTGTGATTTCTGGGTCAAAAGTATGTAATAATATAGATTCCTACTTTTTTTTCTATCGATTAAAAAAAAATCTTATTTAATGCTCTATTAAATTATAAGTTCAATTATGCAAAGAAAAAGGATTAAAATCCAGTACTTTATCATGTAAAATATTTAATTATATTAAATTCCAAACATAAAATATCGATTCTATTATAATAATGTATAAAAATTAAATTACTCGCGTATTTTTATATATTAGACATTGTTCGATATATAAATAATGTCGAAATCAATTTGAAAAAAGTTCGAAAGCCATTTTACGCTAGTAACGTTAACATTATTCGAAAAAGAGTTAAGTAAAAAATCATTAGTTTTCAAAAGTAGAAAGTATTTTGCATGATTTGTGTTGATGCAACTTAACGTTGGAATGGAAAGTTATTTTATTTTTCAAGCTCAGGAATTTTTTGAGGTGGGGGAATCAATGTTGATGAGAAAAGTTTTTTTCCCTTGCCATAAAAACCTTTCTCTCACTCACTCTTCTTGGTTCCTTCTCAACCTCACAGCCTACACTTTTTCTCTTCTTTTAAGTATGTATTTTTATTAAGTACTTTTCATAGCTGTCATCAAATATTTTTTTATAGATTAATCGAAGGGGAAATTTTAATTTTGAAGTAAGAAAAAAATATTACTCGGTTTGGTCGGTAAGAAAACTCATTGAGTATGAAAAGTTTAAATTACTACTTATAGTTTGAATAGAAAGAATTTTCCTGATAATTTTGATAATAACATTTTATGGATACTTTAATGGTTATTAGTGGTAAATAAAGCAGCTCTTTTATTAGTATCATTCTGAAGTAGAAAAATATAAAAATTAATTTATTCTACGAAAGACCTTTTTATTTCTGTTTTACATAAATTTATGAGATTATTGAAGAACGTAAAGTTTAAAATGAAACATTGTTTGAAAAATTACCTTTAAAGACATTGCTTACTGTAATCTTTCTTCTTGTAATCTTAACAAATGTTTTATTTTCCCCGCATAATAAATGACGTTAATAACTTTATAAAGTAGGGTAATCTTCTTCAAAATGTTTTGAAATGTTTTTTTTCTCCTCTGAAAAGCATTGCTTTATATGTATTTAAATGAAGCTAAATTTTAAATTTTATTCTGCATTCCTTTTTTTAATAAAAAAAAATAACAATAGCACAATTCTATCATTCAATTGAAGCAAAAAAAATGTTTGGAAAACAAAGTATAAAATTTTAATTTTCATTTCAGTTGATAAAATTGATATTTGAATACAATTTGATTTTAAAAATATCAATGCAGATTCAAAAATAAAGGAAGAACTATAACAATACCCAATGAAGTATATTAAAAAAATTGTTTAAAATTCATTGTTTAAAAAAAATTATTTAGATATAAAATGAATTCTTTTTAATATTAAAAAAATATTCAGATACGAGATAAACTATTTATAAAAATTTTTCAATTATTTCATTTTAGTTTCATAAAAATGAATATCTTTTAGATTATATCAAAATCAAACCGTAATTATTTGAAGAAAAAAAAAACTTTTTTTTCGTTCCATAACGAATAATATTTACCGAGGCGTCTAGTTTTCATTGTGTTAGAAATCCATGACACGTTATATGTATATATATAGTAATCTGCGACGAGTAGCAGTTTTCACATTATGTCGTTATAACTTCTCAAACTTCTATATTATCTCCTTCAATTTTAAAGGTAATTACACAAACTTTAAAAAAACTTCTTATATACCACAAATGAAAGTTGCCTTAGCCTTCCGAGTAGCTTTTATATACTCATATACCTACTAAAACATGAAATAAACAGAAACCACTTTATTACTCAATTTCTTTTTTTTTATTTAAGCTCTCACAAAGTTCTGTCAAAGCTAACGCAGCACAAAAAAGATTTAAAAAACTATGTACGTATATACACGTTGTACATTGCAAATATGAACAAGCTTATTCTGGAAAAGTAATCTAAAGAATTTAACTATTTTAAGTGCTAAAAAAAAGTATAATAAAATAAAAGCGCATATTTTTATTAGATTTGAATTTTAAAGATTACGTGAGTACCTAAAAGCTCGCGTTATTTATATATTCATAGCGAGAAGAAGAAAGAAAAAAAGAAAAGAATTCAAAAGGAAATGTAAAAGGCTGTGTAGTTTGCAGAAAAAAAATTTTTTTCCTAAAGTCTGGATTATTTTCCTTATAAACTCAGTATTCAAGGCATCAGAAGCAGATTTTCATTATAAAAAAACGAGAAGCAAAAGAAAATCTAATACAGAAAGAAAGGTTCGTTCGAGTATATACCCTTTAAAGTACAAAAAAAATATAGAATTAAAGCAAAACTTTTCCTTTTTGAAGAAAGTAATAGAGAGAAGAAAAAGAAAAAAAAGTGGTACACGCATAGACTAGGTGAATAAATTGGGCCAAAAGGTATGTAAGCTTCGAGGTTACAAAAAGAAGAAAAAGAATAAAAGAAGAGAAAGTTCGACGGAAATATTAAGCTTCCTCGCGACGTTTGTAAAAGGCCTAGAAAAAAAAAGACTTTAAAAGTACTCTTTTAGCGACATTGACCAAGAAGTAAAAAAGAAGGTAAAGGTGAACTTTATTAACATGTCAGTAATAGCTTTGATTTTTTTTCTTCATCTAATGGATATTAAAAACTTTTTCTTTTTCTCATTTCTCCTTCGTATCGATAATAATGGAAATTTTAAACTTTCTTCTGCTTTATTTTCGTTCCGTTAAAAATTGCGAAACGAGGAAGGAAAAAGATTTCGTCCAATGAGAATAAGCGAGAGGGGAAAAAGCTATATTGATTCTTAATATACATTATATTGTACAAAAAGAATTTCTTCTTTTTTTTCTCTTTCTCATTTTAAAAATGTTTCCCAAGAGAAATCTTTGGTACTTTAACTGTAAAATCGAATTTCAAGGATTCGTTTTTACACAGAATAAAATAAAAAAAACTAGAAATGGTTTTAGTTTCTATGCTAAAGCATTATACTTTAAAGATTGTATTAAAATGGTATAAACGAAAAAGCTGAATAAAGAGAGAATTTTGTAAAAATAAAGTTATTCGTAAGATAAGTTCTTCCTTTCTTTTTTTTTATTTTTATAATAAATTGCATTAACATTCTACTGTAAATAAGAGCCTGGCTAGATTTAACTTTTTCTACTTCAATTTACAGCGAATTCATTTTGACTCTATGAATTCATAAAGTTTTTAAATTTTTCTCTTAAATTTTTTGTTTTTTTCTTCATGAATTTATCATTATATAGCTTGAGGATGAAAAAAAAGAACCAAGTGCGTTCACTAGGTTAAATATCTCTGGTTTTTTGGCACCTTATACCTTACGTCTCTTGCTCGAGTTCAAATATGCAAATGAGTAAATGCAACCGAAAAATAAAGAATCTCGATGGCTAAATAAAAAAAAATCATTTTTTTAAGCTGAGAAAACAGTTTAAAATTGTTTTCTTTTATTAGTGACTGTATATACGTAGTAAATATATATGTATATAGCATTGACTAAGATGAGTGTTAGTGCAATGTAAAATAATGATGCAGTTTATTAAGAGGGTAAGTAACGACGACGACGACGTCCTTACGCTCGCTAAGAAATTGTGAGAAAACTACCTCTTCCTTCTTCTCTCTCTCTCTCTCTTATAGTCATTAAGGAGAGTCGTAAATTGTGTTTGCGATGAAGACTTTTATATTGTGAATGGAAAATTATTGTATACAATAAAATTCTTTGTGAAATGCTTAATGTTTATTGTGCAATTTCTTTTTCTTTTCTTTCTTTTCTTTTTTTAACGCAATGACTTTGGATATTTACAAGAACAAATTTTTAGTGATGCAATTGTACTGTTTTTGTAATGAATTATATGTTGATATTTTTTGCTTACGTAGATTTGTTACTTGTTAAATATAATTTAAATATCATTATTTTTTTAAATTATTTATTTTATAATGAAATCACTTGTGCGCGTGCGAGCGCAGGTGTATCCTTTTTTTTATAAATTATGTTTTATTCTTTATTATATTAAGCAGATAGAATATTTTATATTTTATTGTACACCCGCAGGAAATTATATTTTTCCGAATGCGTGCCTCAAATGACTATATCACATATTTGACTATAGGCATAAAAACTCCTAACTAAACATTGAGTTAACATTACGGTTATACTTTTTTCTTGAAAATAATTTATTTTAAAATTTCAAAAAATGAAATTTAAGTAAATAGCATTAAACTTTATGTGATTACTGAATTAATAGGTAATAAAATATCCAATGAAATTGTAATAAAAATCATCAAAGATGATGTAACATTTCAAGTTTATTTAAATAATATCACTTATTATCTAAGTAGCTGTGAATTATTTTAATTATGAAACTAGAAAAAAACAAATCATATTTGCTTTTATCAACTACAGTAAAAGTCAGTTTTTTTCGTTGGATATCAACCAATTCTCACATAGCATGGCAGCTTCCAGGAAGCTTCCATGCTTAGTGTGGAAATTTCCTAGAAGTTTCCAGGCTATATGGGTTATAATAGGTGTGATAATTATTTATAAAATTACTTATACGTCGATTCTTAGAAAAATTTTATCATATTCTTTGTTATACATTAAGCAGGTTAAATACTTCATATTCTATTATTGACTTAAGCAAGTTAATTACTTTACATTCTGTTATAGTTTTGAGAAATATCTAATTACCTGCTCATAAGAAGCCACGTTTAATTTTTTCATTTATAAAAAGTAATTTCTCTCATTACATACTAGCTAATTATATAAAATATGACCATTTATTCATAATCTTATGTGCACTTCTTTTTATAAAAATTCTAATAGATTCTCTATATGAAGGATATCAAATACTCATACTATATTATGCGTGTAACAAATATTTTAATTAGAAGATTATAAAAACCCACGTTCTGTGCAGTTTATTTTCTTTTTTCTGAAGTACACCGGCACGAATGAATGAATCTGAAAAATTCCAACGGAATTTCAAAGTTTACTCTAAAAACTACCAAAAAATGCGAATCCGATACAAAAAAATTTGAAATAGCAATCTTTTATACATAAAAAATGAAACTATATAAAAAATTTTTTTTTTGTTCATTCTAAAATTTATTTAATTTTGTCAAAAATTATCGGAGACTAAAAATTTAAAAAAGACTACAATACTCTACTTAAAAATAAGAGGTTGAAAGCTACCGTACGTCTATTTTTAAAAGAGTTATGCTCATTCATGTGAAAAAATGCATTTTTTTTCAACAGGATATCTCAAAAAAAATGTTTTAACAAAAAAAATTTCAGAGAAAAAAAAATTGTGTTATTTAGTCAAGAATCCAATTTTATAGTTTAAATACAAATAAAAAATAATATTTTTTCTCCCATGTGTACTATTTATTTATTTATTTATTTTTTTTTTAACGTTGCTATATTTATGCTATGCTATTTTTGCTATGCTAACAGCGACGGAGCTCGTAAGTGTGTTTGTGTACTTCAGCACATGTAACTTACAGTGGTGCTTACATCAATCGGCTGCCGAGAGCGGGATTCGAACTCAGAATCTCGAGATTACGAATCCAACGCTCTACCGACTGAGCCACAGATCGACTCTAACTCATTCATGTTTTCGTAGGGTTAAATTTTTAGAAATGAAGAAGTAAAAAAAAATTTAGTCCGACAAAAACGTAGGAGAAAAAAAATTATTTTTCATTTGTATTATAGCTTTCATTTATTTTTTGAATTTTTAATCTCCGACAATTTTTAACAAAATTACACAACTTTTAAAATTGACGAAAAAAATTTTTTTTAAATACTTTTATTTTTTATGTATCAAAGATTGATATTCCGACTTTTTTATATCAGGGGCCGCGTTTTTTTATGGTTTTTAGTGTAAACTTGGAAATCCCGTTGGAATTTTTCAGATATATTAATTTTTCGCAAAGACATAAAATTTTGAATTTTCTCCGATTTTTTTTAGCTGGCCAAATTTTTGTGAGCGCCAGTGTATAAGCAAATATAATAACACATTCATTAATTTTAATTCATAAATAATTAAAACAAATAATTCATCAAATAACATGAGAATAAACATCCAGTAGAAAATCAATTTATTCCTAAAAGTATAAAATATCTTCTATTCTATTTTTAAAAAGCACACAATTCTTTGCAAGAATGATGAATATCTTTTCGATATTAGTAACAATCGTTGCAAGTACCATAGTAAAAAGTCATTTTCTTATTGTACCATATAATACGTACATACGATGCTTGCTAAGAATCAACGGCTCGATAAAGGCTTTGAGTTTACTATCGACTTAACATAAACCTTTCATTTGTCTTTCTTCTTTCTTCGTTCTCCTTTTGCTCCACATACCTTTTTCTTTTCTTTTAAGCAAGTAGTTTAGCGATGGGATTAGAATGATTTAAGCAAAAAGGGATTTTAAATCATCTTCGCCTCGGCTGATTTAGGGCATAAAAAATAAAAAGAAAAGAGAAACGACGTTAGTAATTTACGAGGAACCTACTGCTAAGTATATATACGTATTACCTTCAAAAGCACTAGTTCAGTCTTTGCTATACTAGCTAGTCTAGTTGTAACGAAGATTTACTAGGGAGCTCGGAAAACGTACTGAGGTTATAATATGAGAGAAAGGGAGCAGAAGAGAGGTAAAGGCAAGTGGAGTGTGTCCGCGTAACGTCGGACCGATTTTCATTTGCCTCGTTTTCGCTTTACGCGCGAATTTTATATGCTATATATGCTTTTTTTTATTAACTGGAAGCGATTCTTGCAAAAGTTATTGTAGGATAGCTTTTTTTTTATTATTTTCGGTAAGTGTAAGACATTAAAATTTATAAAAATAATAGGATTTTATTCAATAAATATTTTTAAGCGTTATAGGATAACATTGAAATTCGTGTAAATTTTTTACTGCCATGCTAAATTATATAGATTTGAAAAATAAAAAAAGAATAGCTTGAAGAGAATGAATTATGCAAGCTGGTTGAAAGTGTTAATCATGACGGATGAAGGATGTAGTAATAAAAATATTTTCATATTACTAACGAGCAGACCGCATTGTTAACATTGTAATTTTCCAGAGCATGTAAAAATTCTTACGCACTGAAGAACAAAAATAAAAAAAAAATACATAAAAAAAAAAATTCTAGCTTGGAAATGTGTTTACAAAGAAACATTCATATGAATTTATACGCATACATAAATGCAAAGCGCGTGCTCTTACAACGCTTATTTATCATTACAAATTATTTTAATTTAAACTTTTTTTTTTAAGCAAAATTTACAATTTTAATTTCTAAAATGTTCTCATTTTTTTTTTTTTTTATTTCGTTCTTCAAACAAGATTAATAGTATCCGTTAAATTTTTAAGCGTACAGCTTAAAATTCTGATAGATTTTAAAATCCATTTATGCGAGAAGATAATAAAGAACCAGTTAGATATACATTATTATTTTTTTTAAACATTTTTATCAGACTTTAAAAACTGCTTGACATTTATCTCTTCTAAAAATACTTTAAGCGTTATAAAATTTTATGACGCACTTGTCATGCAACGGGCTAATACTTTACTACACACGAGCATCATGAAAAGTATTAGTTACGTTTTTAAAAATAAAAAATAAAAGGGAGCACTTTCATTTTTTTTATCGTGTACAATAAATACGAGTCTTGTATAGAAGTTTACCTTTTATTATAGTGCATTAAAAAGAATTAGGAAAGCAGTTCATTGTTATTATTTTAATGTCTGCTAATTATTTTTCTTTTTTAACTTATTTGAAACTTTTTTTAATTTTTTTTTAGTATATGTAGTTGATGATTGAATCATTACGTTATTTAATTGTGATCTATCATTTATTTAAATTATTAGGTAATAATTAATAAATAATGAAGAATAATTAATCATTTATTATGAGTTCTAAAATCAACCATATCTGTTTTAATATTCGTCAAATATATGCATATATTCACATGTGAAGCAGAGAAAAAGTTATATGAAATTAACTTATCGTGTATAAAATATAGATTTTATTATAATTTTTCTACTTTAATAAAATAAAACCAACAAATAAAAAAGTATTCTTTATAATATAATAATCAATACTTTTGTATTGTATTACTTTTTATTTTGTTTTCAACTAATTATATTTAAAATTTCCTCTTTTCTTCTCCAAAATACGAATTTGGTTAATTTTCATCATTGAAATTGAATTCGCTGTACTTTTCTTAATAATCTCATCATCTTTATTTCCATGTCATTTCAATTTTGATTTTTTAAAATCCCGTATTTAATATACTTATCTTTTATTGACCTCAAACCATATTCTATCATTTCAACAAGATTCGTACGCGAGGGTGCGTCCAATTGGAAACACAAAGGGAGGCATCGAGTATTGTTGACAGCCTAAGTTTAAAATAAGAAAAAGAAAGCGAAGATAAAACGAAAGTATAAAAAGAAAGAAAAGGAAGATATAAAGAAAAGAATAAAAAATGACTGTGAGAAAAAAGATTTTCTTCAAACGTCGAGCAGTGCTATCGGTAATTACAATTAAAAGCTATAAGTTCTTTTACTCATTCCGCCTTTAAATAAAAAGGAAAAAAAAAGAAAGAAATCCAGTAAAGCAGTGAGATGGCACAGCAAAGTTTGTAAGAGAGATGAAGAGAGAAGAGACTTTGAATAGGATCGAATCTGACGGCTTTTGAGATTACTTGTGAATCTCATAATCCAAAGTATAATCTATAAGTTTTCTCCTTTTTTTTTCTTTCATTTTTTTTTACTTTTACTTTTTTACTTTTGGTTGGCCTTTCTCATCTTTTTGTATATATGCAATGATTATACGAACGACCTTTAGTTCTACCCCCTTTTTTTTATTCTTCGCTTGCAATTGACTCGATGAGAAAACTTTGACTTCTTTTGTTTATCCTCGAAAAGACAATAGACATTTTCTCTTTTTTTTTTACTTTAAAGAATTACCGAACGATAAATAAACGAACTTATTCACACTATTGAAATCGATTTCTTTCGAATTAAGGAATGAAAAGTGACAAAAGTCATTTAAAATAACATTTACAATAGATAAAAGATTTATTTGCAGATATAAACGAATGATATAAAGTGTCGGAAGCATACATTTGAAAGTTTACAAGCGTAGACGACTTTTATTTTATTTTTTATTTTTAGGAGTAGTAGAAAAGTTATAAGTAGGTCAGCGATTTTTCGAGTTTGATGAGTTGTTGCGCCAGCCTCTCTCTCCCCCACAAGAGAGCTCGAAAAACAAACCTGATAGTTATTTACGAAAAATAATTTAGTAAAGTTTTTGAAGAATTTTTATTGTACACTAACGTTTTGTTATTACGCGTGAAAATGCTCTCTTTTTCATAATTAAAATTAACAAGGTGTAATGTAGATAAATTTTATATACTTTTAATGATAAAACATTTTTTTATCTCTCACTAGTTTACTGGTTTAAATTGTCGAGGATTCTTCTGTGCTCGTTCATTTTGCAAATCGAGTGCGTGTCGAATTGGAATTTTATTTTCTAGCTTTACTATTTTTACAGGTAACATATAGTTTGTTTTTTAAGCGCAAGCAATTTTTTTTTATTTTTAGCAATGCAATTCAGAGGATCGTGCAAATCAATACCATATAATACCATATAAAAAAATATGCGCTTTTAATTTTTTCAAAATATTTTTTTATCTTTTTTTCGTGTAATTCTTTTTTATTTTAATATGTTAAATGTGTTCTAGATTGGAAAGTTGAGCGAGAGTAAAAGAAAAAAAAGAATATTATGAAAAGTCATTTCATCTCTAACAACAAAAAGTAATTTAATTTATGTAAAACTAGGTTGTGTTGTGTGACTGAAGCTTCATTTAACCTTTCTTTGGTTTTATAGAAAACTGTAAACAATGCTCTCAACCTTTTCCCTTCTTACTCTCTCTCTCTCTCTCTTTATCCTTATATACCTTGTAAGAGCTTGGTTTTAATTTAAAACTAGTGTACGCTTCTTTTAAGCGCGTATCTTACTAAAATAAATTTTCAGTTGAAAGTAACCTCTTGACTTTATATTACATTATATATAAATATAGAAATATATATATATATATTTTTGTTATTTTCTTAGCTTGGAGAAAACTAATTTTACGTTAAATCGCATTTATTTAATATCTCTGTTTTTAGAAATAACTGTAGAAACTTTTCGCCGAAAGTCGAAAAAGAAAATATAAACGTTATGAAAACTTTGAGACATAAAAGTATCAAGAATATATCTGTTTTTAAAGATTTATTCAATTATCGTAAGTTGTGGTTAAAGATGTTATTGTTTATTATTAAATACGATTTTGCGTATGGATAAATTTCAAAGTTTTTATTGTTCTTGAGTGAAATCTTCGTTTGTCATAATAAAGGAATTATTATCTCTTTCTCTATCTCTCGCTGCTTCTCGTATGACAAATGTAACTAAGAACTTAGTTCACATAACAAAGTTATCTAGATACTCTAAAGTAAACTTGGATAATCTAACTAAGATATTTCTATATATCTCTCTCTTTCTTGTATGATGCGTCGGTCAGATGTGTTTTTGGAAGGATGAATTTAACGACTTTGATTTGTGTAATTAATATTTTTATAAAAATATTTTAGAAAATTTGAATATTTTTCCTTTTTTAATTTATATATTTTCGAAAAGTGAAGAAGAAAATTTTTTACGTTACATTTGAGGATATTTTTTTTTTTTTTAGTATAAGGAAAAAGTATAATTTTGTACTTTATTTATAAAAGTTCGTTAATGGAGAGAAAACCAGAACGAAGTAAGCACGAAAAAGTTTGGTCTGGTGAAAATAAAAGTTTTTTAAAAATGCATCCCTCGGCTCCAGTTCGCTCTGAATATACATTTATCATAGAATGATTTACAGTTGAAATTTCCTTACGCACAAAAAATATAATTTTCAAAATTATAGTTTATTCATAAAAAAAGATGTAAATTTTTGTTTTGTTGGAAATTTGTAAAATTTATTTCCCTTATATAAGTATATCCAGAGAATTTTCATATTTAAATGTTGGAGATGTAATTATTGTTTAATCCTATTATTATGATACTTTTAATCTATTAATCCTTATTAAAAGTATATTAAAAAGTATGAATCTTCACAAATTTATAAAAAAAAGCTCGTAGCAAATCATTTCTAACAAGTCATGCGCTATTTCCAAAAATATCCACTAAATCTTCAAAGACAGAAAAATCCACGTGCGGTCATCCACCTCAGTAAGTCCTTTTATCAAGTCACGATTCTTTCTAAAAACAAAACGAAAAAAAAAACTCAAATATCCTAAAATACCATTTTCTTGTGTGTATACATTCCAGAATTTTTCCAAATGACCGTTGGACATCGAAAAAAAGGTCAAAGCCAAAAAAAAAAATCAGTAAAAATAAATCACAGTCCAGTACGTGTGTTCAAAATAAGAAAGAAAAAGAAGGAAAAAAATAGAAATAAAATAGCTATAACCGCAGATTGTAACTGTGGTTGTCTTCAGAAGTGAATTACTTGCTAAAGGGATGTTGGAGAGAAATCGATCGTTTCTCTTTTCCCAATATATATGTATGGATGTATATATATATATATATATATATATATATATATATAATTCTGTAAAATGAAAAGGGGTTTTAGGGCGTAAATGCCTTTAGGGACTATGTTAAAGAGACTGCGTCAACTTCTGTATATACGCTTTACTATACAGCAGTTATAGGGGGGATGCTAGTGTAGTCTAGCTTGTTCATTAGCATCGGAATCGTGCGGTTGTCCGGGACTGATTTGCAACTCGATCAAATTCCAAACATTATGACGAGTAGGTAAGGAGACAGAGCGAGATAGACCAAGTGAACGAAAGAGAGAGAGAAGGGAATGAACATTTTACTAGCAATGTTCTAATGTCATCAGATAGTACTAGCTACAGCTTCCCCATCTCTCTCTTACATAGAGAAGAAGAGCGGTATGTCATTGCATACAAGATTTTCGGCGTTGTTCGTTGTTAAAGCTTACGTTCTTGATAAGCTTTGTTTGTTAATTATTGGAATATTGGTTCGGATTGATTTGTTGCAAATACAATTGTTGTCAATCGAGAGAGCTTTATTGTATTGCAAATGATATTGTTAGGAATTTATAAAGGAACTGACAGCTGTGACAGTTTCAGAAAATATTTTCACTTTGACAGAATTATTAATTAATTTATAAAGGTACAGATATTTTATTATTGTTATAATAGATTGTTAATAATAATGTGGTTCTTAAACAAAATAATTAGTCAATTTATAATTGTACAGATATAATCCTATTATTTAAAAATTTACAGTAAATAATGAATAATTTAAAAATAAATTATAACATAAATTCGTTTCAAATCTATAAATTTTCTAAATTAACTTTGAACTCTCGATGTTTAATAAAAAGAAACTAAAAATTTCTCTCCTACCAACCCCAACACTAAAGTGAGACCCTTTTAAATTTTGTATGTCCACTTTTGATTTGTAGAGTTTGTACAGAATTACTGTTCCGTTTATCGTTTAACATATGTGTACTACGTATAGGGTATAAAACTCCAGCTGTGCGCATGACTTTTGAAATTACAGCTTGGTTATTGAGGTGTATATTCCCGTGCCTTTTGCAACTATGCGATTTTAGTATGCTTATAGTTAGAAAATTTTTAAAGATGTATATAAATATATAAATATGTGGGTGTACGTGTGTATATATCAAAAAAGAGAGAGGGGTGAAAGCTTTAGTTTAGAAAAGCTTTTTCTTCTTGCTCGTTGGCGTGAGCTTACAAGTACATATACTATATAGAAGCTTTTAAACTTTTTGGATATTGGTATTCTGACCTCGATTTTCGACTTTGGCTAATCAGACGAACTTTTGTTTGGCTCCGAGAAGCGCGGATATTTTTTTTGTTTTTTTTTTATGTTTTAAAGAGGACGGAAAATTGGAAAAACGATTTGAGAGCAAGCGGTAGATGTTATTGAAGTTTTTGATATTTTCAGATTTTCTGTGATTATTAGAATGAGAATAAGAATTCGATCTTGGTTTAAGTTAAAAATTTTATTTCTTCCGAAAATTTATTTTATTTTGAATGATTCATTAAATAATTACATTGTTATTAGAAGTATAATTTTTCTAAATGTTCCGCAGACATTTGATTATTTTATTACTGTTATAGAAGATGGAACATTAAATATTCATCAAAATAAAAATTTAGTTATTTAGAAACATTATAAATATACGTTTTAATATAATAAATACAAGTTTCGTGCAATGGGTTGCCATAATTACGAGTAACATTATAATTTTCTTCATAACTCATGAATTTAATATTGTTTGATTCTCACGCACACTGTCATTATTTGTTTGAAAAAGATAAAGAATAATTACATACGCAAATCTTTGACGCAACTTTTTATTTTCTCTTTTTCCACTTCTAATAAAAGTTCGAGAAAAGAATTAACAGTCGGAGTACATAACTTTGAAAAATTTAACTTTTTTTTTCTCAGGATTGTCTTTGCGTGAGTCTGATTATTGGGTGATTATGTAAATTTTATTTTTTTTTTAGTTTTAATATCGCAAAGCATCGTGTTGCGTGTAAACGAAAATTTTTCAAATAGGTCGACATTATTAACATGAAACTGAAAATTACATTGGTGAAAAAAAGAGAGGAAAAAGAAGGAAAGAAAATTGCGTATATTTACGTATTTATGACGGAATAATCTAGGATAAAGTAAATTACGCTTACACTTACTTAAATTATCGTAGTTGACTTGTTATTTTCTTATACGTACGTTATCGCTTTTTCTAAGTTTATATAGATGATAATTACTTGCTAGAAGTGATAAAGCATTTATGCGATATCGAAATACATTTTTTTCAATAAAATAATATTTACTTTATTCATCATTAAAAAAAAAAGTGCAAAACATGGTTAATTAATTAAACGTTAGATGATCTTTTTGGAACGAATGAAAATAAGGCTTACGTTTCATTCAAAGGAAAATATCAGTTGTTCATATATTTAAATATAGAAATATCGGATCACAAATCCGTTGACTAAAGAGATATTTATTTTATAAATATTTGCTAATGTTTCAAATGTTCATTATAATATTCTTTGATGTCAAGGTTTGATATTAAATATAAATAAAGGGAAATCCAGATAAAGGAATTTCAAATGATTACCGTGAAAATTATGAGAATTTGTAGCTGAAATACAATGTAATTAATATACCATTTTCAATGTATTTCTTTTTATCTTTGTATCTGTTTAATTTTTTGAAAAAGAAAAAATATCAAGATGTCATTTTTTGTCACAGAAAAAAACTTGTACAAACTTTATATGTTAAATAAGCAAAATCCTTCTTCCCTCCCCCCTTCAAAATAAAATTTTTAAGCTTTGGTAGCAAGTAGAAACGTCTTAGTTGGATTAAGCAAGTTTACTTAAAGTTACAAAGTAAATTTCGTTACACGAACCAAAACTTTCAGGTTACATCAAACGTCAAGAAAAATAAATCCTACCACAATTATAAACAGATTTTCTATATAAAAAAAGAAAATAAATAAGCTGAAGTTATTTAATTTTTTTTATCTTGTAATATGTTTACTTTTACATATATATTGGGTTAATTATAAACCTAATTAGAAACGTTGTAACATTAGCTTTTCCCTAATGTAAATATACAATCTATTTTGATAAAATATATAATTAGGGAATATTTATGATATACAAATAACAGTTCGAGCGTATTGTTACGTTAACATGTATAATTTCGAAATCAAGATAACAATACACGTTGAAATCAGCAAGCCTCGATCACCCTCCTTTCGACGTATTATTCGCTATTTCTTACTGATCGTTTTTTAATTACTGTCCTATTGCTATATCCCCCAAGCACGCGCTCGCACGGTAGCTTAATTACCATCTCAGAAAGCGTAGGTAAGGGAGAGGTTGCAAAATCGATCGTATACGGTGATTGAATCTGATTTTTTTTTCTGCTCTTTTTTTTCTCTTATCTTAACGATGATTTTACCGTCGAGACCGGAGATTCGAAAGCCGCTATGCCTCTTCGTTCTCGATTGTATGTGAAGAGAGAAAATGGAAAAGAACAAGGGATATATATATATATATATATATATATATATATATATATATATATAATAGTAAAAGAGAAGCGAAGAGAGGAGGTATTAGCATTGAAACAAGTTCTTCGAAGAAGCACCGGATGCAAAATACCAAGAATAGAAAAGAGAAAGAAAAAAATGGAGAGACGTGTGCTTTTACCTTGCATCGATAATTGGAAAAGTACTGGTGAGAAGAGTAATCTCATTGATATTAGCTTTACTTTTTTTTCTATTTCTTTCTTTCATTCTTTCATATCAGAACAAAAATCTCAGGCTGGATTCTTTTGGGCTTGATATGTTTTCTCTTTTTTATCTTCTTCTTTTTCTACTTTTTTTTATTATCTATTATTGGCGGTGGGCGTCTATTAGTGGATGGTAAAAGGTTAGTTCTTGATTCTTTAACTTTTTTCTTTTTTTTTAGGAAAAGAAATCTATTTTTTTTTCTTTTCATTTGTTTCGCTCTCATTACTTTTTTGTCGTTTTTTTTTTTAAACATGGTGCGACACGTTGGCAAAAGTTTTCTTGACCACCCTCTAGGCGATCCAAAGCGGATTTCATTGTCTCCGTGCGAAGTTTCTTCTTTGGTTATATAGATACCGTTGGAAAAGAAAGAGTTAAACTAGAAAGGCCACGGACCATGAGCGTCGAGGTTACTCTATAGATTTCTTTTACCTCCTCAGAGCGTGGCCTTTTATGTTTCCTTTTTTTCCATTTTGCCTTTATTTTGTAAGAGTAAAAATTAAAAATATAATCTTAAATTTTCAGTTTAATAGTAAAAGCACTTTTTTAATGAAATTATAATTTATTACTTTATAAAGTTTGTTTGAGACAATTAAAGCATCAGATAGACATATCGCTTTATACGGTCATGTAACTAGAGTAAAAATTTATTTTACCTTGGGACGAGCTATTAATTCAATCTAATGAAGTGCATTATAATCATTTCAAAATTGTTTGTTAATAAAAAATTTTAAAAAATTGTGATTTTATTAAAATTTTTTTAAATTTTCATTCCAAGATAAAATGAACTTTTACTCCTTGCAGAAATTATTATTTTCTAAACGAAACCAGTTTATAAAAATTTCATAAAGTGAAATTAAAGGGTTGCAATAAATTAGAATAAAAATGCGATAAATCAAACGAACAACAAAAAAAAAAAAATAAAGTACCATTAGCTCATCATTGAATCTTAACGTCAAAAACTTTCTTTTAATAAATCTAGATCCCCTCGTCTTCTTCTTTTTAAGTAGAACTTAAGAAATAAAAAAAAAGGATAAGAAAAGAAAAAATTCTTGTGCACTAGAGTCGATGAAATCCCACGCAGCTACCTAATATCCAAGCCGCAACTGCTTGCCGAACTGGTATAACTGTTGCATTAAGAATTGAAATTTTCCGGAAGCTTCCATTTGGTCTTTGGTATTTTTCTATAGATATTTCTTCATCCGTATATATATATATACATATACTAAAGAGTAAAAGAAATAGTCTTGGAGATTTTCATGCTTATCGATTTCTTCTACTTTCATCTTATTCTTTTTTTTTCTTTAACCCAAGCCTTTCGTCTTAATCGATCACTAGAAGGAGAAGAAGAAGGATAAACTTACAGTAGGAAGTTTCAATTTTTCTACAGCTGCGACCGAACGATCGGCACTTTTTTTCTCTCTCTCTCTCCCGCTTTCTTTCTTTTTCTTCTCAAGAAGAAGAAGAAAAAAAAAGAAGAAAGAAAGAGAGGATAGGAGTTACTTTTAAAGGATTGACTGCTGCTCCTTGAAGACATTCTATAGCGTAGCACAGTACTCGAAAGCTAAGAAAAAGGTTCGTTTATTTTTCAGCATAAATTTTCGGCCAAGTAGAGATAGAGCAAAGTGGAATTTTATTCAGTATTGAGCTTTAACCTCTAGCTTCAACAAATTCCACGATTATACGATTTATACCATTTTTAAATAAAAAGACAATTTAGCAAAAAAAAAATAAAGAAAAAAAAATCCAAAAGGTCGTTAAAGTGATTACTGTAGATAAATTTTGATTATAAGGCAAAGGAAGAGTTATATTTGTTGTATTGGAATTGCTTAAGAGAAAATTGAGAAAGAGAGATATAAAGATAAAGATAGAGAGATAAAGTTTGTTTGTATTTGGTTTATTTACAATAAGTAAACAGATCACCGTACTCGATTAAGGGCCAAGAGCACTTGGACTTGATTGTATACTTGTGCTGCCGGTACCGCTTTGGATTGTTCGTGTCAATAAGGAGATTGAAGATGGATTTCTTAGTGAAAATCAATATGAGATTATAATTATTGTTTTTATCAATAATTCAAATATTTTTGCTTGTATAAGATTCATATATTATACACTTAATGATTATTATTTCATATATGGTTTGTTGTTTATTTGTCATACGTAGATTTAATTTAGTTAAAGGTGGTTTGCTGATGTCATGCGAGGTAAATGAAGAGCGAGGGAACCTCTGAAGCGTTCCCTTAGGTGTCTTTCTTACCGAGCTGCTCATAAGTTCAACAATTTATTTGAGTTTCCAAGCATTTTCTCTGAATTTAATAGTACCGAATTTTGATACAAAAAAATAATTCTTTAGTTAATTATCTACTTAATATTAATTTTTCATTAAATAAAGTAAAAATATTATTTTTTGCCACAAAAGTATATGTTATTTTATTCAGTTTTATTACTTTTTAAAAAAATAGTAGCTAATAAATATTCAAAAAATTGAAATTAATTTTTGATTGTCTAAAAAATCATGTATTCGAATTTTATTAGTTATTGCATTTTGAAATGTGTATTTGTTATTTTTTATGAGTTTATAAACTATTTTATATTTATTAAAAAAAGAATTATCAATATGTTTTTTTTAATATTTAAATTAAAATTGAAAAAAAATTTTTCCGTAGAATTCAGATTTTAAAAATTAAACTTCAAAAATTATATTTGATTTAATTTAAAAATATAAACTGTTATTTATTTACCCATAAATAAATATATGCTTAACGTTAACTGAAAAAAAATCTTTTTTTAAATTAAACACACAAATCTTTTAAAATTCTTCCTTATTTTACCAAACGATTTTCATTGTTAGTTCTAACCATTTAGAAATCAGCGCACGATATAACTTATTTATCATTTGACCTTCAAAGAGTAAAGAATGAGAATAAAGAAAAGAAAAAAGAAAGAAAAAAAAAGTATCGAAAGATTGCAAGAGTAAAGTGGAATTCGTGATTAAATGTAAATGCCAGCCCACAGAGCCAATTGAAAACTCATTGTTTCAGATGGGGAGGTGAATAGAGCATGCCTTATAGGAAATTCTTTTCCCCTTTCTATCTTTTAATGGCGAATTTTTAAAACAGAAAGAGAAAGAGAAAATAGTAACTTCGAACGAATTGTATTTGCATGTAATTGCATGTATATTTGTCTCCCCTTTATTCTCTCTTTTCCCTAGTTTTTTTTCTTCCTTTATCTCTCACTTCCCATTCGGAGGGAACGTCAACGGTTATGATGACGCAATTTGCACCTTAATTCCTCGTGGGGGCCCAAGCTTGAAGAAAATTTAATATTCGCCAAAGGATAGAGAAAAAAAAGCTTCGTTTGTTGGACGAAGATACGCGAATAAAGAAAAAAATATTAAAGTAGAAAGAAATAAAGAAAAAAGCTAACAACGGGTCAGGAGATTAAAAAAAAAGAAAGAAAGAAATACACAACGTTTGTCGAGGGGTAAGGAGTGAGATGTTGAAAGCCAAGGGGATCTTAGCGTGCGACTTCCGACACTATTTTCCGTTGGCATTGCAAAAGAAGCTAGGTTAAGTTTTATTTTTTCTTTTCTCTTTTTTTTTTCAACGACAAAAAAAAAACTCGCGGCAATTCCTTCGTAAATAAAATCTTAATTGTCTGGCTCTTTTTCTCGTGTACAAAGTGACAATAGAGGCTTTTCTCACTTTTTCTTTCGTTTATTCATCTCTTTTTTGTATATTTATGCATTTCGCTTATTCAAATGTCCCGAGTTTTTTTCACTTAACGCACTTTTCTCTCTCACTTTTTTTTTGTTTCAAGAGTAGAATTTTGTACTCATAAAGTGGAAGAGTTGAATATCAAGTAAGAATTATTATTATATAGCATTTGCATGCTTTGATGAATTTTAACGTTGATTTTTGAAATTTATTGTTTTGGAAATTGGAAAAAATATATATAATAAATAACATCAAATTTCCATATAATTAATGTTGATTTTATTTATTTTCTCAAATTAATCAATAGTTAATCAAATAACATATTAAAAAGTATTCTATTATAAATAAGATATTTTCGATGAAGACGAAAAACCTAAATTATTCCATACAATCCAACAAATTGATTATTATTACAGAATATTGAAACTATATATGTATAAAAAAGACCGAAAGATTGAGGATTGATAGAATGAAAGAATGATTCCCTGGAGGACAAGAAATATATGAAAATCGGTTAACTCGTATAAACTGAAAAGCGTTACGGGGCGCACACAAAGTTTGTTGTCTTTTGTTTCGATTTATCGTCTTGTGTACAACAAGGCAAACTCTCTTTCCCTCTCTCTCTTTTCCCAACTGTCCTTAGAGACATAAGTAATAGTAGGTAAAGATTTGATGTACCATTGGGAAATTGATAATAAAAACGTTATCATAGTTTGTCCAAAAATAAAAACAAAACAACAATGAAATATTCGATTAGAATCTTTATTGTGATTTTTTTCTAAGATAAAAGATTGTTGGAGATGATGGATAGTTTTTGTCAATTTATCGATAATATTTAGATAAATGTATAGGTAAAAGAAGCTTCTATAGAAGAATTTACGATTAAAAATAAAAAAACATTATTTAAACAAAAGAATCGAATTTCATTTCAAAAAGTAATGTAACAATAATATTTTGGAAAATAATGCAAAATATTGTATCGATTTTCTTTCTTTAAAAGAAAAGAATTCTATTATTATATTTTTCAAGTAAATCATGATAAAAACTTTATTTATGAATAAAAATAAGAAAAATATATTCATAGTCTTATCCATTACTTTATTTAAATATTATTTAAATTTGAATAATAACAAATTTTCTTTGTTAGTTTGTTAATAAATAAAAACTATTCGTAAAAAAATTCGATATATTTTTAACTATTCACATAAATGAGAATGTTTTGTTATCAAATATCTTTATTAAAATTCAAAATCTATACAACTTCCAAAAAACTCGAACACAGCAATATACTTCATTTTTCTATATTCCCAAAAAAAGGAGAAAAAGAATAAAAAATAGCAAAATGAAAGAAAAACTTATTCACATTTCTACCGAACAAAAAATTTTTCATTTTAAAATTCTCCTAGTGTTCATTGCATTTTTCATACTTTCGTGCATCTTTCTTATTCTATTTTTTCTTTTTTTTATTCGCTTTTTTTTCGTACGTATACGGTATATATGCTCATGTCGGCGCCTAATCACCGCTGCGCGCGAAAAAACACACACGAGCACCTCAACCTAAACAACGCAACGAGTTAGTCTTCTGCCCCCTTTTTTTGTAATTTAGATTAATTCGTTTACGTATATGTAGAACGCTAACGAGGACGACGTAGTCAAGTAACAACTAATCCTATACTTTGGACGTGTATAAAGTTATCACTCCCTTTTTTTTCCCTCATTTACGATTTTTCGTTAGCCAGTGTAAAAAAATCGATTGTATACGTGTATATAGAATATTCAAAGCGTTCTATTTATGGGAAGAAAAAAAAAGAAAAGAAGCAAGAAGAATAAAGAGAAGTAGATTCTTTTTATATCAATTCATTTGTACTGTCAGCGTAACGATTTTAAGGCTGTCGGAGGGCTTACTGTTTGTAAAATTTATTCAACGTTAGATACTTTTTTCCCTTTATTTCTTCTATTTTTCTTATGCTGTTTTGCTTTTCTTTTTTTTCTATCTTTTCTTTCCTTTATTTTTTTTTATTTCATTTCAATATATTCTACGTAGTTTTCTTATGCATGCGTCCGTTTTCTTTTCTATACTTTAACTGCGCTTTGTCTTAGTCTTGGTCTCTCTCTCCCCCTTTCCTTGGTTTAACATTTCGTCGGTGTGTTGAGTTTATATCAAACGAGCAATGCTATATATGTATATATAGCCAGAGGAAAGTAAGAGAGAAATATAATCCATTTGGGTATAAGGGGTGGCTGTAAGAGTGGCATTCAATTTGAATATCATCGATCCCAGCATTCGACTTTCGCGCAACTTGAATATTATATATATAGTCGGGTATACCGTTAGAAATTCCAGTCTAGCTTTTAAAGCTGGCCTAGCTCCAATACCCAAAGAGAAAGAGAAGAGAAAAGAGAAACTGTAATCGAAGAGGTTCCATAGCCCAAAGTCACTGTTTCACAATTCTTACTTTTATACCTTTTACTGGAGATACGGTTATTCCATTCTATTCCTTATACAAGGTTATATCGTTTACATTCATTCATCTTTACATAGATATATCAACTCAACTTTTTTATGATTTCTTGTATTATCTTTACTGTTTGTCTTCTTATTTTGGTTAGTTTTATTCGAACTACTTACTTTATTAATTCTCAACTTGTTGTCACGTATCGTTTCGATCTTTTACTTTATTTCCTTGTTATACGATGATTTCTTCCACGTATATTGCTCGTACTTGTGAATACAGTTGGTTATTATGTTGAATGTATGTGGAAGTAACGGTGCATCCTATAAATGGGAAATGTTGTTGCGAGTTTAGGTAAGTTTAGTTTGGGATTAGGGATGGCAATTGAGTTAACGTATATATATATCAATGAAATGTTTGAGGATTTGTAATGGAATTAAGATTATCGAGGACACGCGCTATTAAAGTGTTTTATTTGATTTGCATTTGGTGAACAAATAATTGCATTATTAATGAATAATGAAACATATTGTAATGCAATATTTTAAACATAATCATTTAAATATCAAATTAAAACCTCCAGAATTGGAAACAGAGCTGAGCTGTCAATCATTGCGTGAAAGTTTCGTCACTTTCATGTTATCTTAAAGTTTAGCTGTTTCTAAGATGTGGTGGTTTTAATTGCAAATGAAAATTAAAATTAGAGTATTAATTCAATCTTTGGTCTGACAATATATAGATTATAATAAATAAAATTCTATCTATATTAACCAAGCGTTCAATTAACAATTAAGGTAAATAATTAAATTTAAGCTTTCTTTTATCCATGTGAAAACGAATGACTATTGTAGAAATCTAGAATAAGCCTTGTCAAGCGCTGCATTCCTTTCCAGAGAGAGTGAGGGAGAGAGTAAGAAACTCAGTAAATTACTTTGGCGTATAGCGCAAAAGCGATTGTTTGGTAAAGCGTCAGTGGCATAAACGACAATATCATTGCTTGCTAAAGGTACATTGCTCTTGTTTCAACTATTCTCTTACTTTCTCTCTTGTTTCATATCTTACTGAATCTGTCATACATCTAGTTTCCTTAATTTCACGTACATACTCTCTCTTACTTCATTGTGGTCTCATTCCTTAAAAGGCCAATATATTCCGTTTATTCACTTCCATACCTTTATTACTGTGTTCTCTTTCCTTCTCTGTCTTTCGCTCTTGTTTTGCATTAGGTTAATTATAGAATCTCGTGTTACACATCCAACATCTATACATAGTTGTTCACGCGTTACGAATGAATACTATTATTATATGATCAAAGCCTTCCATTCTAGCAAGTGTCAAATATGCATATTCAATGTACGTGTATGCACTCGACGTTGTACATGTTCATTTCATATATGCAATATGTTCCTCCTTACAATCTTCATTTCTGATTCATTACTTTGATTCAGAGTATTTCAATTAATCTTTTTTATTAAGAGTATAAGATATCAGATTAATTTGTTAGTAAAATAAATGAATGATTACTTTTTTTTTTATTAATTTCAGTGATTATCCTTTTTTTTTTGTTTCTTATCCAAGAACTGTTTCAGTTGATTGATTATGAGAAAAATACAATGTGACACACGAGATTTTGTCTTAAGTGGGTTAGTTTGAAAATTTAACCAGAGTATACTGGGTTAAGTACATACGGACGATTTCCAGGAAGATGGATGCAGTAAACGTAGTATCTATTTTTAAATTATATTAGACGCTTGGATTTTTTATTCCTTACTTGTTAATATCGCAGTAAATATTTTTCAAACAACAATTTATATTAATAAACGTATTTACAAAATGATTTTTTATATTACTCAATCGTTACAATCAAAAGCTTTAAAATAACTTTCAAAGCTTTTAACAATTTTGGTAGATACTATCTTAGAAAATTTTTGACTTTGGAAATTGAAAAAACTAACAATCAAGAGCTGAATCGAGACCATTGTTCATTCGATTTCTAGTCAGGTACACTGATTTTTCTAAAAGCTTTTTTTTTTATATAAAAAAAAAAGTTTCTTTGAACTTTTTAAGTTGAAAGCTTCGAGCAAGATATAATCTTATTTTTGTAAATGTCAGGAAGAAACTTTTACATTACTTTAATAATGAGCTAAGACCATTAAAGTAAATATAAATTATTCATATTATTTAGCAGGATGCATTTGAAAGTTGTTGCATTTACTATTTGTAAAAAATCTGATAAAAATGAAATATTTCATCTATTTTATAAAAAAAAGTATAAAATTTAATAAACAATGTAAAATAATATTATTCGAAAGAAAAATGTTTCGTCGTAAAAATAGTAAACTTTGTAAAGCCAACACCTAGTCACTTTGTCACGTTCTTAGATAGCATCAAAAATTTTTCATAAACAAAAAGCCAGACTTGGCGAATATAATAAAGAAAAGTAAAATTCGCAAGATATATTATTCTTTTTCCGCTGCTTTGGCTAAAAAACTTAGCGAACTTATATTTTTTTTTTTTGGTTGCTTAAAAAGGTAGGTAAACAAGGCAGAAAAAAAAGAAGCCAATGTAAACCAACAAAGCCGCGAATGTCACGTATATAAGCGCGAAGCTAAAGAAGCGACAATGAGTAACACGTCGAGGCGCGACAAACGACATTCTACGTTCAATTGTGCATCTAAACTTTTACTCCCATGAGTGACTAGGTTTCAACTTTCTTTCTTTCTTTCTTTTTCTTTTCATTTCTTATGCGCGTACGCGTCTTGTGTATAGTACGCTTAGTTTCTTTTATTACACAGGAAGAAAAAAAGGGATGAAGAAGTGGAAAGAAAGTAAAAATAACAAAAGTCTATGAAGGAAAAAATATAAGAAAAAAAGAAAAGGAGTATGAAAGTAAAAACGGAAAGACAAGCTAAGCTAAGTGTGAAACGTGCTCTCTCTCTTCCTTCTTTAGTAATCCCTTATACGAGAGCTTAGTCATAAGAAATAAAAAGAGTAAGAAGAAAAATAAAAGAAAAGAAAGTATAAAGGAAAGAAGGGATAAGAGTATTTCTAAAGCTTAATCAATGAAGCTGTTTTATGCAAATTTTTTATTAAAAAAGTCCAAGATATATAAAGTAATGAAAAGAAATCAAAAGATCTTATTTGAAACTTGTTCTTTAAGTTTATACTTTTTATTTTAGAAAAAAAATGTATAATACTTACTTTGAAATATATTTGTACAAAGATAAGTATCAAACATATAAAAAAATATATCTTGTACTTTAAAACTTATTCACAAGCAGAAAAAAAAATCAATCTATCATTCGACATTATATTAAAAACTGGACAAACTTTTACCTTTTATTTTTACTTATTATTTCGTTCACAGGAAACTTTAAGCTTTTTGTTCTACGAAGAATTGAATACATTAAAACTTATTATTCGATTCTCTAAAAGCAATTGCAGTAGAAACGTATATCCAGTTTTAAAAAGAGAAAGAAAAAAATAAACGTAGTGGCCAATTGACCTACACGCGTTTCATGTACGTAAGAAAACCATTGTTTCCTTTTCTATCCCTTAAACATGTGTATATAGAGAAAGAAACAGACAGAAAAATATTATCGAATATCTTTTTTTTTCTTCCTTCTTCTTTTCTTATTCTCATACTAACGGATAGAAGAATTCGTGACCAAACTTCCGTATAACCATTGCAACATCTTTTTTTCTTTTTTATAAAATTTCAAATGTCGATACTCATACAACATACTTAGTTAAGCGTGCATATGTAATACGCATATAACATAAAAGTACATGTTTCTACAACATTGTCCTATATAACGCATGAAATGTCAATACCAAGTACCTCGAGCAATTTTATATCTCACGTTGTTTCAATGTGTTTATAAGACATGCCTTTAATATAGGCAAAAGAAGGGAAAAAGAGGTGCGAGTTAAAGTAAACGCGAAAGGAAGGATGAGAATGGGTGTAACTGTCATGTACGCTGTCGATGATAATCGAGTATATGTAAAATTGTATTGGCAGATACAAAACGCTTTTTTAATATAGACTTTTATGTGAGATGCTTCGGAAAATATTTCTTTTCCTCTATGTCTTAAATAATCATCCTTTACATTTTTCTATTCGAGTGATGTGCATATGTGGATACATGTGCGGGTATACGTGTATGTATGTAACAATAAACGGCTGTTTATTTCGGATGCTTTAGTAGATGGATGCACGGGAAGACGCACGTGTGCGTATATGGATGTGTAAATGAAAATCTCACAAGTTACTTTTTTTTTCGTAGAAAAGTTATATTTTTATGCAACTAGGATGCACTCGGCAGTTATGCTATTCGACACGTTTTGTGCCTTTGCTATATGAGCGAGAGACGTCGTGAAGGGGATAAAGAATGCTCTGTTACAAAGAAGGATGCTCTTTACGTGCATGAAAAAAAAAGTAAGAGAAAAAAAATAGAAGAAGAAAATGGACTAAAGCTTCTCCTCGTGAATATTGCATTTATGTAGAAAAGAGTAAAAAAAAGAAACGAAAAAAGTTAAGCGTTTTAAATGATGAGAAGTATACGCTAAATTTTTTTGTTTTGTTTACGAATTCATCATGCGAAAATTGTATTTGCAAGTGATAAAGATTTAGATTTTGTCAGACATTTATTAAATCTGGAATGTAAATATAAATAACAACTAAGATAAAGTAAAATATTTTTAAGGCTGTTATGATAAATTTTTGCTTTATTTTCCTAAAAGTATTATCATTACATAATTCTATCTAGGTTTAAATTTTATATTTTTTAGTTGAAAATATACTTCCATAGTTTCTCTTAAGAAAATTTTGAAGGTAGTGTTAATAATAGTTTTACAAAAAAGACGCGTTTCTTTCTTAGATTCGAAACGGATAATTTGAGGCCCAATAGAGTTGTATGTGTTTTAATATAACATAATAATAAAAATTCACATACAAATCTACAAGTTCTATGGATTCGCTCGAATATGTCATTTATTTCTTCTTTAAAAACATCAACTTTTTAAATACTAACAAAAGATTTCTTTCAGTCCTTGAAAACATCGTTTTCCCAGCTCGTCGTCATTAAAAACATTATTATTATTTTTATTATTATTATTATTATTATGTTATGCATACGTTTCTGTGAATAAAGAAAAATACTTCCAAGATAAAGTTTTCTTTTATACAAAAGAGCTTTAAGAGCAAATATACAGTTGAGTGCACAATTTTGCTACTTTTCTCACCATAATAAATGAACGAAAATCAGTGACACAAAGCATGCGTGTCTTTTCTAGAAAGTCTCTGCAAAGCCTGTTTATTATACTAACGTTCAATTCTATATATATATATAGTCGTCTTTATGCTATTCTCTATATTAGGTTCATTGAAACTATCTAAGTCTTTGAACAGAATATATAGTATACGCGTTCATATATGTACGTTTATACGTGAACGAGTATTTCTATTATGTTGGAATACTTTTGGTGCTTAATAATCAATTCCAAGGTAGGAATGTTCAATGTCTAACATCCGATTGTTTGACGTATACTTCCTTTAACGGTGACAATTTTCCTATATATGTATATATATATATACACACATAAAGTAATGTATATTGTTACTAACAGGTGTTTGCTCGATTCTGCAAGAATTCAATTTTAGACTTGACTTGATTTCCTTTTTCCTTCTCTACGTATGTACATATACGTTACACGTTGAAACAGTATAAGAGTGATTTGTGAAAAAAGTGTATCGAACGCCTTGTTGTGTATATACTTTTTTCTTATTTACGTTGTCTCAGCACTTTTCTTTCCTTTTTTTTACTTTCATATCCTTCAAGATGTTGAACTCCAGCCGAGGGTATGCATAATAAGATAAGCAAGAGCACAGCTGCTGATATTATATAGATGAAGGGGGAAAAGAAGATCAAGACTTTAGTACTGAAGTTCAATGTAGAAAGGACAATGAAATTTGTGTTTTTCTTTTTTATACTTTAGCTTTTTTTTCAACTTTTTTTCCTTTTTCTCTTAATTTAGTAAGGTTGAAGAAAAAGAAGTGATTCATGTATACAAACTCTGATGTTATTCAATTTCTGTCGCCGTACTGGAAACCTTTCCTTTTTTTTTAGGTTCATGTTTAAAAATAAAACAAAAATAATATTCGGTCAATGTTTTTTCGTGCAAGAAAATACGATGAAATATTTGAATATTCGCCAAAACTTAATTGCAATGTTTTTATTGTATTTTTTAAAATAAAAATAATAGTAATTTTAAATCCTCAATATCGAGCTTCAAGTTGGACATTAAATTATCAAAAACAAAAGTTTGCAAGTAAAGATGAATAATCATTAAGAACAGATCCTTCGTTGTATTCGTTAAAATAGTTATCATTAATTATGACACGTAAAATGGATTCGAATGTCAAAAAATAATTTCAGTCTTATATTTAAATCATTCACATAGCAACAATAATTATGAATACGATTAATTCATCAATACTTGTTTACATAATGTCTTTTTCGTGTTTTTTTTTAAATGCAAATGAAAATTAAAGCTATTTTCAACTGTTACCGTATATTTCATTAAAATGAAAAAAAAAACGAGAAAGGAGAAGCTCATCATTTGTTATCTGTTGTTATATAATGAAGACTCACACAGCATAATAAATACGCTCCCTAAACGCATTAAGTCCGAGCGTGCGATCAGCGCAAAAACTTTTAATTTACGAAAGGCAATCCTCCCGACTGCTGGAAAAAGTGTAACGTGGAAAAGATAGAAAAGAGGGAGAGAGAAATAAAAACAAAACATTGCTAAATAACAAATTGTTCCACTTAGTAAACGTTTTGCTTATTCTCTCGTTTTAGAAGACCGATGAGCTTCTTTTTTTTATATCAAGTGCTTTCTCTCTCTCTTTCTCTCATCTAACGAATACACAACGATTCTTTCTTTAATTCTTTATTCTCCTATTCTTTTATATACCTTCTACCGTTTCTATTTTAACTCTTTTATGCTGTTGGAGGTCCTCTTCTCAGTAATACTGATTTTCTCTGTCGTTTTTTTCTTCTTTCTTCTTCCTTTTTTTAAATCCAAGTTTAGTATAGAGAAGGGGGCGAAACGTATAGAAGCTCGCCCACTCGAAGCTCCATTTGTATCAAGAAGAGCTTTTTTGTGCATTCAAGATTGACTGAATTGCGAAAACAGCTTTCAGAAAAAAAACGCAGATTTGTGACTAGACTTTGCTACCCCCTATCCCACCCCCACCCCCTTCTTTCGTACCCTCTTTTACCCTCTCACCGGAATAGCGAATAAAGTGTGAAATCCTTCTTTTCTACTACTCGATTCTCATAGCAGTTGTCCTAGATTCCTTTTTCTTCTAGAATTCTAACCTTCTTTTATTTCTCTCTCTCTCTCTTTTTTAACTCTTCCATATATACATATACAAGCTACTTTTTTCTCTTTCTTTTTTGTAATCCACGTTTACCTCTTCAATTTCTCTCAGCAACTTCTTTGTCTTTTTTCTCCTTTCCATCTTCGTCGATTTTCCTTTCGCAATTGGTATATATCTATCTTGCTTCTTGCTTATCTGGTTTCTTTTTTTTTTTTTGTTTTTCACGCCTACTCTTGCTTGCACTTTCATTTCCTTCTCTTTATTTCCCGTCAAAGTCTGCGAGGAGCTTCGTTTTTCTTGTTTTTCTTTTGCTCGCACGCTTTATATAAGTCCCAAAGACAAAACAAAATGCCTTGAGGTTTCTATGTTTGTATATTGTTGATACAGTCAGGTGAAAAACCAATATAATATAAAGTTTATAATTGCTTTTATATGCTTACTTTCGCTCAGACTTGTTTCTTTATTCTTTTTCTACGCGTCTTTTTCTTTTGACACCGAATGTGAGATTTGATTATTATTGCTCGACGATTGGATAAAAGGGATAAAGAAAGAAAAGACATGATTTTGAAGTAATAGCAAGATTTTTTTCTGGGGATTCAACGGGTAAGTTTTTTCGACTTTTTGACAGCAATGGGATTTTTCTTTTAGCCTTGTTTCGCAGTTCTTGTAGTATTACTTTGGCTTTTTTTTTCTTTCTTTTCTTTTCGGTCAAGGGATGATATAATTTTCGGTTGAAAGAATATATTAGATTAGGTTGAAAAAAATCGTGGATTTGTTGACTTGTTTCAGTAAAGTTTTGGGGACGAATGGAATGATACAATTTTATGAAAATTTGATGAAAGAACGAAAATTTAATTTTATTTGAAATACAATTCATAGTGTAATCAATGTATAAATCATTAATTACTAAGTTCGTTAGGATAAGAATGTTCCATCACAAAACTGAAAAAATTTTCCAAAAGAAAGTTTCCAAAAAAAGTAACATTCTTAAAGTGTATTAAATCAATTAAAATTAGAAAATTTTCCCAAAGAAAGTATCGATAAAATTTTTGCGTTTAACGATCTGAGAAAGCTTGAGGGATAGAATTCACGAGGAAACCACCTAACTTAAGTTAGTTAGACGGTTTCAGAATCCCATCCTCGGATACTTCAGTTTCCGTTACACGTAATATTGAAAGTGGAAACTTTGCGAGGCACCCAGCGGATTTTCCGCTAAATCGGCAAAAGTGTTTTTTCAAAAGATAAAGAAAAAAAATTGATCTTTCAATTCTTTAGAGATTTTTTCTATTAGCTTTATTAGAAGTGTAAAAATTAAACTTTTGAATAATCTCTATTAATAAAATTTTTTTCAGGTGATAACCTTTTTTCTAATTGATTTTAGTATACTGATATTTTTAACATAAAATAAAAATGAAGATAATCTTAATTTAATTTTGAATTACAGCAGCATAAATTTTTTTTGGTTATAAATGCTTCAAATAGATGGGGCTTAACGTACGTGAATGCTAGAAACCCATTAATTGAAGTAAAAAGAAGTCCATTATCTAAAAGGTCCGATTCCAAAGCAATATATTTTGCATTTGCATCCAATCGCGTAAAACAAATGTATGTGTTCGTGTCTATTATCTCCGCAAATTTTCTCTTTTTTTCCTCATTCGCGAGTAAAAAAAAATTATTCCACAAATCCAAAAAAAAAAGGAAAAATCAAACCAAAAGCATAATATTTCAAAGTTTTGCCATTGGAAAAAAAGGGCAATGCCAATTGTAATTTCTCTTTTCCTCCATTGTTTTCCTTTTTTTTTCTCGCTCTCTATTCACTGTATTCGCACGAGATAAAATTCACAACGCGACGGCAATATTCATCAATGGGCTCATAGCGTATAGCTTGTATATTTATATTTTTGAAGCTGAAACGCAACGTCATTAATCCACGAGGCAAAAGAGAGACTGATTTATCGATTAACTCATCGAACGCAGTATCTACTGCTGTGTACAGCATTTTTCTGATTGCAGCTGATGCTCCGCTTTGTCTGCTCTGCTGCTGGTTTTCGTTTATGTTTATATACGCTTTTCGTTTGCAGTCCTATAATAATTTCGTGTATCAAGCGATAAATTCCTTCCTATGGTGTCCATACACATTTGCACACACCCACGTATACTCGCTCATATACAAACTAACATCATGAAACTCCCAGCAGGAATGTTAATTTGAACTATATATATGTACCTCCTACTAACTTCGATTTGCTTTGGTCATAATTCTCGTTTCTGCCCTAACGTAGTGCGCAAGAGAAAAAAAAATTTTCCTGAAGTCCAGTAGCGTGAAATTAGCAGAGTATACTCATTTTTTCCTTTTCCCTATGTCTACTATGTTTTAAAGGGGTTTAAGAGAATAAAGCTTGTAAAAAGGAAAAAGAAAAAGAATACTTATATAGGTGCTTCTCATTTGCGAGCGCATCTGGCAAAACGTGGAAAAATAAGAAAGAGGACGTACGTGAGTGCATATAGAGAGTTTTTAAAACTCTCTGGGAGAGAGAAAAAAAGAACGAAGCTTTTCGTTTCTCTCGCGAAAACTGCAAGCCATGAAGAATTTTCGGGCCGACGGGCTTTGGCCTTTTCTATATATTTTTCTTTCCTCCTTTCTCTTTCTCTCTTTCTCTTTCTTTTCATGATTTATCGCGTATATTTTATCGTGGCCGCACTCCTTGCACTAGAAGATATAAATGTCGTTTTGGCGAGATTCCTATTTTTTTCTCTTCTTTTTCTTCTTCTTATTCTTCGGTGTGTGAAGCGGCCTGTAGCAGCTTGGAAAAGCTGTCTTGTCGGCTTGTGCACGTCAAACATTTTACGGATTTTTCCCTTTTATTTTTACTTTTGTCCAGTTATATACGACCTCTAAAAGAAAATGTTTACGTTCTTTTTTTTAACACTTTTATTTTTTATCCTATTTTTATGAACTATCAATTTAGTCTTCCTTTGTTGTTCGGCGAGAGCTGCGATTCTTTTTTTTAAATTGAGTTCGATTAAAATACTAGTGTTGAAATCTTTTATATGAATTTTTCCAAATAAAATATTTCATTTTTTTTAATCAATGCAAAAATATGAAGTACATGTAGGTTATCTGTATCAAATTCTTTGTATAATTGAAATTTCTCAAACGAGAATAAAGTTTAAAATTTTTTGTTGGGTATAAACTTTTATTTACTCTAGCTGTGAATTTAATAAATTTTAAAACGCAATAAAAAGTAGATTTTATTACACTCGTACTATTTTGTCATTCAATTTGTAAAAGTGAGCATCTGAAATCTAGGTCAGCTCATACATTATGCCATTGTTTACAATAAATGGAAATTATAAAATTTATTTATCGTAATAAAATAATTATACGATACAATAAAAAAATCTCTCGAACAACGAAAATTTTTTTCTTTTCTAGGCTAACTATAAATAACGAAAGGGAGATGACGAAAAAAAAGCCTAAGCAAAGACGTAAGTAAACTCGTTGACATACAAAAATCACAAGAAGAAACGAACATAAACCCCTTTATTTTTTTTTTATTTCGAGTTTATTTCCCAGCAGAGAGATAGATAGAAAAGAAAGCTTCTGGCTGCTTCCAAATTTTCGTGTCACACACTAGAATGAATACACGCGTTGGCGTCAGTGCGACTATAGCGGCAATAGGATTAACGAGAATCTTTCTTTAAGCTCCTGAAAATTGTTGTTTCAAGACTAAAGTATTATCAAAAGATTACAAACACGATAACACAAGATTATTTTATAATGCTCGCTATGTTTCAGTATTTTTTTAATTAAAAATTTAAAAAAATATTTATTTATTATTGTTTGTTAATGTATTATTTTAATATTGTTGGAGTATGTTTACAATGTTTTCATTTCTTTGTTTATTTTACATATTCATCTTTGTATTATTTTCATTGAATTTATTAAATATTTGTGTATTACATTTTATCAAAAACGAATTTTTATAAAAATGTTAAAAAAAAGCTTTTGTATTAAATTGTATAGTTTAAATATTTTGTTAAAAAGTCTGAAAGTGCTTTTTTAAAAATGTTGTATAAACTATACAAATCCAACTGTATAGTTGCTCTTTTCTCATCTTACACCCTTTAGTCCTCTCTATTACCATCAGTTTCCAATAACTTCCAATAAAGCGAAATTCCAATCCATTTGTACTAAATGTCGTAGCTTCCCTCTTTATCCTCTTTCCTTTTCCTCTTGATAGGTGAATAGAGGACTATATGTATATATATAGTTGAAAGAGTGAGAGAGAGAGAGATAGAGAAATAGGAATTTTGTTCTATCTCGGCTTTCGCATTTGAACGAAAATTTTCGGGATCATCGACTATACAGTTGTACTATTGCTCTACGGCATACATATACCCGAGAGCAAGGCCATGATTATTCCAGGGGTCTCAACCACTGATTACTCGAATCGCCATTACGCTTAATGACTTTCTATATATCAATACTATTTCGCATGAATGACTGACTGCAAAATCCACTGTACTTGTCGCTTTCAACCATTAGGATAGTAATTGAACATTTTCCTCCTATAAAATAATATTTTTTTTTTCTTTCGTTATACAATTATTAAGGTTTTATCACTTGACGATGGCTTTTGTAATAGATCGATAATATCGATTTATTATTGAAAAAGTTTTCAAGAGTTATTACAATATTGTTGAGTATTACTTCCCTTTAATTTCGATAATAGTTTGAAATTTTAAAAGCAGATATTCCAATTCTTTAATAGTTTAAATATGAAATTACTAACATTTCTCAGATATCACTCCTTATATCTTTCTTAAATAAAAAATATTAAATTTCCGTTATAAAATTATTATTCTAATATCATAATTTCTAAAAACGAAACACAAAAAAAAGCAAAAACAAACAAACAACATCATTAATTAATTAAATCTAGACACGCAAATGTACATCGATTGATGAGCCTCTTTTATTCTTCGGGAACAAACACGAAAAAAAAGAAGAAGAAAGAAGAAGAAGAAAAAAAAAGGAAAGCAAAGAGTAAGGTATTAAAAGAGAAGAGGTCCACGTCAGCAAGAATTCTGTAGTATCAATAACCTCCCGCAAGCTTTTAATATTAATCGCGTATACAGTAATAAAGGTATAGTAATTAATGATCCCTTCATTAATGCAATTAATAATTGAAGCAACGGGTAACAACGTCCACGTACACGTACGCCCATATACACACCTGTATGTTTTAGTATTATATCTTATATCAAGATCTTTACATTATATATGTGTATACAAACCCCTATATAACATCCCTTTTCCCTTCTCCCTTTACACCCTCTCTCTCTCTCGCTTCATCTTATCTACTCTCTAGTCTATACCACTTGAAACTGTCTGCAGTCTCGCAAACCTTGTTATAGCTTAGTTCCTATATCTTGTATACATATACATATACACGTTTATAAGTGAGATAGAATGAGCAAGCAAACTTGATATATATATATATATATATATATATGTATGTATTACCACAGGAGTACACTAAAGGGCTATAAGGGTGGTGTTTATCACGGCTTTGGAAAAGATTTCGAAGTGCGCAGGGGATAAAATTTAATGACGTTGTGATGGAAAGTTTTTTTTTTAATATTTTTACTTTTGATGAACGATGTATGATGATTTTATTAAAATTAATTTTTTCAATTATAATTGGAAAGTTTTTTTTATAATTTTTGGAAAAGTTAGATTTAAATTGAAAGTTTATGTAAAAAAATAAAAAATTTTGAAATCGCTACATATTTTTAGAAAGATTAAATATCTGTTTAATATCATTGTTATATGCTTGGAAAAGTCGTATAGTATGGCCATATCTACTTGCAGGATTTTGTTACATGTCGATCATCTTGCATTACATAGGTACATCATCCTCGGTACAAATATTTTTTAGTAATGTAATATTATCTGACATAATTGAAAATAATTATTAAAAATTTTCCAACATTTACATTTTACTAAAAACAAAGGCAATAAAAAAATTGTAACTAAAATGTAATTATTATTAACAACATTATTGTAAAATTAATATAAATTAATCAAATGAAAATAATAATTAAGATTATATGGCCGTTAAAGCGATGCACATTTTCTTAATATTGCTCTAACGCTCTTATTTAATTATATTTATGCCTTTTTGAAGTTTCAGCAAAAGCTTTCGCGAGCGAGAAAGAGAGGAAATATAACAAGCAAGAGCCAAGATTTTCCCGTTTTAAGATTAATTAAGTGTTGCAAAAGGTTCTACACAAATGACTAACAGCGCATAAATCCTTATTGAAATGTCATATATAACGAGACACGAGAGAGAAAGTAATAATGTGTCGTTGCAAGTTACTTGTTATCCTCGTTAATTACGTAGTTACATTTTTTTTGCTTAGATTTCCTTATTAAAAAAATGCGTTAAACTTGTACGGGAATGTTTATGGATGTGTATGTTTACTTTGGTTTACTAATGGTCATTATCAATATATTCACTAAAATAAAATTATCTAACTTTTTTTTAATATAAAATCTAAATTCACAATTTTTTGATTATTATTGACTTGGTATTAATTATTTTAAAACATTAAAACAAATAAAAATAGTATACTATTCACAGATTTTGAAATAGCAAATCAAGAATTAAAATTATTGTTTTCATTAATGATAAATCGCTTACCAATTCAACCAAACAATTCCAAATGCTCAAAAATACATACTTGTTATGAAATCTCGTACAAATAAACATCGTTTGTTATGTTTCTGGTGTTTGTCATATGCTTTCTATGAAAACACGAAATAGCTCACAATGAGACTTGTCATCCTCTCTATATTCTCGTTAAACTATAATACCTAAGTGACGTTTCGTGTTAATTCATAACACGTTAAAAAAAATTTTTAATGATTCGCAAAGTTTTTTTAATTTACAAATGAATCTTAACTTGTAAATAAGAAATTAATGTTGTTCGTATACCATATAGATTTTATTACTAATGATTTATTTAAATATTTTGAAGAATTTATGTTGAACGAATGATATGAAAATTTTAATCAAAAGATTTTTTTCCATGATATTTTAAAAAGCAGAAATGAATATAACGAGCTTTCAAAGTTTTCTTTTTAACCTTGATTCTAAAAAAATTTTTAAATATTATTTTAATTAATAAAAATGCGATGAAAATTCTTTTAAAATAATGTCTATAACCATAAGGATTGTTTAAAAATTTTACAAGAAACTTCTTTTAAAGGGTATTTTGGTGGAAAAATAAACCCGCATGGGTAGATTGCCTTTTCACGTCAAAAGCACAATCCCAGCCCATTTGGTTTTATTTTTTTTTTTAGTTTTTTTTTTCTTAAAAGTACCATGAACTACGTTTTTCTTTTTTTTTATATTTTTTCAACGACTTTAATTGAAGGAAACTTTTTTTCAACTACTTTAATTTTTTAAAAGCTTTTAATTTGAAAATGAAAATAAAAATTATTTTTATTACGTGCATAAAGCAGAAAATTAAATCCTATTTCCTTTTTATAAATAGATTTTCTTATAAATAAAGAAAAATTTAAAGATTAATTTGAAAAATTAATTTTAAATGGATCTAATTAAAAAAAAAAATGATATTTCATTCATCTTTCAAAGAATATCAACATCGAATACATTCCCCTATTTTCTTAAAATAACAAAACTATATTTTCCTTTTAGGTCAACCACTGTACTGTATAGATGTGTTTAATGTTTTTCAGGTGCGTCCCTTATGCTTACTTTGTTGAAAGAAGCGCAAAGCAACGAGAGTAGCAAATAAGAGTATATAAGCAAGATTTTAAGCTTGCTCACCATATCAAGAGGAATATAAGTATATATAAACGCCCGAGGGGATGCATTGTTTGGTACATAAGATTCTCAATATCAGACGCACAATACTCTACAGCTTTATCCTATTTTTTTCTTCTTTTTCTCTCTCGTTTTCAAGCTTAAAGCAAGCTTGAAAAAAGAGAGAGAGTGTTAAAGTACGCTTGACCGTCGCGTAAAGTCTTCTTTTCTTTCTTTCTATTTTCTTGAAAGCACTCGTTAAATGAAGAAGAAGAAGAAGCTTTTTCCCTTTCGTCTTTATTCTTCTTTCTTGTGTATGTGTTAAGGGATAGAAGAAGCAAAAAAACACAGAAAACGTTAAGGTATAAGGAAGACGAAGAAGAAAAAAAAGAGAAAGAGCCCAGCGGCCAGTACGCGGTGTATAAAAGAAAAGCTGACTGTGGCATTCGTATAGAAAGAAAACGAGAGAAAGGAAGACGATAACACTGTAAAAGGAAGGCAATGAAGTGTTAAAATGACTTAAAGAAAAAGAAAAAGAAAAGAGAAAAAAAAAATGTATAGGGAGAGACGCACAAGACTTAAAAGGAGACAATTTTTATCTTCCTGTGCTAGCTTTTTTTTCTATAGAGAAAGAGAAAAAAAAACGAACGAAACTTAAGGTTGTTGTATATAAAGAAAAGAGATCTGCTAAAGACCTTTATGTAGGCCATAGTTTATTTAAAACATTGCACCTGTTCTTTCTCACTTTTAGAAAAGAAAATAGTATCTTGTATTCATATTCCGAAAAAATAAAGAGAGAGTAAAATAAAATCGTAATAATTCTCCATTTAGAGTTTTTAGCTTCATGTTTATAACAAACATCAGTGAGAGAGAAGAAAAAGAACAAATTTAATTATACTCTTGACGCCAGTGAAGAAACATTACACGTTAAACTTACAAGTTTTTCTTTTAAAAAGATGCTCCAGATGTTGATAAAAGAAAGAAAAAAAACAAAAAAGTAAGCGATGCTTTAAATTTACAAGTTGGAAAGCAAAAAATAAAAAAAAAGGGTTTAAAGAAAAGAGAAAGGTAATGGTAATGAAGTTTTAAAGGATTTCTTGGAGACCTTGCGTATTTATATCTTTCTGATAATGATATTTTTAGAAAATTATTTTTTTTATTTATGCATGACGAACATTTTATCCGCTACTTTTAGATAAAGGTGTACATTTTTGTACAATGTCAAATGACGACTGAATGTTTAAAAGTTAAATGAAAGATATTTAAAGAGATGAATTAAGAAAGGTTTTTTTTTTTTAACTTTTTTTACATTGTCTGTTTTAATATTTATTCTTTGTTAAAAAATGTATGAAAATAATGAAATAAATTTATTAACACGCTAGTGTTTAGCTTTGAATAATTAAAATAATTAGATGAAATATCATAACAAAGTTTTATCAGATATCTTACAAGCGAGTTAGTTTTAACAAACTTGATAATATTCCATGAAAATTAATCACCGCTAAACAACTTTCTAGCTTCATTAATTTCAATAATATTGTGAAAAATGATTGTTACGAAGTTCTCCTACTAACAGTCTAAAAATTTGATACGTAAAACTTTCAACGTTAATGCTCTTTCTAAACCCTGTGAACAACCTTCAAAATATTCTATATTAAATTCTTATGGCAAATATATAAGACTGTATAAATTTACAAATTTTATTTTGAAAACAGTAAATTTTTCAGTTTTCATGTGATTTCTTTCGTTTTGCAATAAATTTAAAAATTTTATCAAACATGTCAACCTACTTTGATCTTTTGTAAGAACAAGGAAAATGTAAAATTGAAAAATTTAAAATGCTAATTCTGTAATCGACAAAAAGAAGAAAAAGAAGAAAACGAAGAAAGTAAAGCAGAAAAAAAATAGAAAGTGAGATAAATTCAAGTTATCCCGAGGACAATTGAATATCGACATCTTGATCTTATTTTGTTCTTTACTTTGAATGAAGGCAATAATACCTATAGACACCATTACACCTAGAGGTCAAAAAAGTAAGTACAAAGCACGATAAAAATACGAAAAAGTCAATTGAACCATCTCTCTTTCTCTCCTGAACTTGTAAGAAAAAAAAAAGAAATAGATAAGAAAAAAAGAGAAGAACCAAACGAACACTAAAAGAATGAGAATAAGAAAGAAAAAAAGCAGACAGAAAAAGAGATAGAGATAGAAAGACAACGAAGCAGAAGATCCTATTTCTGGTAGGGAAAGGTAACAACTCTCTTAAAAGCCATTCCGGCACTTGTTCACCTCCCCCTTCCTCTCTCCTTTCTTTTTCTTTACATCTCTCTCTCTCTCTCTTAGTTTCTGTTCTTCTAACAAATTGTTACAGACGTCTTTACAAGGATCGCCTTGAAGGAAAAGCACTCTCTTGCTAGTAATGTTGCTACTGTTGAAATTTCCTGTCTTTCTTCTCTTTAGCTATACGAGAAAACCCTTAGCTGCTACTATCTCCACTGATAACTCGCACAAGATTGAACCTCTGCAACTACTACTACCACTACTGCCTTTAACGTTAGATTCAACTTAGCTATTATCGATTAGAAATTACTGCTTTTCTGATTTTTTTTTCTTCCTTTCTTTTCTTCGTTCTTCTTTTACTTTTTTCTTTAACGCACAGTACACACTCTGGGTAGAGCAAATGATTATTTTTATTGGATTTAATGTTCTCTCCACTTAATTTTATTTTTATTTTGCTCTCTGTGTGTCTGTACACATTGGTTGTGTTCTTTTTATTTTTTACTCTAAGAAACTATTAGAATACGTATAAAAATTCAGTGTTGAACTGGCATGAGCATGAATTAAGGCTAAAATGTTACTTAAAAGACTCGGAGAAATGTATATTACTGGGAAAAGTTTTTAAAGAAGTCGTACGGATATTAATTAATCCTTTTCTGGATATAATTACTTTCGTAAAGACGACGACTACGACTTTATGGATGCAATCATTTTCTTTTTTCTTCAACTTCTACTATTTTTTCTTTCTCATTTTTAAAGATTAAATGAGATGTTAATTTTCTTTTCATTGAAGACTTTGACGATGCTCGATTATTAATGCATGACTTTGTTTTTTCAGCAAGATTATGAACATTCGAAAGTATAAAATGTTTTTTATGCATTTTTCATTGTCTACATTCAGCATAGGTTGCAAAAAAAAAATTAATTAAAAAAATTTTTCCACATTAAAAAACTCTATTAATTAAATTTTGATTTCTATTTACAAAAGATCTAGTTTATTCAAAAAAAATGAAAAAAAAGTGAAGGCTTTAAAAAAAATGCGTAGCGAAATCTTTTATTTACAAGAATGGAGAAAAACAAAGTTTTTACAATGTATAGTTTACTTAAAAAAAAAAGAAAATAATATTTTTTTTTCTTCAACTTCATTTAAAACTTTGTAATTATATTTCAGCGCTTCGTTAAAATGATGTGCAATTTAACATAAACTCCCGTTTCTCATTTATTACGATATCATTCGTGCATTTCGACTGTGAAAATAATTTTTACCTTTAGAAAATTGCGACCATTTACCCAAAGTAAAGAAATAAAAAAAAAAATCTAAATAAAAAAGCTTGTCAAGGATATATAAGCAAAACCCTACTAGACGTCGTTTTCTCGAGTATATGCGGCGAGCTTGGGGTGACATTTTCAAGATTCGTATAGCAAATGCTTTTCTCTCCAATTCTCTCTCTCTCTAACTTTCGTCCTTTCCTCATTCTCACACCCTCTTCTCTTCCCTTCTCTTTTTCATTTACATTAAAATGCATAATTTTCTCACGACGCAAGCGTGCCCGTGCAAAAGTGAAGGTGTCGTACTGCGACGGCAAATTTTCGAGTTGGACCGTCAAGGGGTTTGTCTCTCTCTCTCTCTCTCTTTTTCTCTTTCTCTTTCTCTTCAAGAGAACTTAACGAGTTCATGCGGTAGTCTCCAAAGTTTCTGCACACCTATGTACCTTCCTTTACTATTTCTTTTTTATCTTGGAATTTTCTTTTAGATTTTTCTGATTTTTTATTAATCTTATTTTCAGATGATAAAATGTATCTTTTATAAAGAAATTCTGTTCCAATTGTTCAATTTTGTCTTAATTCTTTTAGTTGTGGAAATCGATTAGCCGGTTGAGTGGTAGCGTAAATTCCAGTTTATGTGCCAAAACCGGTATAATTCATATTTATTAAAATATACAAAAATATGTTTTAGAGGTTTTAAGATGTTTCTGATTTTATTTTTAAATTCACAATTTTTAGTTGGTGACCTCCTGGAAGGATGAAAAATGAGAGTTAGAGTGAAATTTTAATTTGTAGTGTATATGATACACTACCAATCAATTGGTTAATCAAAATTAGCAAATCTAAATATACAAATATGTGCTTTTAATTTCAGAAAAAAAGTGATAATCAAATGAGCAGCTTTGAAAAGATACATCATCCTTAGATAATGTGAAAAAGAAAACATATAATAAATGAACTTGTACAACAATAAGTATTAAAACAGAAAGCTTAAAGTACACGGGACTATATAGTACTTTAGTATTACATTCTCAGTCCTTTGTAATTTCAATTGGACTTTAGTTGGTAGGGTCCCTTTGAAAGTGGCCCCGTGTAACAAGCTGTAGTCGCGCAATAAGTGAAATATTAAACAGTTAAGGTGGTAGTTTCTGAACGATCATGTGCAAAAGGTTATATAACCAAAAGCTTAAGCTATTTCAAAAGTCAAGTTTGCATATATTAACCTGATAGTTGTAGTTGTACTAGTAGTAATGGAAGTAACGAGTTACAACTTCGAAATGTCTCTTGAAACGCATTACATACAAGGCCAAAGCTGCTGGTGTATGGTGTGACTATTTCCTAACCTATAAGCGTCTCTCTAAACTGGGTAATTTTACTTTCTCTCCGCTAAGGACATCGTTAATTAATAAAGACCGTTGGAGAAGAGAAGAGGAGGATGCCTGGAGGCCAAATTTCTAGGAATTACGGAATAGCTAAAAGCTCCAAAGAGGAAGAGACAAGTAACTGACTGAGAGTTTGAATATGAGTAAGTTTGCGCTTATATTAAGCGCCTTTATAACTTATGTATGATGATACAGAAAACGGATGTATCTCTTACATTTATAAAACAGATGACCTTAATTGAATAACCTTTGTAGTCAATTGTACCAATTTTTGACAAAAAAAAGGTTAATGAAAGCTTAATGATATGGTATTTAAATTTATGTTGATGTGAAAATTTAAACGAAAACTTTATGTAAAAGTTCATTTGTATTAAGTGCATTTACAATTATATTTTCACATATAATTGAAGATGCGCTTTATACGTCATTCAAAGTATAATAAATTGTAAAAAGTTTTCTTACAATCATCAAGAATAAACAAGCACAAATTTTTTTAAGTTTGTGAAAATTTTAAAACTTTTATTATAACCCATTAACGTCATTCAGTTATAAAATTAGAAACGAAAAGTCGCAAGTAAAAATAAGAAACGATTCTCTAATTGTCTAAAAGTTGAAATAAAAATAAAAGTGAATAGCTGAATGTAAGTGCTGTGTATACAAAAGATTGGATTTGTTAAAACCTTCCATCGTGCATGTACAAGAATGAATACGAGATGTTTCTCTATGCCTTGCGGGTTTTATGCGAATAGTATGCTGACGTATGCATATGTTAGCTAAAAATATGTAGATATTTCATTTTAATGATTTCTTTAATTATAACCCTTGTTATGAAATTTTTTTTAATTAAACAGAAATATGAAATGTACGTTTGGTTTTTTAATTGAAAAAGAAATACACGAAAACAGTACAATTTTGAACATAAAAAAAAGTTCTAATTAAATCTGTAAAAATAATGAAAAATTGAAAAATTTTTCAGTCAAACGATTAACATATACTATTAAAACATATTTTCTAAAATATTTTATAAATTTTCTAATAATAATAGACAATTATGTGTATCACATTATATTATTTATTTACTAAATTTGCAATAGTGAAATTCATTTAAGCAAAGAATTTATGCTTCGAAGTATAAAGAATTAATTGCACATTACTTAACATTAGCCTATATATTAGAGTTAGTACGAAGCTTTAAACATTCTCTTATATACTCCCCAAGATAGTCATGTACACTTTTATAGTATATAGTAACCACCATAATTTGCGTAGGCATGCCTTTGCACCCAATGTATGTTAACTTTAACATGTAAACGCTTGTGGCCCAACTGGTTATATGTATACACGAAAACTCCCTTACGATTGCATGACATAAGGGACTGGCCAAAGCCAAGATAATAAGTGTTAGAGAGAGAGAGAGAGAGAGAGAGAGAGAGAGAGAGAGAAAATAGAATAGAACGACATAGTATGTATGTATATAAAGGTTAGTATGTAAGAGAGAAATGCTTTTGAATGAAATTAACGGTCCAGTGTTGTATACATATGTATATAGTTTGTGTAGTAGTATATATACATATAGAGTGTTGCAACTGAAGTAACGATCTTATGAGGCTTTCTACCTTCTAAGTGCCAAGCTAGAGTAGCAACCTTGTCCTCCTGAATTGAGATATTAAAATTGCAGCTGCGAACTCCAATCTCAGCGGCTTTACATAAAGGTAACTTTCTCTCTCTTCTTCTTCTCTCTCTCTCTTTGTCTATACATACGTATATGTGGTTGTATATTGTATATAGAAGAGATCAACGTCACAAGAGCTGAGTGACAAGTTTGTGCTTGATGGTGATCAACGTCAAGGAATAAAGCTTTTCAAAACAAATCCTTTTGATCATTGGATATAGGTTTATTTTCTCTTAAGTTCGCGAAAAGAAATTGAGCAATATCAAATAAATAAAATCTTATTAATAAGTTTCAGAAATCAGATTTTTTAGAGAAAATGAATGTACAAATTAATTGAGTATAAAATAGATAAGAAGAATCATTTACCAATGATTTTCAGTATTATAAACCAAAGTGTATTTTAAAATGTTTCTGCTAAACAATTTGAAATATTTAACAATAAAATTTATATGTAAATCGTGTAATACATTGTACGTGAAAGGTTAACTGCTTTTATTAACTGAAATATTTTCATACAAAAGCTCCTGTAGCAATTACAACAATATTATAGGTTTGATAAAAAATTTTTTGCCAAAGGAAAATTGAAAGAGAACATGCCAATGCCAATATTTTCTCCATTTGCTTTTATTCTTAAATAATTTAAATAATTTATCGGAAATATTTAAAAATATTCTTTTGATCTATATATATAATTGCAGTTTATTAAATTTATATTTACTTAAACATCATCCTTCATTACAAAGACTATTAAATTTTAGTGTTATAATTGGAATGATGATTATTATGTTTGTAAAATAAAATTGAATTAGGTCAAAGGTCATAGTAACAAGAGTTTATTGACAATGTTTCTATAAAGCATCAGCTTATTTATTGAAGCCGATTGAATTCATCCACTGCTTCCATATACTTGCTGAGCCAGTTATTATGTTGTACGGGTATGTGAATCAATATAAAAATTTAAACATTGTATTATACAATGATTTTGAAAATAGTTTTTGGTTTCACGTTGAACAAGTTAAATTGTGTGTTATGTTCAATTTTAAATAAATAAAAAAAAAATAATTTGTCGTTTTAAGTAGGGTTGTCCTGGTTTTTATGATTAAATTAAGTTATAAGCTTTGAGTATATTTAAACTCAATGTCTACATAAATAAATATCCTATTATGTAGAAGTATATGTTTATATTAAAATAAAAATATCATATCCAATAAAGCTCAATTTACGAATGATTTTAAGTGTTGAAAATTGATCTACTACAAAAATTGTTTTTTTTATAAACTCCGAAAAAATTTGAGAAAGTATATCCATACATCTGTAAAATAATATTGCTTGTCTGTTCATGAATTTTAAAAAATAAATTCCCTTTTGCCACAATCGATTGTGCGCCATAAAAGTCTTTATAAATATACAATAAAATAAAATGGAAGGTAATAAAACAAAATTGCTAAACGTACAGTTATTGACACTATTCTTTTGTAAACATATTGAGATGGAAAAATATACGAAAATAATTCGACCTTTTTTCCATTCCTAAAATAATTTATTCTTTTGGAAACGAGTGACAAGTGCTCAAAGCGTAAATATTAAAAAAGTTTAAATTTAAATACGAGTTTAGAAATAGTTTTACTCAGAAAATATTTTTATATTATGTTACTTATATGTAATATATATCAAAGGGACAAAGATAAAAGTGTACCGTTTTGGATTTTATGTAACCTTATTTCAATTCCGAAATAGAAAGTCTTGGATATAAATCTTTTTTTATTATATAATTTTTTGAAATTCAATTTAATTCTCGCACGACTTGCTTCTATATTAAATCTGTCATTTGATAAGATAGGCATTACAATATCTATCTTATAATGGTTGTAATTTAACATCAATATTACAAATGTGAATTTAAATTTAACTCAATAAAATTAATTTACAAAATGGTATTAATTCTTTAATCCATTCATATCTAATTGAAGTACAAACAAATGAACATCAAAGAATTTGCTTTAACTTAAATGACAATGGAAATATGAGACTTTGTCTTATCGATCATGCCTCATTAAGTAGTCTGTCTACAACGCTAACCTTTCCCTTAAAAGTAACAACTCAAAAGTCACGAAATTTCTGTACGCGACCTTGATAATAAATGGCAGAGAGTTGAATAAACGTTAAAAGACGATTTGCAACTTTTCAACTCATCGACGAGCTTTTCGTTTTTGGTATAAACGTGTATTTGTACATGTATAACATGATTTTATCTCTTGCTACATAAAGAAAATACTTTGTCAGTAAAGCCATCAGCGTACTTGAAATAAATTTTGGGCAAGAAAACGTTTGTGACTAAGTATCTCACGCGCGCCTCTCTCCGTGTCTCAATCTTCATTTCTGCTGGCAGAGTACAGTATGAGAAAGAGCGAGAGACAATCCTCGAATTTTCAAAGAAAGTCCAAAATGTTAAAAGGAGAAAGCAAGAGAGTATAAGGTAAAAGCTTGTACGAGCAAGTTTTAATTGGCTTGGCACACGGCATTTAGCATTACGTGGAATAAGGATTCATACGATTCAGCGCATGTCCCCCTCTTCTTTAGTTCACTTCACTAGCTTATTCGTCGTCGTAAGAGACCACGAGGACGAGGAGGAGGACTAAAGGATAGAAAAGAGACAAAATTTAAGGGAAAAGAGAGAGAGAGAGAGAGGAAAGTCAAGAATGTTCGAATAGTAAGAACGAGAGAAACGCTGAACAATGAAACGCCTCGCTTACCGAGAATCATCTTTGAACGCGTTTCCCAAGATTCGACAAGTACAATTAGCAAGGAAGGTAATCGGATTTCTCTATCTCTCTTTCTCTCACTCTCTTTCTTTCTTTAGCTATCTCATTCTGTGATCTTTTAGAGAAAGCAAGCTACTTGCTTTTGCTCTCTTTCTTCCTTCTTCTCCTTTGGTATATCTTACTTCAACGACGTCTATGGAGAATCTTATTACATTTGGCTTTTATCGTTAATGCAAGCCTTTTTATCCTATCAAGGGGAAAGAACTTTAACGTCAATGTCTTTTGGCTTCCTTTTATTTGCGATTATTGATGGCGTGTAAGGTTTCATTTGAAGATATACTATGAGATATCGTGATGATTTCTTTGAACATTAGATTGTGAAGACAAAAACTTTAAATAATTGTAGAAACTCAAATCATGGAATCATTGTTATATTTTTATCGTGATTTAATTTATTTACTTTAGTAAAATGTATTTGAATGAATAAATATGCATACATTGTGTAAATTTGCAAATCTGGATATTCAGATATTGGTCTTGTTTAATCTCGTTTAAATTTCGTAACATCAAGTTCAAATAAACAATAAATTTCAAACACGTTGCCACAACATGCGTAAATTTTGATACGAAATTCGGAGACGTTTATCCATCAATTGAATACATAAATTTAAAAAAAATTCCTTGGCATACAAGAATTGAAAGCTTAAAAGGAAACTGAAATTTCTAATACGCGCCTAGAAATTCTCAGGTTGACTAAAAGTTATATCGATATAAAGGATAAAGTGTGTATCGCTTAAAATGTCGAAACCTCTTATGAAGCTATTTGCTAGATTATCGATTGTTAATATACTACGGGGGTGGTGGATATGCATATCCTTTTTTGAATGTAGGTCGAATATCGAGAAGCTTGAATAGAACACATCGTATAAGGAGGGAGTTTAGGGCGATTTATGATATTTTATGCAGTTGCATAGGATGAGACTAGAAAGGCTTTTCGCATATATACATTGACTTTTGCTTATATTTATTGTCTAGGATATAAGGTTACCTATAGAAATGTTAAAACTCTTGATATCCTAGATAATATAATATTTCTTAATGTTGCAAAAGAGAGGAATTCATTACAATACTAATATTTTATTAATTCATAGGATTAAATGAAATTTGACCAGATTGTATTTACTTTTAATTAATGCGAATCAAAATAAATCACAATATAGATTAATGACATTTTTTAAAAATTTATTTGGCCATACATCAATAAATTATTATCAAATCAGTTGAATAATTCCATTTAATCTGATATCAAACATATGATATTATTATTTAATGTAAGTAATATAATTACAAACCAAAATAGTATCAACATTATATTAACGTATTACAATGAATGTCATAATATAAATTGATCATATGTCAAATGATATTTAATAAAAAAATACAGCAACAGTCCGTTATTAATCCAAAACAAATGAATATTATATAAAATGTTTAAAGCACATTTGTATTGACAAGCATTTCGTTACACGCCAACTTATATAAAGTCCTGTGAAATTTAATACCTTTAATAAATTGCACATGAGAGAGTATAAAGCAGTGGTGGTGCTGGTGGTGGTGTAAAGTATTTATATTTTCAATGACCCACAATAAATAAGCTTGCTGCAGAGCTTCAAGTACTTTACTACAATACGTTTTACGGTAGAGTTGACCTCACGGCTTTCAACCAATAAGTTCGATATTAATTAATTTTCCAAACGGTTCTACGACTTCAGTATATAGTATATACATACATGTATGCTCTTGCGAACCGTCAACATGGCTTAAATCAATGTAATTGCTTCAAGTACATAAAAGCTTTAATTGTTCATGTAAGTAAGAGGTAAAAAAAAATTATGTTTATAGTAGTTGATTTATTGAGATTCGATTTTTCTTATTTTAGTATTGGTAAGTCTATAATTACATTATTTATTGGGAAAATATAAATTTTCAATTAGAATTTCAATTCTGGTGTAACTATAATGGATATTAATATTTTAAATATTTTTTTCCGATGTGATGCATTCACAAAGATGAATGAATCTCTTAAATCGTTGCTAATAAGATTAAGTAAATGTAGATAACTGCTATGTATCTTTCATTTAAGATTATGAAAAAAATATTTTTCTGCTCGTTGACAAGTGAATCTCCTTTACTTTCCATTACTTAAAGTAGTACGCTGTTGATATTTTTTTCAATTACCTTTTGACTTGTCTTTCAAGTATACAAATTAAAATTTATAAAATGTTATAAAATTTCTGTTACTTTAATTACGCAACAATTCTATTAACCAGTAACATAAAAAAATTATTCTTGCATTATTAATATATTAGTAAAAACGACTAAGATAGTCTAAAAATATTAATTAAATATTAATTGATGAAGAATCTTGTGGTTTAATTTTCGATTTATTTGTTAATTGTATCAGTTCATGAACAACTTTTTGACTATCTCTTTAAATTACTATGACCCTCTTCAGGTTCGATTCAAAACTTATATTAAAAATCCAACGTTAAACACATCTAATTGCCTAAAAGGCAACAGACGTAATTATAATAAAACTAATAAAATTAAAAAATAAATCTATAGTTAAAACACAAGAGTCTCCATTTAATTTAAATTATTACTATAGTTTTAAAATTTATCAAAACTATATATTCATAATAATTTATGTGTAAAATTATCAATATACATTTCACTTAATATTAAAGCTATACCAAAAATTTTACAAAGCGCATAATATGGAAGAGAAAGAAAAAAGGGATTCTTACGTCTTTTGCATCGAGCATGAATATAAGAAACAAGAGTAAAATAAGAGGAAGAATTCGTATAAGAAATAGAGAAACCATAAGTAAGAATCGTTCGTTCGCTTACTATACATTCGCGTATATATAAAAAGCAGAACTTTAGTCTTTCTTCTAACGTATAAAGAAATTCACGTACAAAAGAAATGGACGTTTCTTATACTCTGCGTCGGAAAGATCATCATTTTTTTTTTCTTAAATAAAGGAATAAAAAAAAAAGAAAGAGAAGGAAACGATAGGAGAAGAAGGAAGTAGGCGGCGAATCAAAGAGAGAAAAAAGATTGTAAAGGAGAAGGTAAGTCCGAATAGTCTCTATACTTGTTCTGTGTTTCGCGACTTGTTCAAGCAAGATTTAGTAGAAATGGAGGAAGGAAGGACGAAAAGTATAAGAAAGTAAGGTTTCAGTATACATGTATATAGTATATAGGGTAAAAGGAAGCACATGGCATGGCAGATAGTATCAAACGAAGCGAAAGTGGAATTGCGAAAAGGGGTCTTGGGGAAGAGGTGGGGTGCTACAGAAGAGAGAAACTAAAGCTAAAGCTTTTTGGTTGAATAATTCAAAGATGCACTCACCGATCACGTTGAGAGTATAGTTGAGGTACATCTTGGGCTCAGTGCTGACCTGGCATTCGTAAACACCAGAATCCCGTTGCTGTGGTGACTTGATCTGAAGCGTCCAATTTTCCGACTTGTCTGGATGAATGACCTGAAACCTCAAGTCTGAGGTATACATCAGTATACCAGCACTTAATATATGCATATCTCTTTTTCTCATCCACGACACCTGTAAACATACATACATATTTATGTCTTTCATATATATTTATATATGAAGGGAGAGATAAATTATAATAAAAGCCATAAGGTTATAATATTACTATACATAGGTTAGAAATGGTTTGAAGTTAATTGTCGGGTGATTGCTTTGTTCGATTTCCGGTGTGTTAGTTGGCATAGGGGAGAAAGGGTAAGGGGATAGGGAAAAGGAGAAAGGATGATGATTCGAAATAGGGTGGTAGAAACCATTCAATTTGCTAAAACCCATTCCTATATGCTCTCTCTCTCTTTCTCTTTTGCTATATCTCTATCCCTTGATGCTATGTAGAGCTGTTATATTAATGCGTCGACGCTTTTGCGTCCAACCAACCTGATGAAAGTATTTCGACCGTCAATGTGATTGTGGGAATGGTTTGGAAATTTCGCTTTGCTGATCTGAATAGACAATCGTGTCTCCCCCTTCCACCTCTTTTTTCTCTCTTTTTTTTTTAAACTTGTAATTTACTTCATGAATAAATGTGGTAACGTTTTTCATCTATTCTTTTTTTTAAATAAAAAAAATTGCCTGGAATGTAAATGTAGTGAAAACTTTTTTTGTAAATTATAAAGTATGAAAAAAAGTTTTATGATTTTATAACGTAAAAAAATGAGTTAAGTATTTATTAAAGAAATTTTAATTATTTATTATTAAAATTTAATTAAATTTTCAAGGTAATTATGTACGCTTGAAGTGCTTTTACATTAAGTAATTTATTTCACATGAATCCATTTTATATGTTTTAATGTAAAAAATAGGTGCATTTATTTCAATGAGGACATAATTAATAAACAATTATGATTTTTTTAATTTAATTAATTGAATAAAAAAATCATTTAGAAATAAATAATTAACTTTTTTTCAATTTTTCTAATGATGTTCAGATATAATGACGAAAATAATTATCGCAGCATGATAAAGAAAAAAAAAAGATGTTTCCGTGGCTAAAACGAATCGTGTTGTTGTATCTAACCTGTTCATTATCGCATCAATAAAAATTCGTTATCTTTTTCCCATTCTGAAACTAGTTCTATACAATTTACTTTTTTTTCCCCATTTGTGCACCCTATTTCTTTTAGATTTACTATCATATTGGCCTTCCCATCTGTGTTTTCTCAGAGCTTAATCTGAACATTTTTTCATAGTTATATATATACTTTTATATACGTTTATGGAACTATATACGATGAAGATTGTTCTAGTTTTACGTTAAACAATTAATTTTCCTAATTTCATTACTTTGATAATATTTGTCAAGTAATTCATTTTGTTTGCCAAAATTTAATTTCATGTTAATGTTTTTCAAGGATTTTTGGTGACTCCAAAAATTGAGGTATTATTTGCGCACGGAATGAAAAATTTTTTTTTTCTGGTTTCTTTTCATTAAAATGCAAAGAGAAAACTTTTTATTAAATGATTGAACAGTATTTTCATATCTCTGAAATAATTAATATAGTCCAACCTATCATTATGCAAATCTTGATTAATAATCAATTATGTCAACTGTGAAAACTTTTTATTTATAAATAAAATTAATATTCTGAATTAGTTCTAATCTATTAAAAAATGTAAATATCGAAAAATTCCAAAACATTTGCAAATTATTGTTATCTATAATTGAAAATCGATAGAATATTATAAAATTCTAAGCAATATACGAAATGAAAAAAAAAACCCTATATTAATATAACCATTTCGTTCTCTATTCTCTTTTTTAATATATATAAAAGAGCGTTCTTATAATGTTTTTCGTGTTAACGTATAATTTTAAACGTGCTCACGCTTCCGTGCTCTTCCACTTTTAATATCTTTAAAATTATTTTACGAGATATTCTAACCTCTGGGTATAAGTGAGAAAAAAAAGATGAGAGTGAATACATATATGTATATATATGAAGAAAGAAGTGTATATATATGATAAGGGATATAGTGGTTGGACGATTGGATGTTTCTATAAGAGCCCGAACAGCAGTATTTTCTGCGTAACTAAATTGGATTGGCAGTTTATTGGCAATATTCGTTTGCGTGGCGTAACGCCAGCTTTCCATGTACCATGGCCGACCGACAAAAATCTCCTGATTCTGCAACGAAAGTCCTCTCTCTTCCCCTACATCTATATATACATATCCCTACGATATGACTATACTATAGACCTTGTGTGTGACATAGTTTTAAAATTGTGATTCCAAAATTAAAAAAGAAGGAAAAAAAAAATGAAAAAATATAGACAGAGGATATGGAAAAAAATGCTCGTTTGACACAGTGGTTTCGTTGTGTTTTTTTCCACCTAAAAATAAATGATGCTTTTACTAGTATCAATCGAATAGAATATTTTCAACGTGGACAATAATTGGAATTGTACAAGGGATTAGTTTCTTTTGTTTTCGTAAGTTGAAAAAATGTATTGTTAAGAGCTATTTCTAACGCAACAGATTATATAGTTTAAAATTGTCAGTATAATAATTTTTATTTTATTGACAATTTATATACTGAAAAAATGTTGTGTGATGTGATAAAATTTTTTAACATAGAGGATTTTCATGTTAAATTTGACATATGAGTACGTAAAATTAGCATAAATAAGTTTTTGTGTTGAAATTATTATAATTTACATAAAAATTATTCTTTAATTTTAGCAGAAAAAAATTATGCTTCACTTGAAAAATTTTCGTCTATTAAAATTACAAAAAATACTTTTACAGTGTAAGAATTAATTAATAATTGTAATTACTATAAATATTTATTAAAAAAAGTGTACAGTAATGTTTTAATAAAACCGATCTATAAAATTTGTTTTAATTATCTCCATCAGAGATTGTATTCAATATATCAGCGAAAACTGAGATTAATGTTTTTCAAGTGTTATAAAGTATTTTGTGTAAATCTATTGATTAATGATACTGGTAAAAAAAATTTACGATACTTATACTGTTGTTTTGAGGGACGGAAAAACATTGTTTCTCAAATAGATCATGATTCTAATGTAGTTTACTTTTCAAAGTAAATAAAGACAAATGTCCTATCTCCAAGTTTATGGAATGCTTTATAAATTTATTGATTAATGTCCGACCTTATCGGACGTTTTTTCACTGATTGAATTTAAATCTTTAAAATCAACTTGGTCAACTCATTTTTCAAATAGAAAATTAATTTTAACACTGAAAAATTTGAAAATGCAAAGATTATTCTAAATAAGTAATATTAAGGGAATATTGTATAGAATCAAATATGCTAATATTTCATCAAAATAGATTTTTAAAGTTTGTAACGAAAATACCATCGTGATGAAATTTTAAGAATTGAATTATAATTAATAAAAGATTAGTGGACAACTCATAAGAACTCAACATTATGAACAAAAAGAAATATTTCTATTTTTTATCACATAGAGAGCTACGATAATATCGCATACATTATGCTTGTTGAAAATTTCTTTTTACTCCAGAATTTTTTTCCAGAATATTATTTTCAAAATGTTCAGTTTTTATAAATAGTCCACTATTGCTTTATCGATTTTAAATTTTTGAAATTGTATTACAATCGGTTCGTTCGTTAAGAAGAAAATTATGACAAGCTATTTTGGTAAAATGCAAGCATATTTAATTATGTACAACAACCTTTTAAAAAAATAATGTTGTAACTACTTTATTTCTAATTAAAATCCAAACGACTAAAATTTCTCGAAAACCTATAATTACTTTATTTTCATTACATCGTAACATAATTATAACTAACACTGTTTACTTACATAAAATCTATATTATATGAACATATAGGTTCATTATATTTCACGTGAGTTTACAATGATTTAACATTGTTAATCCAAACCGATCAATCATATAACTTATCGTAGTGCATCAAACTTTTAAAGAGTTAATTTGTTAAAATTATAAATTTTCCCCTGCCTCGATAATCCATTTAAAAAGTTATTAATCTAAGCGTTAGCAATGTAATGTATTAGAGTATAAAATCTCAAATAAACTTAAACTGAACTGAATCATAAAGCTTAAACAGTCAATAAAAGCGACATATGGTAGCTAGTACGTTTTAAAACAGAAAATGTGATTCTGATGGGCAGAATTGTATCGCACTTACACACACATACACACACGATCAAATGCACACTACACATATGACAAACGATCGTACAATCTGGAAAGAATAAAGACATATCAGAGTGCGAGAGAAAGAAAAAGAGAAAAAAAAACTAGCCAGTGAGAGAGAATAAAATAGTAGAGAAATAGTGAAACTAGAAAGCAAGCAAGAGGAGAACGCGTGAGAGTATCTCTCGTATATAGCGATTTGTGCATTTGCGTTTGCTTTAATTTTCAGCGTGTGAGCTCTCGTTTCCCTTTCGTCTACTCGTCGTAACCATGTTACTTTACGAGGTTTCATAATTTAGTTGTCCAAGTTTATGTATGCATGTATATATGTAGAAAACTGCTCTGACCTATTATTCGCATTCTCTTTTCTTTATCTTTCCCTTTTTCTTTTTTTCTTCTATTCTCGTACACATTCTAATACTCCTGTATACATTATATGCCTTAATGTATTCACAGTTACATCACACATCAAGAGGAAGATCTAGTAAAAAGGGTGTACGTGTAAAGGTCGAAAACAAAGGGAAAATAAGAGGGATTGTAAACAAAATGTTAAAAAAAAGAAAATGAAGGGGATAGAAAGAACTTTAAAGTGTTAAAAGCAAATGTGAAACGTTACACAGAGATAAAGAGAGCAAAAAGGCATGAGAATGTAAAACGTGATCAATATATCGTAGGAGTAAAAGAGGAAAAGGTTGATCGAACTCTACATATACCAAAAACTATAGTAGTAAATATATAACTTTTGTAAATTCTCGGTTTTATGGAAATTTCTATATCCTTCTTTATATTAGGTTATACCTTAGATTCGGTTATTCTTGCGTGTTAAATACACTTGTTATCTATGCGTTTAATATACATTTATAAAATAATGGAAGTATGCACGTTATAAAGTTAGATGTATATAGATATATTCATAGATATATTCACTTTAGCTCCAAGTTTTAGGATTTTGGCTTTACGCGAATATGTGCAAGTAACCATAAGTTTTTGAAACCGGCTTAACGAACTTCCTGTCTAGTCCTTGTGTGTGTGCGTATCTATGAGCACGTATCGAAAGGTTCATCCATTCTTCTTTTATGATTTCATAATTATTTAGATTTTCAAATATATTATACTGGAGAAAGATCATTATGTCGTTTTTTTCTTCCTCTTCGTCTTGATAATTCTAATAGAATTGCAAATTTCCCTTCCGTTTTGTATATTTACATGTTCTCTCCGATAGTAATTTACAATGCAATTCTATATAGTACTTCCTACGAGACAATTCATTTATATATATATATGCATGTACATATATATATATATGTACATGCATATGTTGGAAGCCTGATGGTGTACTAATTGCATTGTTTGCTTGGCCAATTAAAAGGTACACGAGAATGGGTTTATATTGGATTTTATGAAGTACATTTTTTGATATGCATATATCAACATTGGTTATAAACATTCTTAGAAAAGAAATTCAATTTGTAAAGAAATTTTAAATAAATTCTTAAATACATAGTTTAATTAATGTTAATGACAATAAAATTTTTAAGTGATAAATTTTACTCTAATGGCATACTGTCAAGAAATTATTCTTTATTATGAAAATAATTCATGCAACGTTCGAATTGTTTATGAATTACCCTCTTCGAGTAAAATTATGTAAGCAACATTTGAAACTTGTACAATAACATCCGTTTCTTAGTCACACAATTAAAATTAAATATACTATATTTACAATGCAAAATCTAAAATTATACTTCAAATTATTAATACATTTTGAAAATTTTGAGAAAAATATGTATTTGTATTTTTATTAGCATCTTTAATTTTATCTAATATTTCTATTTATTGTATTGGTGATTAAAAAATTCTTCGTCAGTTATTAGTCATTCTTCATTTGCAATAAACATTTGTGCATATACATTACTTTTTTCGTTTTGACTATATACATTTTACGACTTACGACGAGAGAAAAAGAAGGACGTATATACGTCGACGAGTCGTAAATGCGATCATATACGCGCGAAGACTTTTTTTCCTCTCTCTCTCTTTCTCTCGTATAAGATAGATAGATAGAAGTATAAAGAGTAGCGAGTACAACGTTATCGGTATATTTTTATGTTAAAAAGTACCTAAAAGCTCTGGGTACTACTGTAAAAGTAACCAAGCGACCGAATTTTTTTCCTCCTCCTCTCTTTCTTTTTTTTTTATTTTCCGGAGTGCATTACCCAAGCAAAATAGAGAAAATTCCAAGCCACGGCATTAAACACATTTTATCGCAACGAAAAACCTCTATATATACATATATATGCGCTCGATTAATGCATGCGTTTGTGCAAAAGCGAGAGCGTTACAAAACTTTGTTTATTGTTGATACTATGGCTAGTGCACATATATACGGTTACGGAAATGGTAAAAATGAGGATAGAATTGTGTTGTAGTGGTAGTGGTTTGCCGGAGATTTGAGATTCGAATGTATATATTATTGTTGTTCATAATTTTTTATTTTCTTTTTCTTTTGTTTTGTGTTTATCTGTTCGGGCAGATATTTCATTCGGTTTGTAAAAGTTTTCTTCTTTTTTTATTTTTTTCGAAAAACTGTTTTTATGGTACGCATAATTATGACGCGTGTTAAGTTTTATTCTGACAAAATGTTTTAATGAAATTGCGTAAAGGGAATAAATTATATTGTATGACATTTTTAAAAAGGACATGTACACTCTGATGATATACGGAAGAATTTTCATTATATGACTGAGCATGTTTAGTTTCGTAATTTAATATTGTTATCATAACTTTGTTGTAACATGAAAATATCAAGTTTCAAGAATCCTTTTTGGAGATTTTCTGTTTGTTTGATATATCGCAATTATTATAATAATTTTTTTTTTCGACATATTTATACATGGCATTAAATATTTAGGAATAATATTAATGAAAATTAAATTTTGAGAAGAAGCCGAACTTTCAGTCTTTGTTTAAAAGCGTTTTGGATTATTTATATAAAAATTATTAGTAATAACAATAAGAAAAAAACATCAGCCATAGTTGCATATAAGTATAATTAGAAAAATTCTCAATTATTTCGTTATTATTACAAAATTTATTTATTATGCTTATATCTATCGGAAGTTGTTTTTTTTTCTTTTTATATATAACTTTTATATAAATTATGAAAATCGCTATTTGGTAAATATAGATAGTTTAGTCTCTTCTTAATATTTATAATTAAGAAGCATGGAATTGTCATAATTTCTGCTAAAACACCAATAAAAAATAAAAGAAAATTATGGAAAAGTTTAACATTATTAAGGCTTAAGTTAAGGAAAGACTTGAACATAATACTTTGACTATTAGTCAAGAGGATTATGATGCGACGAAGTGAATATTCCTTTAGAGTTAGTAAATCATAACTTTGAATGTCCTTAATCCAATTTTACTTTTCGAAGTTTATATCCATTTATATATGTATATATATATATATATATATATATATATATATATATATTTCCTTGATAATAACGAATAATGAATTTCATTCGAAGTGTAAATTTAAAATAAAATATGATTTCGAAAATTCATAACTAAAAATTACTGTAATAAAATATTGTTTTTCCAATGGAGCATGATAATATGTTTGTAAAGCATCGGAGCATTATTCAAATCTATAGATAACTTCATATTTCAAATCAGATTCACATATTCAACGATAAAAAAAAATATCCATTTGATGGTGATTTTGACAGGAGCCCGTAAATTTCAATTTATATTCTCAGTGACTGAAATCATTTGTAGCATTGAAAGCATATTTTTTTTCACGTCAAAGATACATTAAAGCTCTTTAGTCAAATATTTAAGCAGGATCAAAAAGTTTGTTGATGTATAAATTAAACAAATAGCCATTTGCTTGTTATGAAATTTTAATGAAAGTTCACGTTTACAAGATGCAAAAAGAACTTTATTATTAAATTAAAATGTATGTAAATGTACAAAGATGAATAGCTTTTCGTTAACTTTTGGATCCCTTGAGGAATTAATTTTAAGAGCATGAAAAGCTCCTAATTTAACTATTGATTGATCCTTTACTTATTACTGACAAAAAATAAAGAATTGGAGCTGAAAACAACGATGTCCTTTATACTTAGCACACTTTTACAAATAACACAACTTTGTACTCAATTTAATTTGCTTATTTATGCATCTGAAAAAAAAGATTCGACATGCTAAAGAAAGGTTTTTTTATTGAAAAGAATATTATATTCAACATACAATAATATAATTTTAAAAAAATAGTTGAATACATTAAAAACAAATGCCTCATTTGTAAGATCTTTATTCAATTTAACTGAAATTATAATTCCATGAAAACTACTTCTGTAGATTATTAAAAAATAACATTCTTTGTGCGCAAAAAGAATTCACGAAAAAAAAGTTCTGAATTCTCTAGAGGAAACAAGCAAAAAAAGAAACTAGAGAAACGAAATAAAAAAAAAACTAGGCCTGCATAATCAGAAACGTTGTCGTTATACATAAAGGGGCTACACTTTGTCCAACTTAAAATCCTTGCTCAGAGAAACGGATAATTAACGTATATACCAACTCTATAAATCCTGTACACCGGAATTACATTAGCATGCTAGACATCAAAGAGACTTTATGCTTAGTGCCTTTGTGCCCCATCTCCTATCTCTCATTTTCTCTCTCTCTCTCTCAAAAAAAATGAAGAAATATAACGAATGAAAAGGCTAGGTTTGCTCGTTTGGTTTGTAGGCTCAAGGCTTTAAAGTACTGTGTCGAGTGTCCAGATGTGTCCTCTTATAACATAGCTTGCATTTAATCCTAGCAGTAAGACCACCAGCTGAGCAAAGCACAAATTTTAAGAATATAACTGTATAAATAAAAGAAAAATTTATGAAAATAAGACAAAATATTAGATACAATGTGAGCCAAGAATTTTTTGTGGGGGTTTGCTTTGGGCTCGGATGAGTAAATATGAAACATTGATCTTTTTCTTTTTTGCGGCTTCATATAGAAGAAGTTTTGGAAGATATTTTTATTGCATCTTGGAAGAGTTTCAGATTTTCGGTTTTCACACTTCGATTATTTTGAATATATTTTATGACTTCAAAAACGTCCGTGTTGTTCAATTTCAAATATCACATTTTTATTTATTTACTATTGATCAGCTTTTTTCGAAAAAAAAAAAGAAAATTCAAAGATTTTAATTAAAAAGGTGAAATATAGGCCACGTTAAAATAAAATTTAATAAAGGAGATTATTGTATTAAGTAAAAGTTTATCCGATGTAGATGTAGAAACGCTCGTAATCAAGCTGACAACTTTTTTCATTATTATAAAATAGTAGCTAACTCTTAATGTTTCCAAGTGACGTTATTAATTTTATTGATTATTTATATACTGGATGTCATTTGTCATTGACAACATAAATCACAATGTTTTATTTATTTTATTTATTTATTTATTGCAGTAAAATTATTTATGGTATCCCATGCATCTTTCTCGAATATTATGAATTTACAATTAAAAAATTTATTATTTATCTAAGAATAAAAAAATTTTTAATTATTTAATATTTATAAAATAAATACTTTATTATTTTATGTCATTATTTACTATTTTTTGTATGCATTGTTCCTTCAGATTTTTTTTTCTTCATAATTAAAAATTTCTTTTTTTTTCATGTTCTCTTGCAGTGCACATAAATAAACAGGCAAGCAACATTCGTTTCATGTAACATCAGCATACGAACTTTAGACAAGCTCATATACGCATGCAAACAATGTCAAAACATAACTTTTTTTTTCTATTTTCCCTTTACTTATCATGTCTGACTAAATTGGAATATTAATTAAACGCATGTACACACATGAGCAATGCATATGTTTAATTCACAGGGTACATCCTAATTAATATAGTTCGAAGTCAATATGTAACTATAATTATTAATAATCATGTATGTCATATAATAATATAGTGTATAACAAATATTCTAACGTATATAATTATTAACATTGGCAGAGTGTATGTGTGTGTTTTCAGTGTTTAGCAAAGTTTAGCAAACACACTATAATAAATGATAGCTTCTGTGTTTGCTTTTAACGCAAGCTTATAAAAATGCTAATGTTGTACAAATGTGTCTTCCTGGATAATTAATGATTTTAGTCTATCAGTTTGTTTATTTATTTATCTTTTTTCTTCTTACCAGCAATGGCAAAGACTATTATTTATAGTTTAATCAACTCGTTTGTATTATGTTTATTCAATGACATATTTAATGGAATAAGAATTATATAAATGTCTCGTTCATTAAAATTATTACATCTAAATGTAAAGTAGAATCCTCATAAATTATATAAAGAACGGGACAAATGTTGTTCCTGAAATTGATTGACGATCCAATAAAACGTTATTTTGACAATTTTTTTCCATTAGCTCAGTCAGTTATTTATCTGTTTGCGAAGGATGTGCGTTGATATGTTGACAGCTTAAGGTTTTAGATAAAAAGTTCTAAAATTGAAAATGCTTGATCATTGATTGAAAGGGTCAATGTATGCGTGAATCAAAATAAAAATTCTTTGAATTTCAGTAGCTATTTGAATTTTTTATTTTAAAATTAAAATAATTTTAATTTAAAATATTCGAAATATGAATTATCAATATACTCGAAATCATTACGATTTCATCAATTAATGGTTGAATGTGTAAATGATGAATTAAAATTTAACTTAAATTTTATTTATAATTCACGTGCTTATGCAGAAATAGCATGATTTTACGCTACGTAATTGTAAATTCATAACGTGTAAAAGTATTCGTAATTCATCAAAGTCAAATTATGACGCAAAATTATACGTGTGAGTTAACGGTTAATGAAATAAGCATACTTACATTGCACATTATTCAATTATAATAATTTTTAGTGAAATTTAAACTAAATTGATTTGGATTACTTTTTTAATTTTAACATTTTTTATGATGTTATATAGCTTATTGAAAAATGTTTATGAAGTTTTTTATAATTAACTTTGTAGGATTAGTATTTGAAAAAAAATCTCTTAAAGTTTAGTTAAAAAAAAGTATATAAAAAGAAAATAGTTAAGCTATACATTTTTAATTAAAAAAAAATATAACGTTCATAATCTCCAACCAATATAAATTAATTAATTATAGGTGACGCATTGCTTTCAAAATTTAATCGAAAACATATTAAATAAAAAAAAATATATGCGTATCAATAGAAAATACTTTGACAAGTAATTTGTTAAAAAAAAGCAAGCAAACACAAAAAAAAAGTTTCTATAGTACATTTGGGTTACCCATCCTTGTCAACAGGATCCCCAAAAGCCGTCAATCTTGTGTTAACTTTTTCACGAATGTAATCACCTATTACCAACCCAGCAAACACGTACTACATGTATATAGCACGCACACACGTACACATAAACACAAAATCAACCATCCAACTAAAAGTCTCTCGCATCCTGAAAATTCACGGAAGCGAAACAAGAGTTACGCGTAATTTGTTCACGCTGTATGGAGCCTCCTACCCTAGCCACCCTGTACTATTACGTCCTTCCCTTTGAAAGATCGATTAGGTATAGTGTTAAAAGAGGGTAGATACTACTAGTGGTAGTAGTTGTTGTAATAGTAGTAGTAGCAGTACTAGGATTCTCTGTAAGTTGCTTAGTATAAAGCGTGAACGTAAGGTGATCTATACGCTCGTGAATCTCGATGAAGATCGAGTGATAGATCGTTTCCATCCATCTTAGGCTTTGCTTAGTCGTTTCGTTTTTTTTCTTCTTCTTTCTTCTTCTTTTTTTTTTACTTTTTTTTATATGTAAGTTAACGTAAAGTGAGAGAGTATGTGAGAAAAGTCTCATGGGATTTTAACGTTAAAAGGTATCACGATCGTATTCCTAAAGCCGTGATTAGAGCTGCCGACGTTGTCTGACCATACATAGACCTTATCCACTAGCTAACATTTCCGGCAATACTACTACCCCCCCTCTCCCTTAGTTTAAAGGTGCAGTTGTCAAAGAGCTTTGCAACGTCACTATACTAACGTTAAAGCAAAGAGATAAATCTATCAGTATACTCATGCTTTCATTTCTGTTTTTGACTTTTATGACATATGATGGTGTATGATTTTATTTTATCTTTGGTAGAAAATTTTTTTTCCGTTATTATATATATATTTCTTTTTTAAAAGAGAAGATGAAAATATCAAATAATCATAAGTTTGATGTATAGAAAAAGAAATCTCAATATACAAGTTACAAATTTTTTTTCGGTCGCGCTTGCTTTTGTGACTGCACTGGTCTTTCATGTATTTTAGTGAGATAAACGTTTTTGTTTGTCCTTATTCCTCTTTTTTTCAGTCCGAGAAATTCTCTTATCTTTTTTTAATGTTTAATGTGCTTTGAATATTTTTATCGTTTATTCTAGGTTAATTCATTTATTAAATTAATTTATTGAACAATTTTCACTCATTACTGTATATTTTTTATTATTGTCAGAATTATTGTCATATAAAGTAAATCAAATTAGCTCGTTATATTTTATGAAGCGAAATAATACGCAAAATTATTAATATTGAATAAATAATTTATGAAAATTGTGAATTTAATTATAATTTTAAAGCTTTAATATTAATAAAATTAAGTTATTATTTCATTTTAATTTTTCATCTATTTATCATAAGTCAAAATGTTTATTACAATTTTTATTAATACTATTATCAAATTAATTAACATAAAATAAGTTGAAATAAAAAGAACCGTTATGTTGTAAATAAAAAGAAAGAATTATTTACATTTACATGTATTATTCATTGGAAAAGTGGAGAATTTCCAATTGAATAATTTTTTCAATAACTTCATCATCGATGCTATTGTACATTCGATCGATAAATAAATAATAAAGATATTATATTGCCAGAGCTATGCCGTGTAATACATTGGAAAATTAATTTTTAAATAACATTAAAAAAAAAGCGCAATCAACGATTACGTTATCTGAATCAGAATGCAAGCCACGATAATAATAATAAGGTTATTCGTTTTAGAATTTCAACGTTAATAATAGCATGAAAATCTTATACCCATATTGCTAGAAATAATTAAAGGAATACTCGAAATACCGAGCGCGAAAAGCACTTAATTGTACAACCGCACGTGGAGTAAAATAAAAAGAGTATATGGTAAAATTAAAATATAAAAGTACACGATATCCATTTAAAAAAATCTTTTTATTTTAACCTTATTGTTAAGGGAATATTAGATCTTATTCATTAAATTTAAAATGTATTTACCGCAATTATTCGATGCATTACAACACTAGTAATTTTCTCGTTCTACTTGCTTTTATTATTTTCTTTTTACCTTTATCGCGTGTGTGAATGTTGCCAATCGGGGAAAATCTTGCTTCCGTTTAACGTCCACTGCAGATAATGAAATAAAAACCTGCCTACCTTTGGTATAGTATTAATTTATTCACTTATATGCACACACTTACAAAAGTACATACATATATATATATATATATATATATATATATATATATATATATATATATATATATATATATATAATACACGTACATATTTACACACTTTATACCACATATGCATATGCAGATTTATATATACCTATTTCTATAAACTTGCATTACATACGTTATCTAGAATAATGGTTTATCTTTAAAAAGTATGATTTCAGATAACTAAATGTTGACTAAATTATGTTATGTTTCATAAAATTAATACAAACTTTTTAATCAAATGATTTACTTATTCGAATCAATAAATATAATAATTAAATACAAAAATTATAGATGATGAACTTTTTAAAATTATAAACATTATTGAAAACTATTAAATATAAAATAAGTCCTTTTTTAGTTTTTTAGAGTATTTTACATTTGATTAACTTGAATTCATATTTACTTAAAAATTCTATGTTCATGATTTAAACACTTGCAATGAAATAGAATTTTTTAAATATTCTTTTTACTTTATATTGCGAAAAATAAAAATTTAAAAAGAAACTGTGAAAGCTGTAATATGTTATATTAAACGCATATATTTTCAGTCATTTCAGAATTATCTTAATTAGTAAAATGCAGTTCGTAATTTTTAAAAATGTAAATTGTGCAAATTTCTACATCTGTTTTAAGTTCCTTCTACCTTTTTTCTTCTAATTTTGGCAATTATTTCACAATGGAACAATCTAATATTCATGGTTAAATCTAAATCTCGGTGTGTTAATCCAAAAATTACCTTTTTTAAAAAAAGAGCTTATCTTGGAATACTTCCGTTTTCAATATGCATATATTCACATTCGCATGTAAACTTTTATCATTTATTCACATGTAAAATGTATTACATGCATAGCTATAAATATTCTGACATATATACGCAAAATCTTACTTACAAGCATTCTGTATTACATGTATTTGTGTTTTCAAGCATTTTTATTTGTCTTATGCATATCGCATATAAAAGTTACTATAAATATATCAAAAATCAAAACCAAACAATTTATAAAATTGCATATTATTCACGAGACAAAGAAAAGTAAAAATCTTTTAGAAAAATCAGTTTTTCGAATTACATTTATCTCAGTCTTTATGTACATATTGGTGGAATGAAAAGGGTCATAGTACATGGCAGTAGCAAGACTCACTGCATTGCGCACTACGCCGTGAGTATTTATCGTGCTTTGATCGCTTATGCAGCTCGTATGTTTACTTTGCATTACGATGCTATGGATTCTATATTAATGCTTGTACAGAGAATTATGTACATAGTTATACAGATATATATATTAATATCTATATATTGCGTATGGACATAGTCTAGATGACACGTGCGGCTTAAATGTTTATAGATGTATAGGATCCTTTCCAAACAGTGCAAAATTTGTACTTTTAAGAAAGTATTTCCTTCGAAAAGATGACACTTTAATCTCAGATTTTGTGTTTTTATCACTTTTCATTTCGCACAAATGGTATCAGTAATTGCATAAAATTCACAAGTCTTATATTCAAGTTAAGTATACTACAAGGGTACGCAGATTTACAAACTCTTCATATTATATATAAATATTAATTACAAACACACTTATATATAACACTCCTATATCATTTATGAAAATTATTATTATATGTGTAATACGATTTAACAAGACAAATATGTTTATTATATATTCATTATCATATTCGGATCAAATGGAATTTATTTATAAAATTACTAAAACTCATTACAATTATCTTTTTCAAAATTTTTATTATAACATTTACTTTTTATATGCCCTTAATTTTTATTTAAACCGGATTATTAGTTTGGATTTCAATTTAATTATTATAAACTTTGAATAATACAAAATACAACAATACCAAAAGCTATACTTTTATCTGGTCTTATTCAAGAGATACGAATTGAAATCTCATTCAGAACGAATTTGTGTGGTGAAAGAAGTAACACTCGAGCGAAAAGTTGGGGAAATTGGTACTATTGAAAGTAGTACCATCGAAAAAGGGCACTGTATACCATTTAAGTCTTAGTCTATACCAAATCAAGAAGTTCTCTATATGTGTATACAGTATATATCGATGTTAATATATAGTAGAAAAGAGGGAAAAAGTAGGTATAGAACGATTATCGAAAAAAAAGAGAGAAGGGTATAAGAGAGAAAAAGAGACTAGCAATGAATATCGGTTAGAAATTGAATTTTTTCGTGAGGGGGACGAACGTTTAATCCGGACTTAATGGTCCAGGTCTTTTTATTTCTCTCTTTTTTTTCTTTCTATTTTATTTTGCATGTTTGTTCAAGTGACGATCAAAGCAGATAAAACGAACGTTTCGATTATACGTGTCCTTTTTTTTTTTTATTTCAACTTCTCTTTTCATTCGTTTTCAAATGAAAGTAGACGCGGATAATTTAGTGAACGCTGAAAGTTTTATTATGACATTTTTCAATTTCCGGACAAGTCGAGTATACGCTTTAATGCATTTTGCTCAGTGAATGATTATTGAGTTTCTCCTGCCTTTTCCAATTCGATTAAAATTTATTAAATAATTAAACATGAAATATAAAAAATGAATGTACATATACTTCAATAAAATTTCGTGTGATTAAATCAAAATTTTCAATTTTAAATATTTTATCTTCTTATTCATGACAATAATACAGTAAATAAATTTTCAAGTCAATAGGCACGCAATAAAAATAAAAAAGTAAGAGCTGAAAACATAAAATGAATAGCTCATTAACAGCTAGCAAAATGTTTACGTCTCTTTTCTTCTTCTTCTTTTTTTTAAGTGAAAGCACTAAATTAAATAGCATATGCATAGAGATGAATTTTTAAGCCATTCACAGTACATATCTCACCTTGAAAAGCGAAAGAGAAATTGCGGTACGGTTAAAGGGTATAGTTTACTTCTTTTTTTTTCTTTCTTTCTTCTTTTTTTTAACTTTTTTTCTCTTTACGCTTCAAGCAAACCATGCGCTTTACGTGGCTATATTAAATTTCATATTGCGCATTATAATGCTCTAGGTGTATATTCTTCCTCTATTTTCACACTCGCTCTTTTGGAATTTTACGCCGCTTTATATAATAACTCTCCATGAACGTATACACACACTCACGCAAAATTTAGGGACTATGAAGAGAACACAGAGCCCCCATTCTCAATAGCTGATTTTGCATTTTACTCGTAATGTGCTTTGATTATCAAAAGATTTTGATATTTTATTTTTATGTGTGATATTATAATTTCAGAGCTGAATATGTTTTATTTATATTCTGAAATAAAAACATAAATCTTCCGATTTACTAATTTGAATAGCTTGATTTATATTAGTGAATGTATAGTTTTTTGCTTTAACTATCAATTATTTTTGCTTGATTTTATTCAAATAATTTGACTGTCTTTCAGATTTAACATAATTTATTTTAATTTTTTCCATTTGTACAAAATTTAATAATTATAATTATGATAATTCATGAAATATTAATTTTCATGAGGCACATTTGAGATTTATTATTTTTAAATTATTTATAAAGCAACATCATTATTTATTTTATTATTGTTTGAATATCTGATTCTTCTGAGCATGATATGTGTATGATTATTAAAATAATAATAATTTATTGATTTCCAATAGAAGACATTGAATTTTTTTAATTAAACATTGAAATCATTATCTTTCATAAATCTAGTGATAAACAGTATAATTAAATGAAAAAGTATTAATAATGAGCTAATATAATAACTTTCGACAGTATGTATTTCTGAGAATCTTTGCTGTCAAGCTAATTATTGAAAAAACTTTCGACAGTATGTATTTCTGAGAATCTTTACTGTCAAGCTAATTATTGAAAAAACTTTGTCAATTACGTGCTTTGCAAATAGGTTATTAAGGAACTTTTGTAACGAGAATAACAACACAGTAGTAAAATAACAATATGATAATACGAGTGTCTTGATGTATCAAAGTTACAAGATATACATGCTTCTGCATAAATTACTATGTACTTAGAGGCTTATATTTACGCATGTGTGAGAGATGTGACTGTTGTGATGATTAGAATACATTTGTCTTTTGTTTGAAGTAAGAAAAAAGATTATAAGGATGAAATATAAAGAGGAGTTAAATTTATATAAATGATAAAAGTATTTAATTTATTTACAATTTATTAAATAAAATATAATGAAATAATATAAGATGAAAAGAATTTGGATTAATTTGTAATGTTTCTGGTGTCCTCGGATAGGGAAAGTTCTATTTCTTTATGCTTGCACCCTACGCGTTCGTTATCACGACGCCTTGCGTGATAATTTGGCGTCTAGTAAAGCAAGAACAGTTCTCAAAAGAGCAAGGAAACTGAACACATTTACCAATGAGAAAATCTTGTCAGATGGTCAGGAATTAGATTTTAATCCTACTTCTCGTTCTGAGAAATTGTTTGTTAGTACAAGTTTCGATTGCCATGGGTGATTAAAAATGAGAATTTGAATTATATCTATTTTTTATTTAATTATAATTATAAAATACAAAAGTGATTATAAATATTTTTACTTGAATTAATTTAATTAATTTATAAAATTTATTTTTTGCAAGATAAAAACGGAATATAATCTATCTGATTCTATTTAGCTTAAATTCCCGTGTACTATTAAATTGTTTATTGTTCAAGGCTCAAAATATTCAGCCCTAGAATGTCTTAGCTTGAAGCTGATCTTCCGAGATTCGGGACAAACTAGCTTAGTTAGCCCTTGTTTCAGGACCAAAACACTAACTATCCACATCCCGTGTTCGCGTTGTAGTATTTATACACTGCAATGCTTAACACGAACGTGCTTATACGTTTTAATAACTTATATTGAGTATACAAGTTGTTTTGTTGCTCGGAGCGTTTGCTGCATTGCGTGTTAAATGTTTACTTTGCTTTTATTCACTTTGCAATATTTCTTACTTTTTTATGGCTTGTTGTGTTTACGAAAGTTTATTGATCCACATGTCTATGTTTTTATTCAATTAATTATATATGTTTTAACGTTATAAATTCATGATATGCAACCATTTAAAAAAAAGATTAAAACAATGTATAAATTCTTTAATTAGCTGTTCATACTCATCCAAAACTTCATATCTCTTTATTTTTAATGTAATTTGTCAAAAATCATAAACAAATTATACTTTTTACGACAGTCGCTTAATTAGACAATTAAAGCGACTACGATCTTGAAAGAATATCTCAGTATAGTATTTGTTGATAGCAGCCAGCTACTGAAACTGTATTCAGTTATGTTATACTGTTTTTGACTTATATAAATTTATTCAAAACGTAACGTTTTCCTATATAATGAAGGAGTGATAATAAATATTCACGTATGCACTGCATCCACGAGCACACATGTAAACATTCTCTAAAACAAGTGCATTCATAATTATTCAAAACATACTACTATAATATTATTTAAAAAAGATGATTTTGAGGATGATCTTTTTAGTATCACAAAACTTCCTCTGTGAGAAAACAAAAAGAGTTACTGTCATGGATTGTCATTTTTTATTATCTTCAACGTCCAACAAAGAAAGTAAGTTGAAAGAATTTATAACACATGAAATTTTTTATGCTTCTCGTCCTTATATATTTTGAAATGTCTGTCTAGATTCTTTTCTCTACGTGTTAAAAATGATCCCGAACTCAAAATGAATATTTGAAATTTGTCTTTATGTTTACATTTTTCTCTTTGTAACAGAACAAACAGTTTTTTTTTATCAACACTCAAAGCTTTGATCTTTCACATTCTACACATATACACTCTCAAGTCTGTCTACACCTGAACACTTTCCATTTGGATTTTGTCTTTTATGGTCATGTCTCGTTGTATTACAAAACCAGAGCCCAGAAGGATCAGATAATATTTTTGCAACACAGAATAGCACAAGCTTTCTATATTCGCATCGATGCTTTTGCTGCAATATACTCTTTTTTTTTTCTCTTTTGCTGCCTTTTATAGCTTCCAAGGCGTGCTCACGCGGAAAACTGGCGACGTGAGATCTCCCTCCATCTAAACAGCGTATGGGAAAAAGAGGTATACATACATAAACGAAAGTGTGAAGTTAGGTAAAATTGTGAAAACTACCTACGGAGTATACCACGACGAGTGAAACATGTCTTTGTGAAGGTTAATTTATGGTAGTCTAGTGGCTATGACGAAGTGTATTTAAAAATATTTTTAATTGGTCTCTTTTACCGTTATAATATAGTGCGAATAAATTTTAATGTTAAAATGAGTGAAAATACAAAAAGTTATTTACAGTTGGATTGTAAAAGACTTTTCTCGTTTAGAAATGCCACAGAAAATATAATTAAAATACTTAAGATAATTCAAGTTCACCGTTTCATCTTTTTTTTCTCTTTCAAAAGATCAAATTAAAACATTCTAATGTAATTCTCTTAAAAATTATTTTTAGTTTTATTTCTGATTCGAGTGATAAGTTTTAACTTATTTAACTGGTATCTCGAGAATCACTATAAAGTTTTACAGTAGTGCGTTTTATGTGTTGTAACCTTTTTTTTCCCTTGAGGTTGAAAGTTCAAATGTTTTTATCCATTTTACCATCGTATATGCAACGAGAATGAAATAAAGTATTCGGAAATTTAAATATATATTTACTCATCATATTTTATTTAATTGTATTTTTAATTTGAAATTTCACGTTCGATCAAAACAAAATTTAAATTTTAGAAGATTATGATGCAGTCGAATCAAAACTTGAATAATTTGAAATTATTTTTTTTAATCAAAATTTGTAAATAAACATGAACAAAAAATAATTTCAAAAATATCTAAATAGTATATTTGTTGTTTCGAATTCATTTAAATATTCGTAAATTGATGGAATAGTTTACCGCTTGAATTGTTGTCTCATCTATTCTCATGAAGGGCGTAAATGTTGCCTTGCAACATTTTCCAGGGCAGCATTACGACATTGTAAGCTTTTCCTTACAAAATCAGAGTAAATTTCTGCCAACGTTAGCGCCTAACGTTAAAAGAAGATATATAACGTCAGCATAAGCAAATGTGAAAACGTCGTATAACGTTAAAATGAAACAAAGAGGGCGCAGTTGAAATAACACAAAAATATCGCATGTAACAATGTATACAACTACTGTATATTTAAAAAAAAACGAAACAAAAATGTAAAAAGTAAAATAAAGAGCAACAGCATTTGTTATTGCATAATATAAACATAAAAATGTGGCATGAGGTAAGAAATTTCCACAAGTCAAAGAAATGTTATTATACGAAGAAATATTTATAAAGTTTTTTAGTTAACAAATCCCCTAAGGCGTCGAGCTTTAGCTTCCTACATCGATATATACATATAGGTATAAGGACGAATAATAAGCAAAAGGGATAAAACAAGAGAATTGGTCAGACTTTAGAGGTAAAACTCGTGAGATATTTCGGTAAGGGTTACCATCCTCCGCATAACACACAAGTCCATGAGAAAGAGAGAGGAAGTGCCAGATGGGAAACAATACTTGCATGCCGAAAGTAGATATAGCAAAAGGGTACTATGTTTCTCCTTTCCTCTCTCTTCACCTCATCTACTTCCTCTACATCCCCCACCCTTTTTGCTACTCTCTTCTCCTCCCACTTTTATCTCTTCCTTGTACGAATTTGAGATTCAAGCAAGGCTTGCATTCTCCAACGAAGCGAAATTTCCCAGAGAGAGAGAGGGAGAAGCTTTCATCATAATTTCCCCCAAGCTTTGGGATGTGGAAAACATGCGTATGTGGCTTGTAGTATAGGACGCGCGCATGAGCATATATACTATTTGAGAATGTCCGTTATAACGTATACGCGTTATTAACCTTCATCGTTCCGAGAAATAATTTACGTTGATGGGAAGATGAGTGTTTTTTTTTTCATTTCTTCATTCTACCCGGGGAATTCGTGGTTGTTAGGATTGTCAATGGAGAATTAGATGTGCATAACGTGTAAGTTAAGACTGCTGTGAAAGTTGAGAAAAAATTTTTGTGGCTTACTCAATGTTGTTTTGAAACTAATTTTCAGTTGAGTTGATATTATTATTGGATGAAGTTAGATATTAAGTTTATAAATTAACATGTCATTATGAACTAAATATTGTTAACCTACTTGATGTTACGTCAACAAAGTTTAATAAAAATAAATACTTAATTTTATTTTCCATGAAATAATTGTACGAGTATTTTGGATGAAATAAACACTTGAATTCAGATTGTGTCATCCGAAAAACAATAACAACATATTGTATAAAGCAAAAGTCGTAAAAAAGAGTTCTAACTATAAAAATTTTATTAGCAATGATATATGTTTGTTTTATATATTAAAAATTGTTTTTATATTCTTAATTTATGATTTATATATATTAAAAATCTGAGTAATGAATAAAAATATTTATAGAAAGTTATCTAATGTCAAATAAGTTGGGAAGACAAGAAACAAAAATTAATGAAAAAAAAAACAACTAATTATTAAAAGTAAAACTCTTGGATTATATAGTACTATTTTTGATGATTGTGCGATAACAGGATTTACAATAATAAAATCAAAGTTGTTCAACGCAACAAAACAAAGTAAAATTTACGAATGTTTTTATTCATTCCTTATTTACAAATAGCTAAAAACCAAGAAATCGATTCTAAAATTTATTAGAAAGAATAACAAAGGAGACAATGAGAGAAATAAATGAGAAAAAACAAACATGAAAGAGCGGAAGGGTGTGAATGAGAAAACGAGCTCGGAATAGAAAACAGAGAATGTAAAACATCAAAAAAGAGAGAATGCGACCAAGAGAGAAAAGAAGAGAGTAGTTGGCTTTATAGGCAGTAATGTTTTTCATTACTATCTACTAAAATAGAAAATAATAAAATCACATAAATAATTATTTTTAAAAAGATTTCATTTCAAATCTTTTTTTTCAAGTTGAAAAAGTGGCTATCGTTAAGTTAAGATCAAAGCATTACATGCAATACAGAAACAAAATTGATTTCCCCTCTGGATGGTCAAAATACGATTTTGCTCCGAGTATATTTTGTTATTTCATTTAATTTTAAATACAATACTTGATAAAAATTTATTCTACTTTAAATATAATTTCATTAATTTATTATGAAACATAATTATTTTTCATCTAAATTACACAGCATATTCATTTCTTTGTTTCTTCATTTATTTCATAAAACCTAATGTGCACATGCACACTCTGTTTATAATTACTAAAAAAAAATATTTTTATAAAGCACATCAACAATACATAGAAAACTAAGTCTTGTTTTTACATTTGTCATTTTAAAATGCTTACGTAAATAGGAAAAAAAGAGCTATGTTATTAAAAAAGAGAAACATTTTAGTTTACGTGGAATAAAAAGGTGGCACAAAAGAACCTTGAATAAAATGCTAAAAGAGAGAATTATAACATTAATGTCACAGTGTCTTTGCTTTTAAATTTATAATAAAGTATATACATATACATGCGTTTATAATGGTAAATTCATAAAATAATCAGGTCAATAAACATTAGTCTTTTATTATGTATTCTGTGAAGGGAAATAAAATTATTTTCGAAAATCATTTATATAATTTATGCAGTAATAATATTAATAATAAAATATTCAATTTTATTTATTAATATTATAACTTACTTTTACGGTCACGTTGTTTTTAATGTATTCCGTAATTTAAACATTGAACACTGATAAATATTTATCGGATGCTAAGGGCGTTAAACTTTGTACCTTCCGTTGAACCCTCGAGAAAAATAAAAGAAAAGCGTCAACAACCTAAATCTACAAAAGCGTGGAAAGCCAAAAAGAAAAGAGAAAGATCTGCTATTTAAGTATGCACATCGTGGCTTTATTCCTAAAAAATGTCAAGTTTTACAAGCCTAAAACTCATCCCGAAAAAAAAAGTAATAGTTAGTAACCTTTTGAAGTTCCTTAAGAGCTTCAAAGATTTTTAGATAGGCACGTGTTTGACCTTTTACACATAACTACTTTAAACTAATAAAACTTTTTTTTGTTTTTTGTAAGAATTAAAAAAAAACTAGTCAGAAAGAAGAAAAAAAAAGATAATTTCTTCTTTTTTTTATCATTGCTCACTCAAACTCATTACTAAAGAGAAAAGATATTCAGGCCGTAGGTACAACAGTTAGTGCAGAAACAACTTCACTTCCTACCTACAGAACCTTAATCTAAACTAATCCTTGTTGTGTCCATTCACCGCCTTTGCTTTCGAGTTTAATATATACGTATTTTAGTTTCTCTTTTGTATCTTGTATATATACGTGTGCTTCCGTCGTTATCAATTTTGTCATTTTCTCATTTTCTATCTTTCCTCTCTTTTTATCTTGAGTGGACGGGAAGAGTAGCAGGTATATATATATATATATATATATATATATATATATATATATATGTAAGCTTTGCTTTTCTCTGGTTTTCCATTCTTCACGTCTATGCAATTTATCTACTTTCGTTTTATTTTCGTTGAAAAACCTTATGCTACTTTTACTGTTCACGCTTTACAGTAGCAGCAGACCATTTTAGATATAACCCAGAGGCTGATGTCTCTATCTGTTCTTATTTTGATTTTTATCTATATATGATAAGTCTGATGTTTGCCTCTAGTATTTGTCCTGTTGAGAGAATATGCTCTTGACGGGAAGTTAGTTTTTTTTTCTTTTCTTTCTTTCCTTTTTTACCTGATTTAGCGTGTCTTTTTTAACTTTATGCTTTTTTGTATGATATGACGAAAAGAAAAAGTTTAAGCTGCCTTTTTTTTTCAAAAAAAAAAGCTTTTCATAATTGGGTACTTTAAGCATTGTGTAAAATGTTCATAATGCTAATCTTTTAAAATCGTACTTTTATAAAGCGAATATTATATTGTAAAAGTTTTCAGAGAAAAATTAAGTGAAACGACAATGCATTTTTTAGTTTTTTAAGAAAAAAGGGAAAAGAATAAATTGCAATAATTATTAACATTTTTTAAAAATAATTTTAAAAAATTATTCACGGCTCTTTTATTAACTAAATAATTAAATAAATAATTATAAAAAGTATTTATAAATTTAAAGAAATATTGAAATTTTATGATTTAAAAAAAATTTAATGACTGACTAACTTTAGAATGGATACAAACAACTCATTCATCATTTCTTTAATTAATTAAGTTGTAAAAAAAGTATACACGAATTGAAGAAAATGTTTTAGAAGTTTCAATTCATAATTTTTTAAAAATTTTTCTATGAGGATTTTGAATTAAAAAAAATACTATTATGGACTTTCGTTTTTTTTAGTAACAAAAATAATGATCGTAAAAAGTATAAATGAATTGCGCAAAACGCTTTTTGAATTTTATTTGGAATTCTTTTAAAAAAAGTGAATATATATTTCAATGACATTTTATTTTTAATAAAAAAAATAAAATTTAAAAATCATAATAAAATATAATTTTAATATCTTTTCGTTACTTATCGTCACTGTTTTTATGTTATGATTGCGATGCTAATTAGCGACAAAAGTCGTCAGTAAATTTATAAATAATGCACATATAACGTACAGTGGTGCTTGTATCAATCGTTCGTGTGCACGATTAGAACTCGAGACCTCGACTGAGCCACTGAAGACCTCAAATATTGATATCTAATTTACGAAAAACAATTAACACTTGAATTATTACATAAATCATATAACTAAAATCCCATCGATTAAGACAATATTAATAAAAAGAAAAAGAAAAAAGATTATAAAAAGTATAATATTTCTTTATCACTCTAGATTATTAATTTCACATGTTTTCATCAAAAGGATGAAAAATTTCTTTCTTTTGTTCGAGCGTGTAGCTGTTATTTAGAGAGGTGATATGAAGTGACTACAATTCAAAAGCCTTTCCTATATATATATATATATATATATATATATATACCTTTTGTCTTGTTTTGTGAGCGCTACTATGCTAGTCGCTGGGGTGAAAAGGCGTCTATTTATCGTTCCCGAGTTTCGTCGATATTGGGTCCTCTCTTTCTCTTTGATTTTCTTCTGAAAAGACGAATAAAAAAAACGTTCCATCCTTTTGTATTACATCTGGCATATACCCTATAACTAACGTTACTAGAAAAATATTTTAAATCACGACGGGTTGTAAAGCAAAATTCTTTTTTATTGCAATGTAAATAAATAACGAATAAAAAATATTGTCAATCATAAATAAAAAATTTGTCTAAACAAAATTGAGCTTTTTTTATTTAAATAAATCAATATTGTTGATAATATTTAATAAATGTATTATTCTTTATTTCATTTTTTAAAGTTTAAAATCTAATTTCTCGTGATTTCCAATTACAATAAAATAAAGTGTTTTTTATATTAAATAAAATAAATGGAAAAAAATATATTTTGGTAAAAAAAAAAATATAATTTAATATACTTATAATGTCAAGATATACATTTTACTTTTCCGCAGTCTTCCTGTTGAAATATACATCTCCTGTCACTTTCACTGCTTCCCTTTTTAAGCGATCTCCCTTTCTCTCTTTCCCTTCCAGCGACTATTTCATTTTTTCATGTATGTATATATATATATATATATATATATATATATATATATATATATATATATATTTTCACTCGTCATCTTATCACTTTGTCCCTTCTTCTTCTTTTTTTTGGTCTTTCGCTAAAAGCTCGTATGTATAACTTTTATTTTTTTCTCTCCCCTTTTCACTTCTTCTGTAAGTGTATATGACATGAGTCCAGTTTTCTTTTAGAATGTTCCATTCATGCTAGAATGTTAATCTCCTCTTTTTTTCTCTTTCTTCTCTTATTTTTTTGAGTTACAAATTTTCAAGGCTTTGATAAAGCTTCGTATATGTATATATATATAGAAAATCCCTGAGATTGGGTAGAAGAGAGAAAGATGCAAAGTTTACGGGATGATTTTGCTTGCGCTAGTAAACGACACGCTTAAACTTCTACAATCAAGCGCGATGACTTGTCCAAATAAACTCATTAAAGTCTTTACGAAAGCAAGAAGTTAAGAGAAAGTAAAGGTAAAGTGCTTGTACGTATATATATGTATATACGGAATCGGCTCACAAACACTAAGTTATCCTCTGAACGTTTATAGCGATCAATCGATCTTTTGCCAACACTTTGCAAAAAAGGAAAAGAGAAAAAAAATAACAAAATATTGGTGATGGGAAAATTTAGTATGTATTACCCCGTACCAAGGGTGTTTATGTATACTCACGGTCTAAGAACGATAAGAAGAAATTAATCGTTTTGCGGATTTAGTGAGTCATCTTGACGAAGATTTTTTTTTTCTTCTTGTTTGTCTTCTATTTATTTTTTATTTAATGAATCGATGCTATTGGTTATTTATATATTGAAGTTAAATATATCGTGATTTTTATCGCTTTCGTTACGTTCGGGAAATTAGTGATTGATAAATGATTTTTTGGTATATTTTGACATTTATTATATATTTAGATTTTGCAGCATGGATAGAAAATTGATTTATGTGCTCATCTTAGATAGCAATTTTCATTTTGAAATTAAAAAAAGAAGTGATTTTATCATTAATAATGACGAAAATTGTAGTTAAACGAATAATTACTAAGAAAAAATTTGATTCTAATAAAATTAAAAATTATCGATCATTAGTTTTCCATATAACTCAGGAATATGCTCTAAGGTTAAAGCCATACCTAAAGTCAAATGTGAGGAAAAAAAAAATTCAACCTCATACTTTTTCGTGCTTACGAGCTTGCAAGCTAACGAGAGTAAAAAAAAAAGTAACTCGTTCAATTACCGAAGAGTTAAAACGTAGAAGGGTTTGTTAGTCGGACAAGGAACTATAGGGATATAAGAGGGTAGTAAGGGGGGTAGAAAACTCTAGTAGAGAATAAAAAAAAAAGGAAGGAATAAGAGCACTTGCACAGGCACGAAAGAGCCGGAAGCAATTCACATCGACTTGAATTATCTTTTTAAAGGGGTAAGGGAAGACAAACGGGAGGGGGATGGGAGGTTACTACAATGCATTCCGCGCCATTGGCATTCGTATTAAAAGAAATAATGCTAATTTTCTTACAATTGCTCCGATTCGCCCGGATGAATCCGCGAGGAAAATTTAATTTTCCATTGTTATTCGAAAATTTAAGTATGTTAATACTAGAATAAAAGAAAATTAAATTTATTTACTTCGATTATTTTAAAACTAACGATCATATAAAGGAAAACTGAGTGTATCTTCTTGCATACATTTTATATAACTTTTCATTGTTTATTTATGTATAAAGAAAAATTTTTATGTTTGAAATAGTATTGTGACACATTAAGTAAAAGAACTTATCAAAGTAAAATATTTGGATTACGCGTGTATCATTTTGATGTTAAACTAAGTTTCATAAATGCAAGAAACTAGATGTTTAGATTGAAATAGTGAGATTCTTGCTGTAAGCATTAAAACATCTTCGTTCGAAATGAAATTGGATTGAGTGAATATAATATTTGATGGAAGCAAAAAGAATTCACTTGGTGCTTTTACACATATATAGTACTGAATATGTTTGTATTAATAAAATACTATGAAAAAGATATTTTTCAAATAGATAAAAGCTTTTCAATATTTAATTCATTTTGTTAAATAACTTCTATACAGCATTTAAATTGTAATAAAAAAGTACATGTGAAAATAATGAATATTCGGCACCGTTCGAATTTTAGTAAAATATACGTTTTATAGTGGAAAAAATTGCGTGTGTATTGTTAGTAAAAAAAAAAAAATCAAAAAAATTCAACAAAAAGTATGCATATTAATAAAGTTCTATAAATGAATAGGATGAATGTTTGATCGATAGATACGCTTTTAATGATTAAATCTATTTCCTATCGTTCAAAAATCGTTTTCAGTAGTAGTAAGCTATATAAATTTTTCATGTTTACATAAATATTTAACGCTTCAATTTACTTTTGTTTGTTAGGTAAATTTTTTTTCTGTTTTATGTATATCTGGCTTCTTGTATGTATTTTTAATCTTGAATGCAAATTTGTATTTTGAATAATAGAATGATATTACTTTAAAAAGTCAATGAAAAGTCATTAATTTCAAATCAGATAGGTTTTTTAATTGAGATAAAATTTAAATATTAATTGCGCCAAGGCTATTCTTATGAAAAAGTAAAAATTGTCGATATAATTGGACGAAGATGAATTGAAGTTTTTCAAGTTTTAGACAATATAAAAAAGTTTTTAATATAGAAAGGAAGTAAGTTTGTTTTTGAAGAAAATAAAGTTTTATAGCAAAGATGGATGTGTGTAATTGGCTAGTTTATTAAAAAAATAATAATTTTTTTAATAAAAATCAAAGTTACGGCCACTAATTACTAAAAAGTAAATATATTATTTTAATTACTTTTTTTCCAGACGTACATTAATGAATTCTTTACAAATAAAGTTTATGTTGCATGAAAAGAGATTTAACCGAAAAGAACAAAAGGAAAAAAAATCAAATATTTTGAGACACTACAAGAAATGTCATGAAAATTCTCCTTCAACTAGAATAACGACAAGATAATAAAACCGTCTCTCGAGGTCGTACTTCCTCGAAAATTTTCAATTCCGTCAAAAGGAAAGGTAAATGTTCAAACCCACATGTACAAACTTGTACCTCACTCAATTTTTCCCTTCTACTTTATTATTAATTTATCACATTTATGCCTTTCAGGCAAAATTTTACTTTTCGCATGGATTTCTCGACATCGCGTGTCGCAAATTCGTACGAACAAATGTATACCTGAGCTATGATTACTTAGAAATGAATGGAAACAAAGGAAAAAAAAGAACAAAAAAAAATAATAAATTTCGAAAAGAGACAAAAATAGTAATGTTCTGAATTTTATTTTATTAAACAGGAATCATAATTAATTTATAAAAAAGGTGGAAAATTGTCCATATTAAATGTCAAACCCTCGGCTTCTCGCACCGAAAATAAATACACTCACAAATGAGCCATTCCCATCGGTACAATTTTATTTCTTTCATCATTACATATTCTATAACTTGCACTTTTACATTTTTCTAGATAAACTATTTGAGTTTAGGTAAAAATATAATATCGTATTGATTAAAATTATAAAGTCCAAAAACTTAGATTGTAGATTTTTGGATAATTTCTCTTTTGGGAAAATTCACGATGCACTATGGTATTAAGATGGAAAGTTTTAGTAAGACCGTGAATATATCACATTAGCAGGTAGCATTTTCCCCTTGCATTATTCGGCAATCTTAGGATTTTCTTTCGTTTATCGTAAAATTTTTACAATGTATTACCAACAGAATAATCTACATGAAAAAAAAAGTAAGAAAATCTTTTTCTAGAAAAATTTACGAGGTAAAATAAAACGTTTCTTAACCAGAAATTGGCCATAATTCAATTGGATTATAAACGAAAAATCGTTTTAACCTTTTTTTGAAATTATCACTTACTTTTAGAGTTGTAAAATTTTTACATTAAAGCACAAAATATACTGTTGGAAATTAAATTTACTTTATCGTTAGTTTTTTTGTTATACTCTGCTTTATGTACAAAAGTATGTTATAAAAAGAAAACATTTATTGTGTGCATTCGCAAGCTTTATAGTCCAAGGAGAAAAATTCATTGAAATAATATTAAACAAATAGTTTTGTTATAAACACAAATTTTTTATTATAACTTTTGGTGCTAAATAACTTTTGTTTGAAACTATACAAATCCAAGTTATGATACTTAAGGTCCTATAAAATATTAGCGAATATCTTGTAAAGTCATTCAATTCCTATTTTGTAAGAGAGCACGTATTGCGCCTCTAAAAAAGTTTTTAGTAAACGGTATAAGTAAGATTTTAGGCCTTTAGACAATATTTTTTTTCGAAAATTCTTGAGATAATTATTGATGACCAGATGTAGGAGTATTTGTCACTCATTGATTTGTTTAACTACCAATCTAGGGATGCTATAGGATTTAATGCTAGGGTCGTTGTTGTTTAATCTCTATATCAATGACATGTATGACGCTCTTGATTCTGGTTGCATTGAACATACTCTACATGTTGAGATGATTTGCAAATTAATACACAGGTTCTTTCAGTCATAGAAGGGCACTCAGACTACCTTTAAAAACTTGGTATTCAAGGAGAATTACAGTTTATATATTATTCAAAATGACCTTTGTTAATATTAAAAACTATTATAAGATAGTCGGATTGAAATTACTAAATTTTTATTTGAAATTTGTGATTAGCGACATTAAAAGCCCTCGAGCAGATGCAAGCTATAATATTGAAAAATGTGTAACAAAAAGAAATAATGATTTACAATCATCTTTGGTGATAAATTTTTTATCAGTAACTTGTTTTTTGTTTAAGGTCTAAGGGTGATTGACTTTCAGGAAGGTATCAACATATCTATTAATCAGACTGTCAAAAATCTTGGTTATATACTTGACCCTGGGTCAACTTGGGATTCGCATATAAATATGTGATAGCTAAAATGTTAAATAAAAATTTTTACAGCTGGCAATTCGTTTCTCTCTCCTTCTCTTCTAAATTAATTATGTAAAGACACAGGAAGACAATTTTATTTTTATATATAAAATTTTGTATATAAATGACCCGGAATATTTAATTTCCTTTTATTAGATAGGGATTTTTTATTACAAAATGATTTCTTTAAAAAAAAAATAATTTCTTTTGTTACAAAAAAAGTTCATTTTTCCGAATGTACTTACATTCTATACAAAGAAAATATATATATGAAAAATTGTGTACTACCTTGAAGCATTTTATGAGAAAAGTTTATAGTATACAAGTTTTCCTTTTTTTTTTCTTTGCACATTCATATAATAGCACTTTTGTTGGAATGAAAATATTCACATGTCTCACGTAGTGTGCAACGCAATTTTCACAAGCTAAAACTTGCGTGTTTTCTTCCCGAAATACCTTATACAGCGACACTGGAATTTTAGAGAATACAGAGAGAAAGCATCCTCAAATTAATTTCAAGGTCTTAAGGTATTCAAGTAGGCAACTTGCTTGACTGCGAAGAATTATAACTTTTAATTGTTGCCATGATATATTATTTGTATGAAAACATTCCGCAGATAACTACGTATGTATGATTTATTTTTATTTTTATTTCACTGTACGATTTCGTTTATTAAAAAGTTCACGTTAACAAGTAAAAGCATTCTTATGATGTAAAAAATTCAAAAATTCATTAAGTGAAAAATATTTTGTATTTTACAAAAAATAAATATATATCTACAACGAAGAAAAAAGTTACTTATATAGAGTACGTCCATTATAATTCTAAATACTTTTTGAAAGCTTCGTTTATAAAACATTGCTGAAAGCAACGAAAAGATCAATGCTGCAACTTTGACAAAGAGAATTATATATACTGCAATATTGTAGTTGAACGTAAGTAATATTAAAATTCGAACAAAATTTCCATTTTTTAGTGCTAAAATAAATAAAATGAAAAAAAAATAGAAAAATAAAAATAAAATCGATATATTTTTAAATGATATTTGTTATGTACTATACATTTGAAAGCCCAATAAAAGTGAATTTGAATGATTGCTAAATAATAGTATGAAATTGATAACTTAATTATTAAAATTTAATTACAATGAGGAGCTTATAAAATCAATTCATATCTATTTCAAATTATTTATTAAATAACTCTAACAAATTGAATTTATAATGTATAATTTAACAGAAAAATTATCAAATTTGATATACTAATCATATACAGTGACTATTTCCGATAAGAAAAAATTTCATTGTTGAGAAGTGACTTCATTAGAAAAATTGTTCCATCACTCAAGTCCTACGTTCTTCTTTGTAACTATTTTTTTTACAATATTTTTTAAATATTGATGAAAAATTCACGCTATCAAGCTCTAGATAGGTCTATCACATTTATGTATAGCAAATCAAAATCTGGTTCAGAAAAATTTTTTGTAGTAGAAGAGGAAGTATACTTGAGCAAAAAGTCTTATCGAGAATAGACACTGTATAACAATATATAAGCTATATAAAATAAATTAGCGAGCCAATAATTAATTAGATGTGCATAGCAGATGATAGTGACCAGTTCACAAAATCATTCTATCGCTTTGATAAATACTATGTTATTACCTTCTTATTTGCTACACGTGTTTATCAAAGTAATTAATTTTTAATATTATAAGAACTTACTGATTTTGTGTACATAAAAACTTTATACATAAAAGGTATTGCTCATACATTTTATATATATTATATTTTATAATTATAAAAAATATAAACTCATAAATAATAAACTCAGAAAAAATGTACAAAATGTATTTCATGGGTACAGTTATGTGTTTTCCAAAATTTTATATATTTTTTCTGTGTAAATGATTCATATATTGATATTTTTTTTTATAATAATTATGTGTATAAAATTTATAATAGTATTTTGTGTAACAAGTGCGCGAAATAAGGGATTCTGGCACGAGTGAGAGTTTGTCGCCCGAGCGAAGCGAGGGCGCCAAACTCACACGAGTGACAAATCCCGTTGAGCGCACGTGTTACACATACTATTTTTTGACTCAAGTTGCGCGAAATTCGATGCGTACATTGATTATTTTGAACATAAGAATTTACATTAGTATTGTATATAATGCTTTGATATTGAGAGAGTCAATTATTTATAATATTAATTTACAGGGATTCGGTGTGAGACGGAAAAGGGGGGCTTGAGATTCGGGGGGCGAAGCCCCCCGCCTCCGAAATATAAATAATAATTCATAAAATAAAAAAACACAATTTATAAAACAACTAAATTTATATTCTGTAAAAATATATTTGATCTGATTAAATTTTGAAAGATTATTGTCAAAACTATAAAATAAAGGTTGATATCGAGAGAGTCAATTATTTATAATATTAATTTACAAGGATTCGGTGTGAGACGGAAGAGGGGGGGGTCTTGAGATTCGGGGGCGGAGCCCCGACTCGAAATATAAATAATAATTCATAAAATAAAAAAACACAATTTATAAAACAACTAAATTTATATTCTGTGAAAATATATTTGATTTCATTAAATTTTGGAAGATTATTTTCAAAACTATAAAATAAAGGTAAAAATTATTTTCAACTTCGCCTATCAATCCATTGACCTATAGAATAGTATTTTGTGTAACAAGTGCGCGAAATAAGGGATTCTGGCACGAGTGAGAGTTTGTCGCCCGAGCGAAGCGAGGGCGCCAAACTCACACGAGTGACAAATCCCGTTGAGCGCACGTGTTACACATACTATTTTTTGACTCAAGTTGCGCGAAATTCGATGCGTACATCGATTATTTTGAACATAAGAATTTACATTAGTATTGTATATAATGCTTTGATATCGAGAGAGTCAATTATTTATAATATTAATTTACAGGGATTCGGTGTGAGACGGAAGAGGGGGGGTCTTGAGATTCGGGGGGCGGAGCCCCCGACTCCGAAATATAAATAATAATTCATAAAATAAAAAAACACAATTTATAAAACAACTAAATTTATATTCTGTGAAAATATATTTGATCTGATTAAATTTTGAAAGATTATTGTCAAAACTATAAAATAAAGGTTGATATCGAAAGAGTAAATTATTTATAATATTAATTTACAGAGATTCAGTGTGAGACGGAAGAGGGGGGGGGGTGCTGTGATTCGGGGGGCGGAGCCCCCTGACTCCGAAATATAAATAATAATTCATAAAATAAAAAAACACAATTTATAAAACAACTAAATTTATATTCTGTGAAAATATATTTGATCTGATTAAATTTTGAAAGATTATTTTCAAAACTATAAAATAAAGGTGAAAATTATTTTCAACTTCGCCTATCAATCCATTGACCTATAGAAAAAAAATTATGTTATTTTAATTTTACCCCATATCAGTTCACATACTGTTTATGTTACGTCCGTTGAATTCATTTTGCGCATGCCGAATCTATTTTGCGCACGCTGAGTTTATTTTGCGCACGCTCAATCATTTTGCGCACGCTCAACTTATAGTGTGTCCAGTTGAGCGTGCGCAAAATGATTGAGCGTGCGCAAAATAGATTCAGCGTGCGCAAAATAAACTCAGCGTGCGCAAAATAGATTCGGCGTGCGCAAAATGAATTCAACGGGCGTAACATAAACAGTATGTGAACTGATATGGGGTAAAATTAAAATAACATAATTTTTTTTATGTGTTAAGTCGGTATGCGCACAAAATCAGCGTGCTCATTTTTAAAACCAAATTTTTTCATTTCCTATTTTTTTTTAAATACTTACAATGCAATCAATCAAATTTTAAATTAAATTTTTTAATTACTGGTTTTAATTGATTATTATTTTACCAATACTCGTAGTTAAAATTAATATTCGCACAAAATTTTAACATATGATTGGAAAACCATAGTAAATATATTCAATTTATCGTATTTGAAAGTTGTTGGGTTTCTGTTATCTGTTATGCATACATATTATTTTTACATGTAAAAAATACTTTGTATTTACTTTGTTTTTTTATTCTCAACATATAAAAAATTGTATTCATTCAATAAATTATACTTCATTTGTTTATTAATTTTCATGAAGTTGTAATTTCAACATTTTCTATGGCTTCTTAGTTTAACTTTGTATAATGGCAGATAATTAAAAAAGTTATTTTTTATCCGGTCTTATTGAGATGTAGCAAATTAAAGTCTTGCTCAGAACGATTATTCGTAGCGGAAGGAGAAGTACTCAAGTGAAAAGTAGAATGGCCTTATTGGGAATAGTTACTATATTATTATTTATTTGAAATTAACAATCAAATAAAATCAAATTTTTGAGAGATGTAATAACTTATCAATAATTTAAAGATATTAATTATTTTTTAACTATACTTCACAATCAAACATAAATACTTATATTTATATTTTTGTTACCTATCCTATAAATAAAAAAAAAACATTAACATCTTAATCAAATTTTGAATAAACAATCGTATCTTATCTCAGCGAAGATCGATGACCATATCTCAGTACTTTATAGTATACAGACTTCACATTATATCAAAGAAAAAAAAGACTTGAGGATATATTTTTTTTTTATTTCTTGCCTATAATGCGCTTTATTATAGCGACAGCACTTTGCGACAGTAGTGCCTTTAGCTTCGTGCATTGGAATGTAAAGCCCATGTGTACCAGCAGCAGCGATTCCTTATAACATTGGCACGTAGGTTTATATGTATATACATATACTGTGAGAAGAGTAAGGGTGGTACCTGCGATAACGTTCCGCGAGCGTAAACACGACGGTTGAATATAAATTACTATGGCTCTATGTATCGACGTATTTTATAGCGACGCGCCAAGAGGTAACCCACATGAAACAGATCCCTTTTTCCTTTTTTTTCTTCTTCTTCTTCTTTCTCTCTTCTTTTTATTTCTTTTTTGCTTTTTTTATGCTTTTTTTTTATCTTTAGAGGGGGTCCCGTGTGCGAGTGTCTGAGAAATGAAATTTCTTGTACGAATATTGAAAAAGTTCCTGTCGTATATGCACCACGTGAAAGCGAGAGAGCATGTCGAAAATCAGTTTTATATACTGCGAGTATATGTAAGCTCGCGGTGTGAGTTTTCTTAGTTCTTTTTTTTTTCCTTTTTATGAGAATAGAAGGATACGTGTTATAAGAAACAGAAAGTTAAATTAAATTGGCAGTTTTGTTTGGTGAGAAAGTTTTGTTTGGAATAATTGAATATGATTGAATTATTTGAATTTATGTATTTTATTATTATATATATGAATTAAATTTTTAAGAAAAAAGAAATTAAAAATTATTAACTTTTGAAAGTAAATGTTAACAACAGTTTCGTATTGTAGTTGACAAAAAAGTTTTAAAAAATTTAATTTACAGACGTGTTTACTATAAGCTCAAGTTTTCAAAGAATTTTCGAATGAATGTGCAATTTTATAGCCACGAAGCGATGTATTTAGCAACAAGAAAAGTAACAAGCGAAAAAAATAAGAAGAAAAAAATTTATCGTAAGTCTACTACTAAAACTTTATGAAGAACTCAAAAACTTTGAAAAGCATGAACTTTCAATTTTATTAAGTTTATAAACAAGTAAAAAAAAGAGAAACTTTGAAAAACATACAATTTTCAACATCATCTTAAGTTTGTTTGTAAAGTTAATGAGGTTTAAATATTTTCTATAGTTCACTCTTAATCTTTCATTTACGTTTAATCTATTTTTCACTTTCCATAACAACTTTTAAAAACTTGAGCAAAATTGTTAATTAAATAATCATAATAATAGTTACTTTAAAGAAGAAAAAAAAGGATGAAAATAAATTTTTAAACAGAAAATCAAGCATTATTTGAATTATATAAAGTCAAGAGAAAGACTTGAAAAGTTGTAAGTAAAGTAGAATTTCAAAAGGTAAAACATTCAGAGGATATATATATATATATATATATATATATATATATGAAAAGAAGTCGAAGAGTCAAAGAGTATTAGTATGAAGTTTCTTCAAGTCGAAACACGAAAGCGTTGAATCTTGCGGTAAGAAAGTAGCTTATTGCTATGAAATTGGCTTAAATTGTAATACTGATGAACTTAAGTTTGCTTATGTTGCTTTACAAAATAAAAAAGAAATCAACAATCAAGGTAGAGAAGAAAGTGGGTGATTATCATTTATAAGATCACCTTTTTCTAAAAATTTACTTTTTATTTAGATAATTTATTAATAACAATTTTTTTAAAATTCATTGTAATAACAATAATTTTAAATAAAATTAAATCATTGAATAAATTTTAAAATTCATTTGAATTTAAAATTATTAAAAAATTTTTAAATCTTCCAGAAGCTTAAACAGAATTACTTATTATTCATACGCATAAACTAGGAATAATATTTATCGATATTTGCATAGATAAATGACTACTAATATCTGCAATTTATTCACGTATTATCTTTACTCTGAAATTCTCGGTTTAAATATTTTTTAATAACTCACGTATAACAATAATAATATAGCAGAATATATAATTTTCAAAGAAAATATTTAAAATTCAATATGTAAATTAGTATCAATGTTTTGTAAAAAAATGAAAAATATTTTTCTTTTTTATTTGGATATTTAATAATGAAATTTCTGAATTTCAATCTAAAATATCTGTCACTTCTTAATAAGTAATAATAAAAACATAAGTCGTTAGCCATTTTCAATGCCATTCAAAAGTTACACGTGTAATAAATTTGTTAGAACGACATGGGCTTATTATCAGAATAAACCGTAATGTGTCAGCTACTTAGTTAATAATACAGAACTTTGTTATACGTGTAACAAGATTAATGTAACATTAAGCCTCAGGATTACATATAAACAAAAGCATAGGTAAAAGGTTTAACGATTACATATAGTCATATATCTATGTAGACTTTTATTGATCCGCTTTTGAGTGATTTTCGTTTGTGATTGAGATTAAATAAAAGGATTAGATTGTAACTATTGGCATAGTTCGATGAATTTAATTGGTTATATAGATTAAATATTAGTTGTTTGATATCCGAGGAAGAATTTAATGAATTTCTATGTCTGTTATATGGGATCCCTGTTATATTGTTGATGTTATATTCTAATTATATAACTAATATAATGTACAACTATAATGTTGTTTAAATAAAATAATTTTGTTTAGAATTTTCGAGATAATATGCATTACTAATACCATTAGGTAATTTAATATTTGTTATAAAATTTGCACTGTGTTTGAAACTTTAATATTATACCTTAGTTTACTGAACTATTTAACCGCCATACCTTATAGAATTTTAAAATAATAATCATAACTAAATTATCTTTATTATTGTAACCACAATACTTACAATAATGGATATAATTTTATTACGTATTTCTTTTATAATGGTAAAGTAACTTTTAAAATAAATTACAATAATTTTCATTTGGAAAACAATAATAATATTAGCAAATTTCAACCTTAATGTAATCCTTATTATTTTCTTTCCACGCGTAATAAAAGATATAAGGTATTTCTCTTTTTTTTGTGATGGAGAGCAAAACAAAATAGCTGATACGATCAACGAGGATTACACCTTACATTATGAAGAAGCCCTCGAGCAAGGTTTTATATACTTACGTCAACTGTTACAATAAAATATCTAAGACAGTTGAACAGTAACGTCTAGAGGGGCTTAATTTAACGCTAGTCATCACAAATTATTTAACTACCATAGCATATTGTAAAAATACTAGGCTTGTAAGCCCACAAAAAAGAAAAGAAACGAAATGGAAAAAAATATATACGAGATATAAAGGCATTACCCTTAACACAGCGATTAAATTAAATAATAAAAATTCATTACATTTGTAAATTTTAATGCTGCCTTTCTTTAGTTGGAGCTATCAATTTTTCATGCTCACGCGTACTTTCGATAAAAATTCAATTTTAATTAAACGCCCTCTTTACTCCTTACTTCCCTTTTTTCTCTCCCCTTGTCTTTTTTCTTATCCTATTTTATACAATATAGTCCAACATTCACATCCTTTAATTCTCCATGTATACGGATGAATTCTTGACTTGAGCTGGCTTGGGTCGTATAGGCAAACATATATCGAAGGATATTTCATCAATCATGCAATTCAATAGGTAAAAAAAACCGTCATTGGGATGGTTAGGGTGCTAGGGAAAGAAAAAAAAGGGATTCGAAAAAAAAGCAAAAGAAAAACTTGGCATTATGCAAAGATGGACAATTGAAGTATTCAATATTCAACATCTAAATCATTCGTGAAAAGATGTGTTGGGTTCTTTTCTAATAAAAAATACATATCAATGCGCGCCATCTACATATGACCTAACCTTAAAATTTTGAAGGTTCTTTCAACACTTTTCTTTTTCTTAACACATAATCACGAAAAAAACTATTATACGCGTGGACAATCTTAAATCCTAATTTTGTGCCTGACCCTCTATGTAGTAAGCAACCCGTCCCTTACAAAGCTGCAACAGCTATTATTCAGTAGATTCCAGAGTAGAAAAGCCTCAACCGTAATACCAAATTGCCTCGTAGCTTTACTTGATCTTCTTTTTTTATTCTTTATCTGTTCGTTCTTAGGTCTCGAAATCGACTTCTTTTTGTGAAAGGAAATAAGGAGAGGGAGTTATTACGTGATGGCGCATATGTGTAGCGTATTATATATGTGTGTCGATTGAGATGCGAGTGGAAAAAAAGATGTATGTAAAATAATTCCTTACCACGCAAGTTACGATTCAGTAGATCAAGGGCAGTTTGGTGGTAGAAACACGTTTTATTCGTTTTTTTTTCTTATTTTTATTTGAATTTTTTAAAAATATTTTATTGTGGCATATTTTTAAAGGTATTCACGTTATGTGTAGGTTTTTGGACGGAATGTTGAACTTTTGGAATATTTGATATTATAGAAGCTGTACAAACTTTATTAAATAAGAAAATATGTGTGATATCTTCATAGAAAATATAAAAAATCAAAAATTATTATAATTACGTAAAAAACTCTGCTTACGTAAACAAAAATAATTAGAGTTTGAATATATTTATATTTGATTTATTTTTAGGCCTTATCTCGAAAAAACAAAAGTGACGAGTGAATAACTAAACTATTGTCATGACGTCATTGTGAGCTTAAATTTTTCATATCACATCTTTTTCTCCTTTATCAGGAACATTATTCAATCCTTTTGAATTCAAGATAAATATAAATTCGAGACCTACATAAAAGAGCGACTAAAAAAATTTTCCACCATAATCGTCACAGATGCGAGTATACCCAATTCAATTTTTAAGGTTAACAATACATACACATTTGAACTGTAAAAATTTTCTTTGAAATGACCATATTCTTTTTTTTTCCATTCGATTCAATACTCGTTTGAATAAATTCAGAATGTATAATATACGGAAACAGAGTTAACGACGAAGGGACTAATAACAACAATTGAACTAGGCTAGTTTTCCTTTCTCTTTTTTTTTTATTGAAAACATGAAGTCCGCTTTGCCTTTCATTTCTCGCTTTTATCCTCCAGAGAGTATACTTCCTTATCCAATGTCGCCGAGGGGTCGCGTTGCTATATATATCTATAGAAAGTATCTTCTCTCGCTCTCTTTTTCTCTCTTCTTCTCCAAGCCACCAAATAAATGATACTGCCATGGATTTGGGTGGATTTGTCCGAACGAGAATGTTATTTGTCACGGCGACTCGAATATTGCTCTCACAGACTTTCTTTATCTCTTGCTCTTTCTCTCTCTCTCTCTTGCTATCTCTTTCTTTTTCTTGCAGTAAGTATAACACATCACACTACGTGTGAGCATACAAGATAAATCTTTCGAACTGAAAAGTTTAGTCTATGGATCAAGTAATTTGACCTTTTTAGATTATAATTTTGTTATTTTTAGCCCAAAATATCTTTGACCCAATGGTAATTAGTTTAACGATTTGAATTCGGATATATAAATGACATATATTTATATTGAAATATTTGATGGATAGAATAAATTAAAGATGGACGAAAATTCAAATGACATATTTTATTCATTAAAATTTATGTATAATTAAATCAGTGGTGCAAAATATATGAAATTTAATACTTCACAATTTCAGTAAATGAATTGTTTTTTTTTATAAGTTTTACTTTTTAGAGTATGAAAATTTTTCCTTTAGGAAAGTTTTAAAAATAATTTAAAGAGCTCTTGATATAATGAGCACAAGCGGACCTGCGTATTTAAAAAAATTTTTCTATATTCTTTAAGCCTTTCATTTTAGAGTTTCATTTTTGGTAATTAAGAGGAGGTCACGTATCTCTGTCCTTTTCTAATCAAAGCATTGAGTTTTTTACAAAAACTAATAACTTTAGCAAAAAATGAAGAGAAAGCCGCATCTCGTATTAAAAAAAGCAATATTTTCTTTGATGAGAAAGAATTAATTTTATTGCTTTATTTTCAAGAAAACCTTGAAAAACTTAAATCATAGAGGTTAGGTTGAGCAATTTGGTTTTTCAAGGTTTTCTTGAGAATGAAGCAATAAAATTAATTTTTTCTTATCAAAGAAAATATTGCTTTTTTTGATACAAGATGCGGCTTTCTCTTCATTTTTTGATAAAGTTATTAGTTTTTGTAAAAAAATCATTTCTTTGATTAGAAAAGGACAGAGATACGTGACCTCCTGTTAAGAAATACTCAAAATATAAAAATTTCAACTTCTTTTAGCGTGTTTAATTATAATAAAGTATAATTATGACCCTTAAAAATAAATAAATAATTAAATTCAACATCCCTCTTCATCTTATAACAAATAACTTATAAATTCAATTTTGACTTACATGTTTCCAAAGAAAATAAACTTTTCCATTGTTGAAAATTCAATATCTAACAGTTCATAAAATTCCCTCTTTGAAAGTAAAAAAATTCTTTTTCTTTTTATTATTTTTTGCTTTTCAAAAGTGAGATAACATCAGAGAAATTGAACGTGCATGCGTGAATGATAAAGATAGAGTTTGATGTGTATATATCAAAGCATTCAAGTGCAATAGTGCCACATTTTCTTTCTCTCTCTCTTTCTCTTTACAGCTATATATATATGTATATACCAATGTGTATGTGCAGAGGTGGAGATCATTCGCTTTCGCGTCAAGTTTACTTTGAGATGAGCTGTTACTTTAAGGAAAGTTCGGCAGTAGTTTGTTTGAAGATCGAATTGCAATGCGTAGATCGTTGTGCCTTATACGTCTATATCTAATACACAGTATTCAATGTAAACTTCCTTGGACATGTTTAAACAAATATCGACACACATAAGATTGCATTAAAAATTTTTATGTGTTCATAATAAAAGTAATTTGGTATTATAGAAATATATATATATATATATATATATATATATATATATATATATATATATATATATATATATATATATATATATATACACGTACACATAAGGCTTAAGGCTAAGGTATAATATGTGTAATTAACGTGTGATAGGATGGTGTAGAGTATAAGGTGGGGAATTTTATATCTTCTTCAAAATTTAATAGCGTTTGGAAATTTAATAACGCTCAGGCGCGATAAAAGGAGAGAAAAGAGAGGAATTAAAGAGGCGTAATTAGGAGCGTAAAGTGCAAAATTCGCTGAAAAAGGAAATATTTTTTTTTCTCTATGAGACTATGAAAGAGATGAATTTTTTTTTTCTTCTTTTGTTTTTCAAAGTACTATAAAATTTAATATGTTTTTTTTTAATTATAAGTGAAAACATAAATTAAAATTTCAAAGTATAAGTGTACGATTTTTTAAAATTTTATTGGATTTTTATTGCAGAAATTGAAGAAGTTTTATTATAGAAATTTACTAATTGATCATTATACTGAAAACAAATTTCTCGTTTATTTTAGTACAAAATTATGACAAAATCTTATAAATGTTTCCACTTTATATTTTTATATATTTGAAATACTATATATATTATTATATAAATTCAAATTTATTGATTAAGTTTTCGCTTATTAATTTGCATAGAATAAATTCTTTATATTTTTTTTTCATTTTATTTTATCGCCTCGCAAAGCCATATTTTATAGTATTAATAAAAGCGAGCAATAAAAATTTTAATGCCCAAATAAAATTCTATTTGCCGAAAATTATGATGTGTAATTAAATTTTCTCAAATCTCTTTCTTTTATTCATCCATTAATCATCGTCCAGCATACATACAAAAACCTTGTCTCCTTTTTTTCTCTTTTTTTTCTTTTAAGTTGCAGTAAATTAATCAACGACTTAACAAAAATCCGACCGTTTACGAAAAAAAAAGGGAAAAAAAAATTTTTTATTGCTCATTGTGTATATTTTTATCATGGACGATAAATGATTATAAATAATCCGTAAAAACAATTTAAGCTACGTCCATTAATATATAAATGATAAAGAATGGGTTACAAACTCTTAAGAGTACAGGAAGCCGAGATCCCTTTTATTATCTTACTCAAGTATCAAGACCACTTCATAAACTATATCCACGTAGGAAAAAAAAATAAAAAAGATTTTCCGTTATATATCTTAGAGTATACATCATAAAATAAACTGAATTTTCATTCAAATAAATCTATAGACTTGATAATTTTCTTTTCTCCTTTTATTTTCATTATTTCTTAACATGCCAAAATGTATTTTGGTTTTTTCATGATCAAACGTAATATCAATTTCCATAATACACAGGAGACATATAATGCGTCTTCGCTAAATTCTTGTATATAAAGTTTTTCAATAATCTAACATCGACTGGGGAGGTTTTAAAAACGACTCGCTTCCTCTCTCTGACTCTCTTCTTTTATTTTTTACGACGTATCCACCCACCCTCGCGCTATTAATGAACAATGGCGAACGGAATTTTTACGAGGTTCTTCTGAAGACGTAATACCTCTTCTGCTCCTACCTTCTTTTCCTATATATATACATATAGATCGGGAAGGTGTAAGGAAATGGTTTTTCTTGTATTAACGCCGTTAGCTATCGACGTTATAACGCTTTAGTATATAAGGAATAGTTAAAGTTGCTTACTTACTTTTATACATTTCAACTGTTTTCTCTCTCTTTTTTTTCAACAACTTACAACTGATAAGAAAAGGAAGTATAAAGCTTATGTCCTGAATAAGAAAAGTCCAAGGTGTAGTTAAGTTCTTTTATTTTTTTATTTGACACGAGGATACGCGACTTTTTTTCTACTTTCCTTACTTGCTCACTACTTTCTTTTGCTACCTGTACAAGTATACTTATTTTTTTTTTGTTTTGTTTAAAACTTGTTGTGTGTATAGGAGGCTTAGAGATCAAGTTAAATTCTCATGACGACTATTTGAAATAACTTTGCTTCTTGTTTTTTCCTTTCTGTTCTACTGCTTCTGGATTTGTATCGCTTTATTTTTATAAACTCGCAAAATGTTTTATTCTTGTGTAAAAAGGTTTTAGCTTAATACCAACGACGCGAAGTTTTTTTTTTGTAAGAATTTTTTAGTTTTCTTTTATGTTTTGAGGAGAAAAAACTATTTATCTTTAATCTTCTTATTACACGTAAATTATTGTTAGATTTACTTATGCAAACTTTTTATAAAATGGTACTTTTTTAAATAGATTTTATGCTTTTTGAATAGAAAATGTAAAACTTTATATAACTCATTAATTTGCAAAACACGTGTTAATAATTTCAACTAAGTATTCAAGATAATAAATAACCCATAAACCATAAATAATGTTCATTATTTGCGTTTATGCACTGCGGGTAGTTTTTAAATTGCGATGAAAAAAAAGAAGAAAAAAATATTCGACTATCGATATATTGATTTCGATTACACCGCGAAAGCAGAATAATTTCAACTTTTGGTTAACACGACGTGAAATGCTTTATCGAGAGAGTATATGCAACGTTGAAAAAGAGAAAGAGACAGCTTGACACGTTTGATGAATTGTGTGGAATTTTCAAATTTCACAGCATTTTTTTTGTTCTGTTTTTTATAAAAAAAAAAACTTGCTGATATGAATTTTTATTAATAAAGGCGGTTTTCGTAGTTGATAATCTAAATTCAAAAATTAAATTTTACAAAAGAAAAAAATGATTTTAGCACTAATTATAAACAAATTAATTTTTTGTTAATTTGTCACTTGGAATTTTTAAATTATCTTGCATATGATATTTATAAATTCTTTATTGTTATTAAATATTTTTTAATAAAAAAGTATTAAAAATCTTGCAAAAAAAAAAAAATAATTTTAAATAAAAAATATAAAATTCCTTACTTTTAAATATTTGCTTATCAACAATCTTGAGAAAAAATTAATAAAAAAATTCTTAATATGAAATTACCTTATAAAATTAAATACACAGCTGGTCATTTTATAATTCAAGTTTATATTTACAAAGGCACTCGAAACGAAGTATATAATATGAACGTTCTCGGAAAATCATACTAAAACAGTTTTCCCTTTTTCACATCATAATTACACAGAGCATTAATTAACATTAACAATTATTTTAATTACATTCTCATTACAAAATAGCCATTTTAATAAGAAAACTAAAATTTTTTCATTTCTTTTTTATAGTTCATTCAAAAATTTCTGGTCAAAATAAACGAAGCAAAAAATCTCTGTTGTATACCTTCCGCTGTGTTAAAGAAAAATATACAATTCAAAAGCGATGTCATTCAGTAGACGGATAACTTTTTAATTAGTATACATAAACAACCTCATTAACCAAGTTTTACTTTTCTAGCCCCTCTAATTGGGAACTGCAAGCTTTCGCCCATTCAACATCTGATGCTTTACACATTTACGAAATAACGAAAAAAGAGAAGAAGGAAATCATTCCTACTATAAAATAAAAGAACAACAATGTATATGGGGTCAAAGTTCATTTCTCGAGGGATAGAGGATGAACAGTACTATATTCCGGTTTGATTCGTATCATTCAACCCAAAAGATAGTGCATAAAGAGAGCGAGATGGATAAAGTCAGTGAGAGAGAGAGAGAGAGGGGGGGGTACAGTAACGCCTTTAGGGAAGGTTTGTAGGTAGTACAGCGCTAACTAGCTAATTACAAGGGAGATTCAACATTGACGAGTGCATAGTGTTAGATGTATATATAGGTAAATGTAGGTAAAGATAGTGTAATATAGTACAGGATCGACCTAATCACAGACACAAAAGCTCTTGGACAAGCTTAATAAGTAGGCACTTTGGCACAAGTCTAATTTCACTATGTATACTTTAGTACCCATGCATACGAGGATACGTTGAAAAAAGTATGTCGGATAAAAAAAAAAATAAAAATTAAAAAAAAAACAACAAAAAAATGAAAAAAAATTGAGTTAAGAGGTTTTGTTTACTCAAAGAGGAACAGAGAGACGCTATATAGGCATCAGTGAATTTAGTGTATGAACGATTGTTTTTCAGAATGTTTGCTTTTTTTTTCTTCTTTATTCTCTGCTTTTTTTTATTCTAGGAGAATCGGTGTCTGCGTAGTGCCTGTGGGATATAGGATTACAATCTAGGATGAAACAGTTGAATTGGAGCAAGTGTTGTTGATGCGAAAAAAGGTTGTTTTTTGTTGTTTTTTTTTTATTTCTATACTACAAAATTGCATGTATGTATATTGTAGGAACGGTGAAACTAGAGTTTGATATAACGATAGCTAAATTTGTAAAAGAACTCAGATGATGATATTAGAGAATTTTTTGTTTTATTTGGATGAGATAAAACTAGAACTTTTTTTAGCTTGTGTTGTTTGTATTCGTGATTTTTGAAACTTACTTAACCAATGGCTGTCTTATTGACTCACCTGTAACAGAAAAAAAATTCTAATTAGAAGTTTTTTTATATTTTATTATAAAAATGGTTATTTACTAGGTCATTGATAGGTCAATGCTTTTTCTACCTGTACATATTTTATTCAACATAATGATAATTAAAGGAAATAAATTTGCTGTTTTTTGGTGAGAGTTTGTCAATTATGCAACGGAATTAAAGTTGGCTAAGAATATAATTCAATCTTTCAATATGAAAATTTTATATCTGACCTTGTTTTGATACATAACTGCAAATTTATACAAATTTTACTGAAATATTCTTATGCCATATAAAAAATTATATTTATACTTTTACATACAACTTCCTAAGGAGATCTAATACTCTAGGGACACAAAATGCAAAAAGCTCTAGTGAATCTCAAAATTGTAATTTACGCTGCCTTCTAACACTGTATCAATCTTTTGTAAAAAAAAGCTTTTTGCATCTAAAATTAAAAAAAAAAAAAAGAAATCGAAAGTACTGTTCGAATAATGCTACCCTGTACAACATATCAGAGAAACAAAAGCACCAAAACCTAAAAATTCATTCGAGAATTAAAAAAAAAAAAACATATTGTGTTTAATTTACAACAGATTGAACGACAAGCCAAATCATTCTATTCTTTAATACAATGCGATGGATACCAACAATTACGAATCCCTAATAACTTTTACTTTTTTTTCATTTCACAGACAACAAAAGTCGTAAAAAAGAATTCTTTTGTTGTATTCTGTATACTCGAATGTTTTGCCTACCCCCTCTTTTTTTTTGTTTTATTTGTTATCAGACTTTTGTAACAATTGTATCGTCCTTCTTGTATTTGTTGCTTCGCTTCGACCTGTCCAGATTCTGTACCCTAACGATCTTTTTTCTTTTTTTTTGGTATACATAGTGATTTTTCGACTATTGCAAAAAAAGTAAAAAAAAAAAAACCAGAAAAACAAGAGACACAGCAAAATTTCGCATATATGTGACATCTACGTCAAGTTGATGATGAAACCAAACGTGATGTTATACCCTAACGCGTAAGCAGAATTCAATCGATACTTTCAACATTCTTTTTCGGCACAGTTCAATTACCGCATTCTACAGCAATATATACACATATACAGAAGAGAATGTTGAAACAAAAAAAAAAAAGGAAGAACGAGGTCGATCTCTCATTCTCTTTTAACTTTTTTTTTGTTCAACCTTTTCACTACTTATTTCATCCCTTGGTTTTGAACCAACCGCAAAATTTCGTAGGGTAGATTTGAAAAAGAAGAGAGAAAGAAAAGGCTTTTTGCATGATTTTATCCTCTTGTTATTATCGGTTTTCGACCCTCCTCTTCTCGATGAGAATGAAAATGCTCGATCCATTGTAATAATAAAGGTTGAAAAGGTAATACCAATGATGCAGTTACTAAATGGAAAATATCATTGTCAGGGTGTGACAATTTTTTAATATTCAACCGTGAGTGTCATATTAATATAATATTTTATTATACATTTTTTTTTGACGTAAATGATGAATGATGATTATAGAAAATAAAATAAATGGAATTAACATGATACGCTGGATAAGCTTTTGTTAAAAGTTTAATGTAATAAATTGTATGAAAAATTATATACATTGTATATTGTTGGGCAAAATTTATAAGCACAATTAATTTTTAACTTGAATGAACTAACGAAAAAATGATTAAACTTTCAATAGCTTTTGAAATCGTAAATGAATAGCTTGGATTATTTAAATATTTCAACTTTTTCGTTATCATTAAATTATTTAATTTGATCGTTAATAAATAGATATATACTACATTTTTTGAAATTCATTCATAAACACTTTTATTATGTTTGACTCATACGTTCGAAATATTTCTAGAATTTGAACAATGGTATGTATGGGTATTGGACGAATATAGATATCGATAACAATGTCATAACAAATGTATTTAGGTCGAGATTAGTATGATATCTACAACATATCTAAAATCTATGATTTTCATAATACAGGGCTTTATGAGAACAGTCGTTGCTGGCTTCTTTTGTGAATTTCATTGTTTCGAAAATTCAATTTAAACATTGAAATGCAATTTAATGTTTAAATGCTTTTAGGTTATTATTTAATAGATACGCGCTTTAAATATAATATTGAATACATTGGCAAAATTAAAAATTTGGTCACTGATATTTACCATTATGATAGTAATTTTTACAGTACTCCTCTCTAAATTTTGTGTGATTTTAATGAATAATTAAGAATAAATGTTGCTATAATTTTTATATAGAATTTTATTGTAAATTTTGTCGAAAAATTCTTTCTTTGTATATGTAAATGTAATGATAATATATTTTCATAACTATTATCAATTCATGAACCTTAAAATTCACAATGAACCAAACTCATTTTATGAATAGGATAAGTAAAAAAATTTTATTCTTTTTTACGTCTGTAATTCATCAAACGAAAAGACATATAGACAGTGAAGATATAAAAAGGGATTAGAATGTCAAGAGCATCAACATATGGGACTAAAAATATTGATGCACAGATATAAAAATAGAAAATAAAAACGAAACATTTGAATTTACGTCAGATCTACTTTTAAATTTATTAATGTTATAAATGTTAAATGATAATGAATGCCTTCGCAAACATGTTTTGTAAAACAATTATATTGAAAAGAGGGAAAATGTAAAAATCAGGTTTCCTTTGTTATGTTGAACAGATGTACGAAACAAAACCTATTTTTGTTAAAATCATTTTTATTAAAAGTATATTTTAACACAAAATACATTTGGCTTTTTTTTATTTTATTGTTATTTCCATTAACTAATTTATTTGAAATGCTTTTCATTTTTATAACTAAATGAATTTATTTCACAAAACAAATAAAAAAACAATCAACATATTAAATTTGTTAAATCTAGTTGTAAAAATAATTAAATAATGAATATTTAAAATTTGGTAAATAAAAGTTTTGATCACAATAATAACAATAATGCGAAAACAAAAAAAAAAAAAAAAAATACAAATGCAAATGATTTTGCACTGGAAAAAGATTTTTATGTCTCTAGCAAAATTTTTAAAATTTGAAAAAGTATGCTTTTTATCCAATATTAATCCAACTGAAAAAAAGCATTTCTCCCCATTTCACTTTTGCATTTTCTTTTTTTTATTTTGTACATCCACATTGCACGTTTTGGAATATCACCTCTCACGGCAACAGGGACATAACATTTTCTAAGTAAAAAAAGTAAGAAAAAGTAAAAAAAAAACATAAAAGTACATATAACGTTTTTCTACGCTATAACACTTTTGGTACAAACTCGGTAATAATGAATTGGATTTTTCAGCACGTATTGCTACGTACCGTGTGTTTCGTTGAATTTCCGTTGTTCATTTAAAATTACACAAACTTTCTGACAAAATTGCTTTAACGTTGAATCATTGAAATAATAGTAATTATTGTGCATAAAGTTTTTAGCATTGAGAGTTTCCCTGTATTCAGGATATTCGACAAATGTGAAAAAGTAATTGACAATAAATCCATATGTATACCGAATTCTGTAATCACCATTATTTCGTACAAATTTTACTCAAAAAGAATGCATACATTTTATGCGTCGATTGCTTAATTTTGATAATTTCCGTACTTTTCATGCATTAATTCAAATAATTACTTAGAATATTTATTATTCATTATTAATATTTGCTATTTGAAGATTACGAGAATTCTATATTATTAATTATTATTATATTCTGTTATTTAGATAACAATAATACGAAATTGTTTACCATCATAAAATTAGTTATTAATATAAGCATAGTTAATCGAATATATTAATTGTTAACTATTTATCATTTGCTTTCATTTCATTCGCGTAAACAAAAGCGATCTAATATATTTAAGCAGATAAATTTATCTAAAAAAACTTCAGAAATGACGTTATTAAAACTTAATAAAGACGTGAATGTAATATCTCTTTTTGCTCAAATTTCTAGCTGATATTACTATTATTAGCAAATCGACTGTTATCATCAATAGAATATCCCATTCTATTTTTTTCCAGTTGCTGGTGTCAAAAGAAGAAAGAGAAAATGGGAGGAAATAAAAAGAGCTGATCTGCACACACTCACACACAAAACTACATACACACGAGCCTAAACCAAAGGGAAGAAGAGCAGAGAGATAGAAAAGTAAGAGAAAGAGAAAAAGGAATCATTCGCGCACGTTTGGCTCTTATAGATAGAAAAATAAGCTCGTCGGTCGGCTTTAAGGTCACACACGCGTATATACCATGCTCGATGATTTTTCATTCCGGCATTTTTCTCTTTCTCTCCAATTTTTATCGGAGCATTTCACACGTATAGCTTTACTTTCATATACAATGAAAAAAAAGCAAAAAAAAAGAAGAAGAGAGAAGAGACCATACATATACTCATATGTTATTGCGGTATATATGTATATATGGCTTTCTGTCATTTGCTCCCTTTTCGCTCGATTTCCCCAGTGTTATTTTCGTGATGCACACGCGCAAGCTTTTCATACAATGGTAAACGTCGCACCTTTTATATAAACCTATATCACTATTGGTCTTTTTTATTTCCCGCTGTGTTATAAAAGCATGCATATATACATTTATATGTATATGCCTATACAGACACGTGTACGCATATGGAAACTATTAATGCTAATCAAAGGTACGTGTACACGCGCGACGTAGAGACTATAACAAAAGTCATTTCGGATCGTACCCGTTAAAAGCTCGAGTACAAGAGTACTAAATACGAAAAAAAAGGAGAAGAGAGGGAGAAACGTGCAACAGAAAAAAAATTGAGATGTCATATACGTATGACAATTCAGAAGGTTTATATTGGCAAAGAAAATCTACACGTGTCCTCGATAACTAAAACTACTTTTTAATTAATCGGACAATTTTCATTTCGAGTACGTAATACTCAAGTCCGCGCGTGAGATGATATTTGACGTTTTATATAAATGAAAAAAAATATGCGTTGGCGGGACAATGTCATCCGGACTTTTTACTGTAACAAGAATCAAACTCGTTTTTTTTTTGCTTCATTGTTAGTTTTTTTTCTGTCAATGTGTTAAAAAAATCGTTTCGTGGTAAATTGGATGTCGTAATAAAAGATGAATGAATTGTTTTTTACAAAATCTTTAATTACTGTGTTATTATTAGTTTGAATGAAAATATCTTTTAGATTAACTACGTTGAATGTAACGCAATAAATAAAAGGTTGCAAAAAATGCAATTTATTAAAAAATCTAATTAATTCAAAATAAAAATTAATAAATAAACTTAGCATCTATTGAAGATTTATGTAAAATTCTATGATTTTTTTTTAATTTTATTTAACGTCGCTGTATTTATGCTATCATTGCAATGTTAATTAGCGACGGAGGTCATCAGTGTATTTGTGAACAAAGCACATGTAACTTACAGTGGTGCTTGCATCAATCGGCTACCGAGAGCGGGATTCGAACTCGGGACCCCGAGATTACGAATCTATTGTTCTACCGAGTGAGCCACTGATGATCGCTATAATTTAAAGTTCCGAAAACTATTATTTTAAAATAGTTGATAATGTATTATAGTAAATTTATTTGAATAAATTGTACGATGAATTATTTTTTTATAAATAAATATGAGTTGCAAGCAAGCTTTAGCATATTAACTTTTGAATGTTGTTTGAAATATACGTTCATGAAGAAATTTTAACATGTAATATTTTATTTGCATTTTTAATGATGTGCACGTATTAAAAATAATAATTTAAATAGCGCTAAGTAATGAAAATATATATAATTCAATAGATATATTTTCAAAGCGATAAAATAAAAATTATATTAAAAGTCTACTATAAAAAAGTACTTTAGAGCTTACTCAACATAAAACTATCATGAACACGGCTTACTTATAATTTTCCATAATCTCTACCAGTTTAATACCAAGAAAAAGTAAAATAAAGCTGCTCTTTTTTAAGCTGCTTTGCGCAGCAGCCGTAATATAATTTTTGTCCTAAAAGTAACCGAAACACACACACGCAAGGAAAAGAAAAAAACAAAACTAATACCTCGCATTATGCGCACTCGTATATGCTAGAAAAAATTAGCAGGCCATCTAGAGTGCTAATATTTATAAGCTTTACAGTGTATATAACGTGTCTAATGAAGAATATAGCACATTTTGATTTTGAGAAGAAAACTAGTACTGTTCAGACTTAGCCATTCTTTTTCGCAAAGAGTAACGCATTTAAAATGTCTTTAAAAAACTAGCACATCCTAACGTTATCTTTTGAATAACAACATTTCAACGACATCCTGCGATGAGTAAACGTCGAAATATGCTAGTTTTCATGGAAGCTTTTGAAAAAATGTTACTTTTCGTTAACAGATTTTCAAATACGTTACCTTTGCTTTCCTGATGCAAAATGAAATTGGCTACTCTTCGTTAGAGGCGACGATACATACACGACTTCGTGCAACGTTTGAAAAATAAAGAAGCACTTTCAACAGGAAAAATGAATAAATTTTAGTTCAAAAAGCTTCGAAAAGCTCAACCTATATTTTGAACTTCGCTTCATACATCTATTTCAAACTAGTCCAGTTTCCCTTTCGATTTCAGATTAAAAAAAGCACAAAGCTTATTTAAGTAAAAAAAAGAAAAAAAACTGAATAATTGAAGTTAAAGATAAACTCTCATGCTTATGCATCAGAGAATGAAAAATCATATTAATCCGCGTTACCTGTCAATGTACATATCGTCATGTTTTTGCATTTTAGATTTTTCAATTATACGAATACGCCGCCTATAATTTACATGGTACAGTAGAGTGTGTAAAGCTCAATGAGTTAAAAAAAAAGCAAAATAATAATAATAAAAGGGAAAAAAAAGTACGTGCTTTTCTGCTTACATTTGAGCTTTGAGTTTTTACGAAGTGAAAAAGCTCGCTGTATGTAGAGTAAAAGAAGAGTCAAGGGACTAGTATACCAGTGGCACAGAGATACAATGAGATGTACTATTCGAGAGCAAAAGAGTTGGAAAAACTAAAAAATAAAAAGAGTAAGATGATATTTTCATAGGTCTTTTTTGCACGTGTGTGTGTGTGTTTTCTGTATCTAAGAAATAGACTCGTTGAAATAACGCACAAAGATAAAGATTTTTTTTTATTTTGTTAAAATAAAAGCAAAAATTGTAAAAACCTTGGCACAAAGTGAAAAGTTATAAACAGTAAAATGTGTGTCATATAGAGTTTTCACACACAACGCATCTGAAGGGATGGAAATATTTTTATGCGGCTTGGTTGCAACGCGCTTTTTACCTCGGGTAAAAAAAAGTCTATGGTGGAAAAATGTAAATGTTGCTTTGAATTTTTTATATATATAAAAAAAACTATATATAAATATATGCGTATCGTGCAATATGAGTACAGAGTCGATGTTTTGTACCTGCAAAGTATCTTTATTTTTTTTTGTTTTTACGTTTGTTTAAGATATCGCATTATATTAATTACGCTTTTAAATTTTTATTTTTCAACATGTATATGTACTTTTCATTATGCCATTGTTACATTATGTATTAAATTTTTTTTTTAAAGCAATGCTTTTTATTCGTAATACGAACGTAATAGTGCTGCATATGAAGTATGCTTTTACAGTTAGAGAAAGAATATATTACCGTTATTTTTTTTTCTTTCGTTGTACAAATAAGAATTTTCTTGCGCTTCATAATTCAAAAATAATTGCTTTGATAAACTTATAATAAATTTGAAGAGACTATTATGAAGCTATTATATTTAAAATAAAAGCTTTATATACTACCTTCATTTTATTTGTGTAAATATGTAAAATTAAATTTTTGAAAAAGCATATTTTTCATGGTGTTTTGTGAGCGTGAAGTTTATTTATTTTTTTTGATTTTTAATAAAAATATTTTGTTGCTATCATATTCGACGATCAGATTGAAAATAAAAATTCGAAATATTGAAAAAAAAGGTTCACTGGAAAAAACAATTTTAAAAAGCTCTGAATGGTTGTTGAATTTTGAAAAAAAAATAATTTTCAAGTGTGACTGTTCTTTTTTTTTCAAATTCTATAAAAAAAAGGATTAAAATTTATTTTGTCAAATATTGCGCTGCAAATTAAATCTATATTTGTTAAATACCATTAAACAAACTGTTAAACTTTTCTCCTTAGCGCGCTTAAGCATCGTCAGCGTGAATAACAATTGATAAAATTAATGATATATTTAAGAGAATTTAATGTATGTATTCGTTCAGCTAAATTAAATTCGTACATACGTATATATCGTTTATATATTCAAAGTATCTCCTCGAACCAATGTAACATTAAGTTTCCTACTAGTAGTACCCAAGCAAAGCCAAAAGCATATAAAGAGAGAAAGGCAAAAGTAGGTTGTAATGGAAATGAACGTTAGAAATTGCCATGTAAAAGCTTCTCCTCTTATTACTTTCGTGTATGTGTGTACAACCTTGCGAGAACAACTTGTTTCCCCCATACCCCCGCCTCGCTTCTTCTTCTTCTTCTCTTCTCTCCTTTACATGGAAAATATGTGTCTTGCTCTTTCTCTTTCTCTCGCTCTACTACTTGGGAAAATTTGTGTCTCGTATAAGAACAACTGTATATGTAAGTTTGTGCATATGGGCTTTTCTATCTGGTACAAACCTCGAGCGTAGTTAAGGACAGCAAAAGAGAGAAAGAAAATATGACTTCTCTCTTTCTGTTGGTTTAAATTTATTGGTATACTAAAGGTGACAGCCATGTGCCCTGCTACTCGTATACATTGAGTATTGTGCTGCTTTTGGTAACTGTGCTGTATATACAAGAGAGAAAGCCTGCTGCTGCATGCGCTTCTTCTTCTTCTCTGGAATTCCTTACTACGGGCTTTTCTTTTCTTATATCGTCATTTATCAAAGTAGCAGCATACGGAAAATAAGACAGAAAAAAAGAGCTTGAAAAGCGATGACTGAATAATTTATCCGACAAGTTAAATTTATTTTTGCTCTATTCTTTAGGAGGGGTGTATGTGTGTGTATATATACTGGACTTAAGGCGCATACTTTTTGACTCGTCCACGCTCACGTGAATAATGCAATGGCGTTAGCACGCTGGGTTATGTATCGAGATTAGATCTTTTCTGATGTGGGGGAATTTTTATTTTTAGCCTCTTTTTTCAATAGCTATAGAATATATCTTATTGAAAAAAATTAGATTCTATTTCCTTGGGATAAAAATATTTAATTATTAGGCTAGGTTAGGGATGTTTCTTTTTTATACCTGAAACGAAAGACTCGGGAATTGACATGCTACGGGAATTTTCAATTTATTGTTGAGTGATAAAACATTAAATGGTAAATGTATTAAACGATGTAAGATATATTGATCTCTCTTTCATCACAAGTTAATTAATAATGCATGAAAGGAATTCGAACAATTCACGGATTAAACAGATTTATGAAAAAGTTAATATTTAATTTTTTAATGCATAGAATATTAGATTTTATTTAAAAATAGCAAAAAGTATTTAAAACTAATGAAAAGTATCTTATTGTGAAAAAGAAACATTTTTTATAATAAAAAATTATTCAATAAGTTATTATAAATTTAATTATTCAAAAAGTTTCTATAGAACTAGGTTAAACAAAAAAGCAACAAAATTCTATCGTAGATTGAAAAGAATATAGATAAAATTAAATTTGAAAAAAATAATAAAAAACGTACACTTTTTGAATATTTGTATGCGTTTGATGAATTTCTAATAGATTTTTGACAAAAAAAACGTAATTTGAAAGCAATAAAAAAAATTTGAATCCGTAAATGAAAACTTTTTCATTAATTCTTTTGATTACTCTCGTGAAAAGTTGACTTTACGACTATGAATATGAGTTTTATATGGAAAAAAAGTCAAACTATTTCATTAAAATATCAATCGACACGAGTGATATGTAACTTGTTTTTTATTTGCATTGTAAATAAAAGAAATGTATTAAAATTATATTGCAGTCATATACCTTTCAAAATATTTTTTTCAAACTTCATATGTTATTGTTTGAAAAAATTTACATTGTTCGAACGAAAAGTTATAAATTTCAATTATCTTTTAATTTGTTGCTTTGAATTCAATTAAAATTTAATTCATATCTATGATGATTTCGTTATTCATGCATTACTATCTTAGCTTCGGATCTACAACGTAAGCGTTGATCTTGAAATATCAATAGGTATAAATTTAAAGACACGCCGTAAACGAATTTGACTGAATAAATTTCATGACCGAATGACCAGAAGAAGGTTGACATTAAATTCAAAGTCACAAAGATACTCCGCTGATATATTGGAAATAACCAAGGCAGATATCATTGGTCAATCTGACACAAACAGATATCAAATTTGACACATCAATATATGTATATATATATATATACAATACATATATACATAGAGAAACGTATATACTTTGAGCATCTAACCTGACATTGGATGCTTTGCCTCGGTGTGTATATATCGCTATACGCGTATACACTCTATTAAGTTCTCAACAGTTGACATCACAAGAGGTAATCGTATACTTAGGAGATATACTCTGATACTGACGTATGGCGCATTACCTGCTAGATTTCATCATTTTGAAACATATATGAACATTTAATGCTTACTTGATTTTCTTGATATTGAAAATCATGATTAATGCACGCATGATTGATGTGGTCTGCTGATGAATTTTGTTCAGCTCCTAGAATTACTAAATTATTTAATACTATTGTATTGAATAATTAATTATTGACAATATTTCGTTTAAATATTATACATTATTACGTATAAAAAATTTAAAACAAATTAGATTTCACGAAAATTAAACTAAAATTTTTAATTAAAACAATTCATAATAATTAATTGTTACAAGATCAAAAGTGTCGAATTCAAAATAACTTTAATAATTCGGTGTTAAAAGAAAAAAAATTAAAAAAAAAAGATTTTAATTGAATAATATAGTGCCAACAATGCGTCAAAGGTATCCATCATATACAAGCTATTAAATTATAATGAGATATTTTTCAAATTTTTAATTATTAAATTATCTTATCCATCATTTACAGATCCGAATTTCTACTTACATTACAAAATGTTACATTATACACTCAACTTAAAAAATATAAGCCTTTAGTCTTTTCGTATTTCACATTATTGGAAAGTTTGAAAAAGTGGTCTATACGGGAAACCTACTCACTCGGAAATCTCCATTATTCTCTTTCTCTAAAAGACAATCCTCGGTGAAACACAAACCAATGAGTTAAAAGGGGTACTTTTTTCTCATGTGCATAAGTCATTAATGGAAAAAAAAAGAATTGTTAAACACATTTTACTCTCGTTTATTGTTCGAAGAGCTTGAAAGCAGTTTTTTGTTATTTTTTTGTATTAATATCGAAGATTCAATAATTTTTTATTTTTCCCTTTTATGTAAAATGACAACAAAGGAGTAATTTTTTGTGTAAAAATAAAATTTATGAAAATTTATTCTTTTTTTGCATAATAAATTTCGTGTGATCAGACGTCTAGATCACATAATAAATATTCAAAAGTTTCGCAAAAATATTTATTGCTTAATATGTATGTTCGATAGCATGAAATTTTTTATTTTCAAAATATGCAAAAAAAGTAAATTTTCATAAATTTTGTGTTTAATATAAAGATCACACTTTCAAAAAAAATTTCGGGTGAACTTTTGCATAATTTAAATGCCATAGTTAATTAATTCTACGTTTGTTTAACGAAAAAAAATATTCATATGACTTTATCAATTCGTACGAAATTATTTCTTGTTTTTTTTTATTCAATAAATAATTTCAAAATTCAAAAATACTTCAACTATTTCTTACGGAACATCACATTTTAAAGTTAAAAAATAAATTTCTTTTTGCAGCTCATTGCAAATCTATAAAATAATATTAAGTTTTGTAAATCTAAGCTTTATATATATTTCCTTTAATCCCTGAAAGTGCCTGCTAAACTCCCTATATTCGTATTTAAAATTTAAAACCCGGCATAAATTTTCCGATTTTCTCTCTCTCTTTCTCTCTCTCTATCTAAAAACTATCAAAACTAACTTGACCCCCTTTTCTCGCATCGTAGCCTCATACAGAGACGATAAATGAAATATTTTTACGTGTTTACGTGAACTGATACTCGATAATCGTACGTGAAATTTTCTTTTCCTATATCTCTCTCTCGCTCTCTATTTTCTATCATTTTGAACTTTCTCACTTGTATAAAGTATTTTTTTTTATTCGTTCGTTCAATAACGTTTATCTAAGTGTAGATATATAGTACGTTAAAAATATACAAACTTTTCAACCGAAAAGCGATTTACCAAATTGTCACGAATTTTCTAACGATAACACCAGCGCTTGCGCAATAGTAAAAGTAAATTTACTGTTAAAAAGAGAGAAGGAGAGAGAGATATATAAAAACTATTCTACAAGAAAAAGGCAGAGAGTATGAATACGATAAGGAAGCAAACATGTTTCCGGTGTTGAAGTGCATAGTATAACGGGAGGGGTAAAAAAGAAAATCTTTCGAATGTCGTTGGCAAAACTACTCATCCACTTTACGCAAGAAAGAGAGAGAGAGCGAGTGAGATTTTTTACTTTTACACCCAAGGCATCTTTTCCTTATACCTTCTAACGATAAAGGGGTACAAAAGTAAAATGTCAATTTATCTGGAAAAATCTATTTTTGTTGAAAAATAAGGTGAAAAGGAAATAAGAGTTTGTAACGTTTATATTTGTTATGTTGCAATGGAATTTTCAATGATTCCAAGTCATTTTAATACTAAAGCACCTTTTTGTAAAATATTGTTTATTTTTTTTTATGTTTGTAAATTTTATTTGCTATAAGAAGTTCATTTCAGATGAAAGCTCAATCTTTCAAAAAATCAATAAATTTTATTTATTTCATTTAAGATACTTATTTCATCTTTGAAATTTAAATATTTATATTATCCCTTTCTTTGTTCAATTTTTTATCCACTTTAAATTGAACCATGAAAAACAAAATTTAAATCACGGGAAATAATTGAATTCTTCTTGAATAATCTGAAGCACAACTTATCTAAACGTTTGAAACACTTTTAGTTCTTATTTTTAAAAATATACGCAGATAAGCAAAAACGTAGACAAAGACAATGCAAATTTTGCTAAATTAACAAATTATTTGCGTAACCTATATTATTATAGAATCAACGTATCGGTTTATTTCAGAAATCGCGAATAAACAAAAAATTTTCCAATAACCGAAGCTTCAATATATGTATTTTTCCACTTATTTATTTGCAAATAATCATAGAAAGAAAGCAGAAGAAATACGATCTAAAATTTATAAAAAAAAGCTAAAATTTCAAGATATACCATTTTATAATGATTTTATGTCAATTTCAATATGAAAAGTCTCTAAAGAAATAAATCTCAAGAGGAATTTCTCATTGATCAATGGAAAGAAACTTGCACACCTTTTCTCTGTTGTTAAAAAGAAGAAGAAGAAGAAGAAAAAAAACTAGAGTAAGAGATAGAAGTGGTAAAAATAAGGGGAATGAGGATAGATAATATAACGATAGAATTCAGATAGACGTAAGATCTTCTTGACTATGAAATGTCTTATAGTCAGGGCTAGGATTATGAAGATTAATTAACTTGGTGGTTGTGGCCGCTCGTCGAGCCACTAAATTGAATCTTTAAAGTGCCGCTCTACTGATTTATGGCTTTATGTGCATCAAGGATCTTCTTCTTCTACTTCTTTATCCTTCATTATTTTTTTCGCTCGCTTTTATTCTCTTTATACTTTTAATATTCTATTTTTTATCGGCTTTTTTCTTTATTTTAATTCTTTTTATTTTTCAGCCGTTGTGTAAGGCCCCGATGTAGCAAAATTCCTTAGCGGCAAATTTTTTACTTTGCCCTTTTGTATGAACAGACCCCCCAATCTTCTTTTCGTTACTTTCAGCAAATATTTCTTCTTTTTTTTCCTCTATTCTTTTATGCTTGCTTGGAAAATCTCAAGGATTCTCTCCGGGTGAAAAAGAGATAAAATTCATATTTTTATTGGTCGAAGGTATATGTATAAGTGAAAATTACCTTTTTATTGATAGGGTATGGATATTTTTATTTCTTGTGAAAGAGAGCAGAGGATTTTGTATTCTTTTTGTGGTATCGTATGGAAAAGTTTTCACGAATGTAAAATTATTTTCATATTATTTATTTATTAAACTTTGTCATTATTCAAAAACAAAATGCATTCATTTTTCATATAAATAATTAAATTATCGTTGATATGCAAGTAAAAGGAATGCGACTGGATAAATAAACAAAAATAAAATTTAATTACCAAATTACATTTTTATTTGACGTAAATAATCACAAAAATTTTATGTAAATATTCGTTGTATTATTTATATAAAACAAAACTACTATATTATTCGTTCAATTTATATGAAAATTGTATATTAAAAACGAAAATAAATATATGTATATCCATTATTATTTTCACATATATTTCTTTATCATTTATAAATGATAATCAATGTACACAAATATCTAGAAACTTCAATATTTTGCATTCTTCTCAATTCCTTTTTTTATATCAGTAATAAAAAAAGCAAACAGATAAAAAATGAACTATAAGATTCAAATATATTTGAATAAAGAAAATGTTGGAAAAGGCAATTAAAACAGAATTATTGATAATAATTTTGATGTTTATTATTCTAAGGTATAATAAATGAATTTTCATTGCTTATATATGTACATTAGTTTTGAATGTTGATTTGAAGTTATTTTGAAGTTTGAGTTCATTACGATGTGGTTTAATTCATGCATTGATTATTGATAGTTTGATATAGAATTCAGTTCTAAAGAGAATGCAATTTCTCAAATTTAACATCACTAAAACTTACATAATTAGAACTGCTATAATATTACTTATTCAAATTTGATAATGAAATTCGTTTTGTTGAAATATTTATTAATGGAAAAATTATCGATATGAAATTTAATTTTAATTTTAATTAATGTTAGTTCTCTTTTTATTCCAAATATCACTCGATAATTTGACATCGAAATTAAATTGTGCGATTGCTTTTAGGAAATAAGAAAAATAAAAGGAAGTTTTTAGTGTGCTATCGCATAAAAAAACGAGTGTCTAGCACTGTATAATAATAAAAAAAAAGTAAAAAGATGAGAAATGAGATGTACGCGAATTTAGTTAATTGAAGACGAATAAAAGCTGCTCTATTTTTTTTCTATCTTGTAGCATAAAGTAAATAAAAATAATCTTCAGTCAGAGTTAATTAAATTCCAGCACGAGCCTCGCACTTTTATACTTAAACCTATATAATTTCTCGTGTATATGTATATAGATCACATAAAACAAAAAAAGAGATCATTTATTATTATCTGGATTCTTATCGTTTGCAATATTAAAAAAAAGAAAAGAAAAAACAGTTATCGAGAATTCATCAAATTATTTCATCAGAAGATTTTTTGTTGCCCTCGTTGTATTAAAAATAAAAATATCAGATTATTCTGTCAGCAGAAAAGAAATTCAAGTCGAGGAATGAAACAAACGAATATTGTACCGATATTCGTCAGTTTCAATTATATAGTTTTACTAACAAATCAACGACAAAAGCGCTTTTTCCATCATTCTTATCGTTTATCAACACTTAACTTTTGGTTAGAGTTAAGTTAATAGTCTGGCTTGTTTGGTTGGTCTGCGTCGTTCGTTTTGTTGGAAATAGAAAAAAAAAATAGAAAAAGAAACAGAGAAGAAAAGGAAAGAAGAAGAGTACATCGTGTGCCAACTTAAATAGAAAAGTAAAGACTGATAATTTCTTTGCGGTTAAAAGGTTAAGAAGACGAAGAGAGAGAGAGAAAGAGACAGAAAGAAAGCATTGGACATGATGTCGTTTAGCTGGAATGACAGTTGACGCAGGAGGTTAGTTTTCCTACAGGTTATATATACGTGTATATATATGTATATGTATATACGCTTTCTAACCTTTTACTTTATAAGAAAAACATCTTTCTCTCTTATCATGGGAATGTTTTATCGTAAACTCTGCTACATGACTGCTTTCGATTCCAATATTTTTTTTCTTCTTCTTCTTCTGCGATGACCTCTCATCCAAAGATCTATATACACATTTTTTTTCTTACGATTGGGACTCGCGCTCATATTTCCGAAAGAAAGCTTCAAGAAGAAAAGATAACGTTAGCTTTGAGAGGTGAGATATAAAAAAGAGAGAGGAGGAATAAGAGAGAAAGAAAGAGAGAATTCAGGAAACATTTCCAATTTTAGATAAGCGCCCGCAAAAGCGGCCGGAAATTCGTTGGGAAATAACGATCGCGCGCGAGCGCAGAAAAAAAATGTAAGGATTTTTCTCTTTTTCTATTCTTTTGCACGAAGCATCAATTTGATGCCGCGGTCTTTAATGAGCTTTAGAGACGTTAAGAAGATGAAAGATTGAGGAGATTGAGGTAAGGAGGTGTGGGTAATATAAAGATGAATATATTGATAATGATAAATTTTTTTTTCTACAAATTTTTTTTTAACGAATTGGTAGAGATTATTAAAATTGATATTCCGTGATATGGTTTATTATGGTACATGGGAAAAGGTTAAAAAGCTATATAAACACATTTGAATTCGTTATTTTTAAAAGCAGATGAATTTTGAAATGTGTCGGATTATTAAATTATGCATTTATAATATTTATTTAGATATTGATTATGTGTACCGATATTTACTTTTATATGCATAAACTGATAAAATCAAACATTCAAAATTTAAAACTAGATTTGGTATTTATAATATTTATATATTTTTTATTAACTTCATTAAAAATTTTAAAATTCATATAATTATCATTACATTATTAAATAAATTTTAGTAAAATTAATTTTCCTTCAAGAGTCTCCAATGACTTAAGAAAAGTTAATAAAAATAAGAATACCAAGACAAGAAATAAGTTTTCAAAGTAATTATCGAATTAATTAAAAAAGTTGACAAAAAATAAAAAAATAAAATAATTATGACATTAAAAGTTGAGCTGAAAAAAACAAAAGAATTACGATGGCGGGGTACGTAACAATCGTTGTTAACGCTAGCTATAAAAAACGTTTTATTTTTTAGCTTGAAAAAAAAAGTAGCACCCAAACTCTACTCTGTATCTCGTAAAATAGCAATCTAAAGTCGATAAAAGTTTTGTGGGGGATATACTTTAAAACCGGTAAAGTGCACCTTTTTGCCAAACAAATATAATACGAGAAAATTTTTGTTTACTTAAAAAACATTTTTATTATACACATCTATTTTCTTTTGCTTAGATATCACCTCATCTTCCTTTTTATTTTATTTTAAAGCCTGTTAAATTAACCCATTATCTGTGGTTAAATTTTTTTTTATTTCGACAATGCAATGTCAGTCTTTTTTTATTGAAATTAGATATTAAATGCAACAAACATCTAAATCTTTTTAAAACTAATTTTTTTTTTTCAAATAAAACACTCTGAAAAAATCCCATTTATTTATCAGCTTTATTAAAAAAATACTAAGCTTATAAATTTTTATGAAACTTTAACCAACAAATAAAATAGTTGATAGGAATTATTCAAATCTTTTTATTCATTGAAAAAAAAATTAAAATTGTATATGAATCTATGCATATTCATTGCATTTAATTGCACACAATAAAAAACAATAATCATTTCTCTTTATATTTGCGAAATTTAAATAATTTAATCTATTAATGAGCTTTATACATTTAGCACTTATTCACAGCATCGCAAGTGAAGGGTTTAAAGAATTCATTAACCGTACTTGGCTCGCGCCATTAACATAGATATTATGTAAAACTCAACAATATAATACAAAATTTCTCCACTCAAAAGCATGGAGTGCAACATTTATAATGTTGTTTTGAAAACTGTTCATATATAGGTAGGTCAGGTACTTTTCATGTATTTGCAAAGCTGTACGTATGTATATGTGTGTGAAATTTATTATTTTCGTTGAGAGAATGATTTTTGCATTTCTCCCCTATCCCATCCCAAATTATTATTTACTCTTCGGCCTTTCGTTGATGGCAGTTTGCGCGCCAGAGTAGTAGGTCATGTGCGCTTATGTACAATAGGATTTATGAATGTGCATTTCATTATCGTCTATATATGTGTTCAACTGCATACATATATGCATGCACCAAGTTATAACCCAAAGCACATTTCTCCTATTGTTTTATACTTTTTCAATTATTCTTTCGAACAGTGTATATATGTATGTCTTTTTTCGTTAATCGTCACGCGTTAATATTAAAATGCTTTTAGATTTATTTGAATTTGTTATATTTTCTTTTATTTTCAAGGGGATAAAGAGATCGTTCGCGATTATTTTTTAATGAAAATCATTTTATGATGTCATTTGCGATAATAATAATGATAATAATTGTTCAGATTGATAAACATTAACAGAATGGAAAAGTATTTAATTCAATGAATACATATGCGAAATAAATGTTATGCGAGCATATACGTTATTTATGAATGCATTTGTGAATATAAAATTCGAAAAATTCCACATGTCGCTTGTTGTTGATAATTTAAAATTGCAATGATCATTATTTTTTATTTATTGCTGTAATAACGGTTATCTATAAAATTTATATTTTTAACAAAATTTAATCACCAATTATTTTTTGTTAATCCACGTAGTTTTAAATTTTTGTCGAATTCAATTATTAAAAAGTAGAAACTGACACAACTGGAATTAAACCTGATAATATCTTAATTATAAAAATGAATTACTTTTTATTTTAAAAATAAACTATTTTTACAATTAAAAATTAATTATTTTTATAATTAAAAATAAAACTGATAAAAAATTAATTACACTAAAAGCACTTGTAACATTTGATCTTATAATCTTAAATACATCCAAAAGACATATTTACTCGTTAACTGGAATAAAAAAGCAACAAGCCATTCAAAATCTGTGATTCTATATATATTTTTTCAATTATCATCACGTTTTCTATATCGCATTAAAACGTTAATAGTATAGTACGCTTGCGTACGCGGAAAGCATCGACGAAACGTGATCCAACAAAGAAACCTTTTCGACTATGGTAGTAGTAGTAGCAAACTGAACAATAACAACAGACTAATAGAGAAAACGTAAAGGTAGAAATCCTGCCTAATGACTCGTGCGATTACGTTTGCTTTTATCTCACTCTTTCCGACTAACGAAATAGAAAAAAAAAGAAAGAAAATAAGAGAAAAAAATTCCCATGCGCATACCGATTAAGCGATTACGATTCGATAAAAGAAGTAAAAAAAAGAGAAAGAAAGAAAAAAGATACAGAGAGAGAATAGAGAGAAAAGTACACCGAGATAACCAATAGAATAGGATAAATGTTTGTTCGGCATTGTAGAAGCATTGTCCGTTTATATATGTCAGTAAGTTTTATTTATTTTTCTTTTTTTCTAAATCGACGCTCAAAATATCGAGTGATTTTATCAGTGGCCCACGCGTTAACTCTCGCAGTCTATACGTAAGCACTTAAATCGTAAAAAAAATCCAGTAGTATCATCCCTCAAACTTTTGGCACTCACAGAGAGAGAGAGAGAGAGAAAAAAAAGCCCCATACACAACATAGCATTTTAGTATATCTGTTAAAACTCTGTAGGTTTACCGCTTTTCAAAATAGCTCCGAAGAAAAACAAGACTATATGCATTCCACTTCTCTCCCTCTCTCTCTTTTTTTGGCAAATACAAGATCGTGTAGTATATAGAGAAAGAAAAGAGAAGAATAAAAAAGAGAGAGAATAGTGAGGGTGGGAAAAAACGATGTTTTGTTCGAAGACGCGTCGCATATATCTCGGTTGAACGCGTGTTTTTCAAGCTTGCGCGAGCTTGTTCTACGCTTACGAAATTCGGTAGAGTGCTTACTACTACTACTACTTGCTGCTTTGCTTTCGTACCGAGATAGATAGTGGTTAAGCGAATTCTGACGGGGATTTTAAAATATTTCGAGTGCTTGCGGCGAGCTTTTGTAAACACGTGAATAAACGTGCTGTAATTATTGGGGATTAATGCTTGTTTTTTTTTCTCTAGATATATTTTTATCAGATTTGCAATCGAAAAATATTTTATATAAATATTTGGTATCAATTTTATTATTTTTTTTTTAATTGGGAATTTCTTTTTTACTTTTTGGAAGCTTTTTGCTGATTTTTTTTTGTTTATTTATGCAAGTTTAAAAAAATAAATATACGAAATAAAATGATTTAAATAAATATTGTACATTTTTTTGTGTATATGTAAACATATTGCAAATGAAATTTTCGATTCGAACCAATTAAAGAGTTAGTAATTAATATAAAAATCCTTTTATTATTTTACAATTTTATAAATATGTAATAAAAAATAATAAAAAAATATACTTTTAAAATTATTTTAAAATGCATCAAATTAACATGAATTTGATTAGGTAAATATTATGTGAGCAAGTCGATGAGGGGGAAAGGTAGTTGCCTTTTCGCTCGATCAGCTAAATTTAATGATAAACTTAGTCTCATGGCATTTTGGCATTTGCTGCTATTACCGAGTGTCTGTGTCTGTGTCTGTGTACCTGTGTTATCCCGTTCAATGTTGGTCGAATCAAAATGTGTAATACTAATAGAATCATTTACGAATGATTTGGTACAGCAGGTGCTTTCGCTACCCCATCCTTTCTCTCTCTCTGGCTTTCTGTCAAACGTCAAAATGAACATCGTCTAGCCAGTAAACAAGTCAATAAACTCTATAAATCAATTAAGGCTTAGATCAATCGAGAATTTTCCTTTTTATATTAATTAGATAATGATACTATTATCTTTTCTTTATAAGTCATTAAAAGTTTGTAATGATAATAAAATATGTATAAAACTTGGCGTAGTTATGGAAATTCTTATCGTTAAAATTTTTAGTTAGAGAAATTTTTTTCTAACTATTTCGTATCTTGTTAAATGTGTCTTACATTGTATCTTGTATATATGTATATATATAAGTAAAATGCAATTTTCTTTAAAACCCGAGAGAACATTCTTTCAAGCTTCTTATAAACTTTTTATAGAGTAAGGCAAAAGATCGAACAACTCTCTTTTTTTTCGTAAGAAGCTTTTTTAATGAATACTGAATTTTTCAAACTATTGTTATACCAAGAGAAGACCTGATCGATATCAGCATCAAAATTATTATTTTTTTTTTAATCAATCTAATTTAGTTAAAGGTATATAGAAAATTTGATAAGTTATAGAGTTTCCCAATTTCAAATTTTCTTTTTAAATTTTTTCCTTTTTTTTGATTATCTTATCCTTTTTTTGTGTTATGATGCTGAATGCAAAAATCTAATATTTGTTTAAAATCTTTTTTATTATAGAAAAATATTACTTTTGGGATTAAGCAACTTTATTAAAGAAATTCAAAATTTGAATTCCAAATTTCAAAAATTCATCTAGAAATTTTGATGAAAAAAAATTTCAAAATTTACCCATCTCAAATACTACAAAATTAAAGCCAATATGATGCAACTCCCAAGTATGCATCCTCTATCTTTACATTTTGAGCTTGGTATAACATTCATTACATTCCAGATAAATGTGAAAGTTAATCCAACATTTGCAGAAAACGCGTACTTTTTCATTCTATTTTTTTGGACAATAAACTTAATAGCAGAAAAAGATAGATGGATAAATAGATAGATGGATAGAGATAGACAGAGAAGGATATAGTTTGCCTGTAACGGCTGCTGACTCTTTAACGAAAATCGTCGATCCGTAAAGTCCAGGAAGGTAAGAGGAAAGAGGTAGGAGGTTTTGGGTTAGTGTGCATTGGACTTGATGTAGCATACGTATATATATAGAGAGATGAGAAGGATGTAGGATAGATGCGGAACGAGTTGAGGGCACACTGTGTGTACTGATGCAGAGGGGAAGCGCACACAAGCTTTTGCTGCGCGCGGCCCTCTGTGTTACATGTCAAACCTATAGTCAAGCCAAACGTTATAGGGGACATCTTACTGGACGTGAATACTAAAGGATGTGGCTTTGATTTATTGAGGAAATGATGATGGAAATTTTTAAATTTTGCCTTTTATCTTTTATCGTGATTGATGATTATGTTCTAGTGACTTATTACTGCTAAATTTTAAATATTGTTTTAGTTTTGTTATTGCGATTTAGGAATTTTTTAAAATTTAATATTTTATTTTAAATATACGTTATAACAATAATAATTTATGGTTATTATATAAAAATAAAGTATGCATTGGTTTTGCTTTATAATGTAGATAAAACTATATTCATTAATTTTAATACGCTCTTTAAAATTTTCAAGAGTTTCTTAGTTACACACATGATAATAGCTAAATTTATCCCCATTAAAAAATTTAAATAACTATATGACTCGCAAAATATTTAGAAAAATAAAAGAAAAGATAAAAACTAAAATACAATCTTAATAATCATTCAAAGCAGTAAAAAGTATACTAATAATTACGTAATTTACATCATTAATGGATTAAATCTAAAAGATAATTAGGTCAATAAATTTGTGGTGTGTAAATCAAATGGAAAATAAAGAAAAAAAAGAACAATGACTTTCTTCTCTTTTTTTTTGACCGCACTTAAACTTTAAGTACGTATATAAAATCGTGAAACTACACAATGCCTGTATATATCTGGAAGGATGGAAGACTATTTCGAAGTATACGATTACGATAGACAGAGGGGATTTTATACGCGGGATTAAATCTTTCGTGGAGAGAGAGAGAGAGTTAATCTTTTGCAGTAGGTTTCCATTGTGTTCGCTGAAATTAACGCAAAATCTGATTTAAGGATTGTTAATTTTTTTTTCTCCATTGTTTTATAAAACGCTTTAATTGGCCCTTTTTTGTTAATTGTTCTTTTGGAAAATAAATTATGAATTTATGGGGATGAATTAAACATATTTTTTATGTATTAACGATTTAAAATATATAAATTATTGATTATTAATTTGTTGAAATAAAAATAAAATATGATTATTTCAGTTTATAGGTATTAGTTTGAACATTGAAGTTTTTAAATAAATTAAATTAAAATGTTCAGCCTTTTCTTCGATCATAAATAGGTAAATATAAGACCTTTCTAAAAAAAGCTCCTTTCTTTGAATAAATTGTAGCTAGTAAAAATTGCAATATTCAAAAATTCAAGAAATTTCCCGTTGTTTATGAGATAGCATAAAATTAACTTAATAAATGTATTACGTAAAATTACAAAACTTTTACTAAACCGTGATATTTTATTGTTTTTTATTTGAAGAAAAATATTCGTATTATTAAACTTTTACTTTTGTTTATAAATATAAGTTGAGCTGTTAAAAAAGTAGAATGAAAAGTGGAAAACCAATAAACTTACTGTTTACGAGAAAATCAATTTCTATAAACTTTGTTGTTTACGATCGATCAGATTGAGTGCGTAATTACCAATAGCTTTAGCTTGAACTTTTAATAAGCTTTTATTTATTTCTAATGAGTTTTATTACTTGTCAAATTGTCCATTGTATTTCACTTTAGAAAGTTTTTTTCCAACTTTAAATGTTACTTTCTGAAATTACTTGCACAATAATAGTTTATTATACTTTATTTTATTTTCTTTTTCATTAAATTTTCGTTTAAAACTTTTTATCGACAATCGTTATAGATATACTTTCTTTCTTTAAATTATTTATTAATATCAGCAATTAATAAACACTCAAAGATAAAGTTGAAAAGAAAAATTGGAAAAAATTTATCATTTGAAATTATTGATACATCTAATTGGAATCCTATGTTACGAAGCTTATATTATCATGTAAGCTACATTTATGTAAACATGTGCAAATTACGATCGAGCTTATATTCTAAAGCTTTACGTAATCTCAGTGTAAACATTAATTTGTGCTTGTTACTAATAGCCTATTATTTCAATCAACTAATGCAAAAAGAATAATATTCAGCCATTTTCCAGAAACTCTTTAAATTAATCCATTTTATTTTTCATTAAAACTGCCGATGTTTGAAAATAGTTTTCATTCAATTTGTTTTCATCTAAAGGTTATTCATTCGATTTTTAAGTGCTGATTCCCTCACATTTAAAAGTTCAATCACGAAATATCTTTTTTGAAAATCAATTCTCAAATTTCCTGTAAAATATTAAAAAAATTTTTTTGTTACCGAGAAATAACGGCATAAAAATGCCTTTATCGGAAAAATTGTGTAAGACATGCTGTTGCAGCTTTTTGAAAAAGTTATGTAATAATTTTACAAATATTTCTTTTAAAGTTTATGAAATTTGCAATATTTTTCTATAAAGCTACCGTAAACATAAAGTTTATGTAAGAAGTTTTTGACACTTGTCAGTTAAACATTATTGCATGTAAAAATCTTGTAAAGTTTTACAAATTCGTGCTAAAGTTTCAGCAAACATTTTTTAAAAGGTATATTTACATTTGATAACAATGATTTATTAAACATCTTTTTTCATAAATTTCATTGTCGATTCTGCATCATATCAAAAAGTACATTGAAAAAAAAAAAATTTGAAAAGTTACGTGTCTAAAAGAGTGACTGATAATTAACGAACAATCCGTTAATAAATCGTTACAAGCCAAGCTTGTAATATGACTATGCGTAAAATAGGACTAAGAATCTTATCCATAGGTATGTACGTCTATACAGAGACGCGATTGATTATATCCTATCCATTAACTTGGCTTTCAGTTATTCCAATTGAGGAGCGACAGTCTGCGACGACGACGGCTGTTGAAGTCTGTTTGCCAGAAGCTGCTTCATCAACGACTACAACAACAACAATAACAACAACAACTGCCGCAAGTAACAACGACGCTGAGATCATTGCTAGTAAGCTTACTATTAAAGATCTATGCCAACAAGAGAAACTATCATTACAAGAGCAAGAGCAACAGCAGCAACAACAACAACAGCAGCCGCAACAACATCTACAGCATTCAATACCAAGGTTACCATCAGTTGGATCACGTAGCGTTTGCCGTATTTGCCATACTGATTCTGAAGCTAAGGAACCACTCATCTCACCATGCAGGTATTATATATATACGTACACCAAAGCTTGATGAACTGACATTCTCTCTTATACTAGAAATTCGATCGAGCACGAATAGATTCATTGTTGTTTGACGATTAATCGGAAGGAGCCCCAAAGTGTTAAGAGACGTGATATATACTAAGAGAATGAAGAAAGAGAGAGAGAGCGATTGCTAGTTGTATAATCGCCGCTAGGCTATTTCAGATAGGATTTGATTGTTTTCGATTGTCTCTTGTTTTTGGAAATGAGAGGGATAGATTAAGCTTTCAATGATGTTGCTTTAGTGATTGAAAATTAAAGCTTTCTCACAATCAAATGCCGTTCCAGATTTTATATTAAAAATCTTTTTTTTTAAGATTTTGAACAATTTATCATGTTTATATTTACAGTTGACTTCATGCAGCTTCTACATTAGTAATTCCTGAAAATTATTTATTATTTTGACATTTTAAATTTCTTTAACATTTTTTTATTTATTTTTTAGACTTTTTTAGTATATTATAAATTTATTTACTTAAAAAGGACTTTCTATAGTTATCAATTTACATTTAATAAATTATTATAAACAGTAATGTCGGTAAAATTTTTCAATTTTTTAACTAAACTTCCTAATTAACATTTTGAATCATCAAATCTTTTTTTTTGTCTTTATAATTTTTTTTCTCAAAATTGTGATTCCAAAAAACATTGAAGTGAAATAAGTGCACAACAAATTGAAAACTACTAAAAGTAAAACGAAAATAATGTACAAAAATCGAAAGCAGTACTAAAATTGATGGGAAATTGATTTCAGAAATAAAATTCGAAAACTTCCAAAAACTTTAAATTGTTTTTTTCCCCAATTGTTTGTTTCTGTAATCTTGAATTGATTTATTTCTTCTTGTTATGTTTCGAAATGATTTTGGGCAAAGCCATTTCCAAACTTTTAAAAATAAGATATTAAACTAGATAATAATACTGGTATTTAAATATGTTCATGCGAGAAAATGAAATAGCACTAAATCATCAACATACATCAACATCCACAATATCCACAATAAAAATCTTTCTTAGAAGCTATAAACATTATTTCTCTCATATATGCTCTTCGCTAAGCTCATCTAGTTTCATTCCTCGCATTTACCTTTATATTACCATCGTTTTTCTTATTTCTCTTTTCCTTTTTCTCAACCTTAAGTAGTTACTTCTATTATTTTCCTTCGATTTAGCTCCAGCTCTTGTTCTCGAAATTCTCTTTCTCTTTGTCGTTCTTATTTAGTGCTTGCGAGCATTCTTACTTTCTTTTTTTTTTGTTATATACCATATAAGTATACGTTCCTTATTTTTCTTCTTAATTTAGTCTCTTTAAACTGCGAGCTACTTACTTATGTCTCTTTGAATGCGTCTCTCTCTCTCTCTTCGTGCGCTTCTATTCTCTTAGCTTTCATCTTATTTTTATATACATTTTTATTCTCTTACGAATTTTTTTTCCCTTACTTCGTTGCTTTTAATCTTCAAAAAGTTCGAGCTTCTTCTTTGATACGAACGTTCATTTGTCGCTTTAGCTCGAAGCATGCATAACCTATATACATAGAGAATTTAAGGCACTTTGAATTTTTTTACAAGGCACTTGTTGACGGTAAGTTACAATCTCGTTTTCTAAGGGAACAAACGTTTTTCTCCCTTTTCTTTAACGTGTGTGAGTATATACACGTTTTTCCTCCCTTTTGTATATACAATCTTTACCGTAAAAGATGGAGATTTAACGTGTAACAGAAGCATCGAATGTAGGATGAAAGAGAAAACGTTTTATTAATTATTTACTCGCAGTAAAATGGCAAAGCTTGTATTAAAGGGCAACAACGACTATATACCGTGTTGAAAGTTTAACGTTGTAAAAAGTTTGGAAAATCTTGACCTCTAAAGAAAATCATTCAGTTATTTTTCATGAATTTCTTTGACCTTTAAATTTAAAAATGCAAGATTTTATTTATAAATTTTTGCGCGTGATTACATATTCATACCTTTTTTACTTTTAAGCGAGTATTATATTATTATAATTCTGTTCAAAGCCTTTTACGGCGTTATTAAAGCAGAATACAAATTTTGATTTATCTTTTATGCAAAAGAGTTTATTAGAGTTAGATTACACGAAGTTTCGGAAATTTCGCACTTGTTTACGGATATTCTAAATAAGTTTGGCGCAATTAACGAACTTTCTAAATGGACATTAAATAAATAATAAATGAAGTTCGAAATTACATTTTAAATGGTGTTGTAAGTACCATTAATGGTAAATGAGAGACGGACAAAAAAATTTTTAATTGCTTTTAAAATTTGAGAACAAAATTTTAATTCGAAATAGTAATATCGTTAATGTATTTACTTATCAAAAAAAAGGGGTTGGTTTTAAAATAATAAGCTCATTAATATCGATAAAAATCCGACTTTTATTATTACAAAAGGGTTTTGAGATAAAACGAAAATTTGCATAGATCAGTGATCATCAGATGAGAAAAGTTTTAAGTGATAATAAAAAGCATTAAATTTTATGAAGTTTTAATTTGCTATTCAAAATTTTAGTTTCACAAACAAAATACTCTAATGTTTGCGTTAATTATTCCTTTGTAAGAATAAAAATATCATTACGAGTAAATTTAATGCTTTATCTTTTTATTAGACTTTTTATATTCCACTCAAATGTTAGTAGATTCTAATAAGTGAAAACTTTTTTTTAGTTTCTCTAAATAAAATAATAAAAATCCTTTTTTATTAACTAAAGAAATATTTAATAAGAATTCGAAAAACGCAAGTAATACGAAATATCGATACGAAATAGCAATAATAAAAACGTTTCTTTAAAAATATTTATAAAAATATCCGGCAATCTAAAGAAGACCGATATAAATTTTATCGAATCGACTTTTGTCGGAAAGCTAAATGAATTTCTAGGTCACTTTTACTTCGATAATAGGACTTTGACATACAATGTAATAAGTGAAAATAATAAACTAACTTTAATGAAACTCAATGGAATTTCACTGCAAATAATAAAAACGCTTTTCAGTAAACTTTAATATAATGTGATAGTCGATATCGATTATTATATCAGTTTTAATTGTTAAATCAGTTTTTATTTTTTTATATTTTAATACCTTTTGAATAATTTTTAAATTTTTAATAAAAATTTAACCATAATGTATAATAATATACTGCAAGATTAAACTAAAAATGTTTTTTACTGTGCGTTAAAAATTCAAATAATTTTTTGTTAATAATATTTCGGAAAAATTTGCGGTGAAATTCAAAGTATTTTTATTAAAATACTAATTTATGGTCAAAATTATTTTATTAAAATTACTTAAACTGATATTATTTTAAATTTTTACTGTGGATACTACTGTTTAGTTATTAATTAGCGCAATATATTAAAAATATTAAAGACTTATTGACTTAAAGACATTAAAAGTTTGGTAAATATGAAAAGTTTTTTAATTACGCCACTATACAATTATTCAAAATAATTTATGATTTGTAATTATGTAAGCTATTTCCTCTTTGTTATTATATCACATAATTTATTTAGTAACTTATAATTTTCATCAAAATAATTAATGGCTTACCTTCCAATTATAAAACACTTCGCTGATCATACGATATTTCATTTTCTTTTTTTCAGTCTAAAGCAACCAATAAAAAAAATGTTCCATGGTAAACAAGCTTGTTTGCTCATATGAAAAAAAATGTATTCAAAGAGAATAAAAACTATTTTTCTTGTTTTATTTTTAAGATGCAAGGGCACCCAGGCACACGTGCACCTCTCTTGCTTGGAGCGTTGGCTGAATCAATCCTGCCGTAACTACTGCGAGCTCTGCAACTTTCGCTACAACGCACTCGAGACGCGTCGTTATACATGGTTTGCTTAACTTTCAATAATTTAAATGTTTGTGCTTGCGGTTACTTTACCAAGCATAAAGCATAACTTAATAAATTTTTAATTCATAATTCATGTTTACGTGAAAGTATCGATTATTTTTTCATTCCTTTTTTTTTTATTTTTCCATTTTTTTAATTTTTAGGTTCCAATCATTAAGGATATGGATTAATCATCCACGTAATCGTAGAAATATCAGGGCTGATTGTTTGATTTTCATGTTACTTACAGTTTTCACAGCCGGATTGTCGAGTGTTTGCTTGTTAGGTTATAAAAGTACCGATTTCGTAAGAAAATGGAAACAAACATTTTCTATTTTTATTAACTTTATATATTTTTTATGAATATAAAATTATTTAAGTTTTTTTAAATAAATTTAAAGGAGAATGCCCACGAACATGTATTAAATGCAGGAACGCAGGGCAACGTACTAAAAATATTATTAACATTCACATTTAGTAATAATATGAAAATAAAAAGATCACTATGAGGAAATTAACGAAAATGTGAAAAAAAAAGTTGCAAAAATAAATGAAAAAATCCAGATTTTCTTTGACTTTTAAAACAAATAATAGAATAAGTAAATGTTATTGTGTTTTCCCATGCGAAATTACATAATTTAATTGAAACTTTGCCTAATTTCATAAATTTCATAATAATAAAAGAATAAAAATTGTTTTATACCAATATTTTACAAATCACTTCATGGCCATCCTCCTTTAATAGTTTCTTAAGAATTATGATAATTTAAAAATTAAAACTTTTTTATTATCATTCATATATTTCAACGCATCAAAATTCATTTGTTTAAGTTTTAATGAAAATAATGGTTATTTTTTAGGAACACGTTATTTCGTGCTTGAAGGCGTAAGATCCGGCTTTTCTGAGAATTGGACTAGAGGAGCAATCAGCCTTTTTATGTTTATCGTCATTTTGGGATACAGTGGTGCTGTTTATCTTCTGATAAGAGTAAGTTCTTACCCAACAAAAAAAAATCCTGTAATATTACTTAAAAAAAAGTAAGTAGAGAGAAAGACTAATTACTTTGGCATAAAAAAAGAGAATATTGTACTTAAGGTTATAAGTATGGATTAAAAAAGATTCCTCTAATACTTAATTACATTTACTTAGTGGTTGTTTGGATAAGGATGATTATTATTTTAAAAAAGAATTTAAGGAAAAAAAACGTATTTTTAAGTAATATCAAACTAATGAATTGGGTTAAATAAATATTATGGTAAGATAATAAAAATTTCTTTTTCCGCGCGATTGCTTATTTTTACAGACAATAATTCATTGGTAAACTTTATTTATACTCTCTCTCTCTCTCCCTCTCTCTCATGAAAATTTTATTTTTCCAACTTTTACTTCGCTTTCCGTGATCCGATCAACATAACGAGGTAGTCAATTTGAATTTTAAATGAAATCTAATTCAGAAAAAAACTCGCGCTCATCCAAAGGTAAAAAAAACGTGATTTCTTTTTTATTTTTTTTCATTTTGTCAAAAAAAAAAACAAGAAAAAAAAATAGTAATTCGTATTCTCATTTCCACAACCTATTGCCTTGGTTGAATCATCGCGCGACTATTTGCGGCTTGCACATACTCGAAGAAAATCCCGGATCAGCAAACCGGATTAAAGAGCCAACCTTCCTTGAACGTTTACCTTCATCTCCTTTTGCTTCTCTTTCACCTCGTATTCCTTTTTCTTTCTTTTTTTTATACTTTCATTCTATATATGTTATTATCTTTCTCACTTGCTCTTGTGAACTTATACCAAAAAAAGAAGCTTTCTACAGAAGCTTTGAGATTTTGCCAAGTATACGCGTGCTAGTTTATCGAAGTTAAAGTGTATCTTTATCTCTTGCGTTTTAATGCCAGTGCTCTTTTGATATTTATCTACTAACTTAATGATAATATTTATATAAAAATTTTTATTATTGAATATTTGAATGAAAAAATTTATTTTAGAATAATTTTTTAATCGTAATTTGGCAACTACAAATAAAAATATTAAATTCGCCAAACTATTCTATTTTACGAAAATTGAATTGAGAATTTGAATGAAACAACGTATTCATTTTTATTAAGAACAAAATTTATGCACTTTTTAAAAATATTTAAATTTTATTCCGATATTTTAAACCAGTGGTATTCGAGATAATATTCGTATATATCTCTTAAAAATCTTCGAAATAATTTTTCCAACACTTAAGAATATTTTATAATGCCGTTATAAAATGGATAAAATCAATTTTGATAATAATTTTTCCCGGCAAATTCAATTCATTGGATGAACCGAAGAAAATCCTTCGGTAAAAAAAATCACTTCGATTTTTTTGGTTTAAAAATGCTGAATACACTATTTAGCGTTAGATTTTAGTAAGCGACATTTTTATGATAATAGAATTATCGAGCTTAAAACGATTTGAAAAATTTTTCTGTAATATTATTATAATCTCGTTTTAGAAAAGACTTTAAATACAGTTATACCATTATACAAATTGCAAACGTGTATTTTTAAATTTTCCAACTTTATTTTATTTTTTCAAAGAATAAAAAACAAAAAAAAATGAACTTAAATTATTTTTGGATTGAAAAAAAACTTTTACATAATTATTTTACTGAAAGTTTAACACATTTTTATGTCAAAACGTTAGAAGCCAACGTTTCAGTTATAATACCTGGAAAATATATAAAGTTTCCTTCTTTACTTTATATATACGCCAACATAATTTCTGATGCCTGGCACGCGTTGAGTTGATGATAATAATCTATGGTACAGATATGAATTATATGAAGAAGTGTTAACTCTGTGAAGGGATGAAGGAGGGCAAAGGGGAAGGGAAGGGAAAGCTTTTGGTGCTTTTAACTATATATATAGATGGAAAACTTCTAACGAAGCTCTCCCAGCTTACTTTCGATAATAACACGAGGAGGTTATTGCGGAATATAGAAACGGGTTAAAAGAGGAATTGATGAACGGGTGTTTAGCTTTCGAGAAGTATTATTATTGTTATTGTTGTTCTTGTTGTTGTTCTTCTTCTTCGTTGTTGTTGTTGTTGTGTGGATGTTATTTTATTGCTCTTACTTTTACTGATTATGATTATGCTACGTGAAATATTCGTGGTTAAAGGATTTTAGTTAAACTGTTTATCTAAGTACGTTTATTATTGTTAAATTATGAATTGGTAATTATACCTGTGATTATTTAAGTATTTGCATGTACTTTAAACTTAATCTTTTGTAATTAAAAATTTTATTTTTTTACAAAAATTAAAAATTGAAGCAAAAAATAAAGGTAAAAATAGAAATCAATATGTTCATTGGTGGGGAAAAAGGAATTTCATCACTTCGTTTTCAAGAAAATTTTGGAAAACCAAATTTTTTATCCTAAATTCTTTTTTAAAGCTTTTTAATTTTTTCTTGAAAATTATTGCTTTTTGTGATACGAAATGTGAATTTCACATTATTTTTTGCAACAATTATTAATTTTTGTAAAAAAAATAATAAAACCTTTGATTAGAAAAGAACAGAGATATGCGACCTACTCTTAAATCTTAAGACCCTTTTTTATTAAAAAAATAGAATAGAAAAAACCTTTTTAACTGCTTTATGCAGGTCATAAAAATATTTTATTTTTATATTTGCATTAAAATATCGAGATATAAAAAAAATTATATTTCTTTTTACAGGAAATGTAAAAGAGAAAAGTTTATTTTGTTCGTTGTTATAACTGAGGCATTGTTTTGTCTCTTTTAACATTGCTATTGTTTGAGATATGTAGGCCGTTTAAATTAGTTTATTTTATTGAATTCATTATATAAACTTTGCGAATGTTTTAATCGAGTTTCTAATCATAATGGAATAATCTGTAAATTTATGATTAAATTATTAAAGAACAATAACGTAATGGAAATGATTTTTATAATATTATTGTTCTATATTTTATTTATTTAAAATTCGGGTATTTAAAAATTATAATTAACTCAATTGTTATCAAAACAAAGGATGCGTATTAAAATATTATGGTCCGTTAAAACAAATTTCCGAATTTTTATTTTAAATTTCTTCAATTAACTTAATTTTTTTTAATCTTTTGTTTTTTTCAAATATTACTAAATGAGATATAAGTAAGATTATTTAAACACTTATGTAATTTGAATTATATCTGAATAAAATTTTACATTCATCTTCTTCCTCACCTTTTTCCTAAAACATTTCAATTCTAGTCACAAAAACAATTTCTCCAAACTTTCACCAAAATGAGATTAAAAAATAAAAGAGTCACAAAGGTATCAAAGTGTGTCATATATACATCAAATAAAAAGGAAAAGAATAAAAAAAGGGGGACGAGAATGTGAGAAAAAAGAAAATTCAAACGAAAATTTCTTTTATTTTGTGCTTTCTCTGTGCTCGCGTCCGCACACACTTCAAAAGTTACGAACGCAAAATTAAAACAAATTTTGGATAAGCACTAGCCAGAGTCTGAAAATTCTCTTTTCTACACTTAATTCAACGCTCGCGGTAAAAAGCGTTAATCCAGACATATACATACATATCGCATATAGTATTACGCTCGACTTCTCTCGCACGTGTCCGAGATTAAAAATTCCATTTTCTTTTTTCTTCTTTTTTTTTTTTCATATGCAGTATGCACATGCGATACGAGTGTATACTAATGTTAGTCGAACGTATGTATATGTGTACATATGGGATAAGAAACTATTAGCGTGCTCTGTTGAAATATCATTTAAATAGAAGATATGCCGGAAAAAAATACTACCGACAGTTAAATACTGCTTTTTAAATAGCTTTTGAGTTTTAAGTCTCTTTTTTAACACAAAATTTATTAAATAATCAAATTAACTTTAAATTTCAATTATTTTTCTTCTAATAAAAAGGGCAATTAGGAATTCATTAAACTCAATTTATCATTAAAATTTTACAAATCACTGATGCATATTTGAACAATAATAAATCTTTTGTCATTGAACATTTGTTATATCTCTTTCAATTTAAAATTCGCTTAAAATATATGAAGTCATATGATTATTAAGATTTAATTGAATTATTAGAACTTTTGATAAACATGACTCGTTATGAAAACCCCATGGCCTCTAACGTTTGTGAATAGCCATTACTGTGGCTCTCTCACTCTCTGGCATTCAATCATGTGATAAACAATGTTAAATTTTCATACAAACCATTGTGGTGATCGTATCATTGAAACATCGATTAGTTTCATGATAAAGTTAAACAATACCGAATAGATAATATTTGATTTATTATCGCGGTTAATTATTTGTCTGGAATTAACTATTTTTACGATTTTTCATAAAATAAAAAATATAAAATACAATTTGTAAATTGTTGAATAAATATTTTTTTATTCGAAACAATAAAAAAGAGTCGGAGTTTATAAAAAGATTAAGATAAACTCTTTTTGAAACTTTTTCGAACGTTTAGATTTTCTCTATAAAATAATAGCTTTTTTTGTATGTGCGCGCTGGATGTACGTTAAGAGGTGTAATCCATAAAACTGTCAATATTTTTGTACGTGCAGTGCATAAAAGTGTCAATATTTCCGTACCACGGTGCTTATAAGATTAATAAACAAACCTCGCGTCGATATCGATATGTTAGTTTTTTATTTCATTGAAGATTTGAAAATAAATTATAAATATTTATGCGCATTATGTATGTGAAATTGTATAATTATCCATTAAATTTAATTTTAGAGTTTTGTTGTAATAGTGAAAATAAAGTTATTTTTAAAGTGATACGCAAAATTAATGAATGTAGTACTGGTAAATTTGTATAGAATTACCATGTATCAATATTAGCTTGCGCTTGTTTTCTGTAGATACATACGTTTTCGGTCAGCTTTTTGTTATATCTATCTATTTACGTATTATCTACATCAAAATTTAAAAAAAAAGAAAAACAAAGAAATTCTCTTTTTAATATTTTTAAAAAAATCAATAATGTAAGAAATGTCTTTAAAAGATCTTTCGTTACATCAGCAAAGAATGAATATTTAGAGAAGTAAACAAACAAAGCAGCAAGTCCTCATTCTCACGCGCGTATCTCGTTTACATACACAAAGCTTGCAATGACTTTACAACGTGAGCGCGCGTACCACATTGTAAAGGAGTGCCTAACCTAGCCAGCAAGCAGTCACCTCTATTTGGTCCAGCAGCGTCTATCTATATAGTACAGTGAAAATGGACAGCAAAGCGGTCAGCTTTATCGATTGCTACCAAACGTGAGAGAGAAAGAGATAGAGAGTAAACGAGGGAAAATAGAGAGGAATGAGGATAAAGAGAGAGAAGCTCAGTGGAAGAGGGAGAGAGAAACGTACACCGATTGGATATAGAGAGAAAGAGAAAGAATAGGCTTTCGTACGTACGTTTGCGTTCGCTTAGCCTCAAATCCAATGAGAGAGGAGGAGAGAGACGGAGAAAGAGTGATTAATACAGAGAGGAACGTACGCGCATTTGGCTCGATGTGTCCATTGCTTTAATTAAACGAAAATCAATCAGATGCGATATGGCAAAAGAGAACGAGAGCGAGAGAGAAGGCAAAGGAAGTTAAAGCTTGGTGTTTTGGGTACTACCGCTATAGTGCCTATGAGGTAGCGCCTCTTCCTCGCCTCTCAAAAATTCGGTAATGACATATATGTGTGATTCATGTATTTATGTTTCAACTAAATCTGAGGGTTTATAATAGCAATGAAAAGATGGGAATAAAATATATTTTTTTCTCTCTTTTTTTTTTAAATAAACTTTTTTAGAGGCAAAAAAGGCGCGTGTATAGGTTAATGGTCTTTTTTTTTGTTGTTATTGTTCCGGAGAACGTGAACGTTTATTTAGGAATGAGAGAGGATTGAATATGAGGAAAAATTGGAGTGGGAGGTGAGCGATGGTTTTGTGCTTTTAAGTGTTGGTTGAATGTTGGGTTGACGCGTGAAAGATGATTCTTTTTTTTTACCCAGTTTTTGTCTGTATAAACGTATTCAATCATATATTTTTTTTTCCAACAGATGGAGTAAAAATATTTAATAAAATATTGTTTTGTTGTTAGTAATTGCGTGTCAAACGGTTATCTTTATTTTTTGTTTCGCATACGTTGTATTTAATACTCGTATTTTACATCGAACTTTTATTGCTTTCTGATTTGATAATTTGTTAAGATTTTATGTGTCGGTGAACATGAATTTTATTACACAAAAGCCAATAAAAGTTAGAATAAATATTAATTGTCGATTTAGATTTTATGACGGATCTAAAAAACTATGATATTAATAAAAAGTATTCTACCTTTTTACATGGAGATTTTACAATAGAATAAACTTGATAAATAAAACAATTAAAAACAACCATCAACTCTTTTTTCATTATCCATCAGTTACTTAAATTGCTTTAAAATAATTAATTTGTTAACTTTTAAAAAAGTGAATTATATAACTCAGCTGCTATCTTGAAAATCATTGAATTCGTTAGAAAATAATAGTTGTCAAAAGTTTGTTTTTGTAATTGAATTTGTAAATTAGAGAAGTTAGCTTTGAGATAATAACCTCTTACCTGGACTTCGGAATAACTTTCAGCGACGTATAATCAAGTGTATATACTTAAAATAATGAGAAAATAAGGTATTTTCATTTTAATTTATAAATTGTAAAATACAGCATAAGAGCTATTAAAAAACTAATTTTAAGAGTTATTTCAAAAAAACATCGGTTATAATGTTGAATTAAAACTTGTTTTTGTGAGTATAATTTTTTTGAAAATCTTTTTAAAAAATACAGTAGCCATCGCTGAAATTATAAAACAAGTTGTGGTTTGCAATATTTTTATTTATAAGCGCTTAAATATCGTCAGCGTATAAATATATAAAGAATTACAAATACGTGTAACAATTTTTACAGCGTCATCTTATAAATTTTAAAGAGATGTTCTATAACGTTTAAGGTAACACTTAATAATTTTCATGGTATCGTTATATAAAATTTGTAAAACGTTATCGTAGTAAATATGAAAAAAACATCACATTTCACGCTTATGGGTCTCAATCACAATTTTTGAGTAGAATTTTGTCACAAATATTTCAGAAAAATTTTCTTTATCAACAGATAAAACTGATTCCGAAAACATCCTTATGAACAAAACATTCAAGTTCTACGTAACTTTATACGTTTCGAATAGTTTTCCCAATTGTCGTAATACTCCAACCATTCAAAAATTTCATTAAATATCCAAAATAATATCTAGTCAAAAGATTTTTCTTAGAAATACGTTTTGTATTTTCATGAATTCATTACTTACACTTTTCAAGTGAAACTCAAGTTACGAAAATGTATTGCATATCTTACCTGAAACAGAAAAAAAACAAATTTCTTATTATATAATTCATTATTATGTAATTTTTTGCATATGTAATTACCAATTAATATTATTAAATAATTTGAAAAAGTTATAATAAAATCAAATTTTTAGAGCATAATTAAAACATACGCAATATCACATATATGAGTACATAAATACACTAAAAATAAACTATCAATCATAAATTAAAAATAATAAATTGATTGTACCACGTTAGATTAATTTAAAGAGAACATTAAAAAAAAGCCAAAGTAATTGTAAAGATTACCGCGAAGATTATACGAAATTGCTCGAAGAGACGAGAATTCAACAAGATTACGTAGATATTACACGAAGATTGTTAATGTTACATAGTTTCTAATTTGCCTTTGTACACTTAATTACAAGTGCGATCAACCTTAATTTAAATTTAAACTATTCCAGCGCCGAAGATAAGATAACGAATTTCATTTTTCATTTGTATTATTAATGTCTCTCCGATAAGATCATTCAATGAAAGAATAAAACTCACATCTTTCTCACTCTGAAATCCCGATGTAATCTTAATGTTATCCAGGAACTTTATCTTTTGATCATTTAAATTTTGTTCGCCAAATACTGATATTAAGTAAAATTTCTTAATGAATTTATTGCTCATTCAATAATTAGTCAAACATCAAAACAAACATAAATTGCTTACATCTCCATTATATTATCAAAACAGTCGCATCTGAAAATATGAAAGAAAAAAAAGCAGAAGAAGATATGTGACATAAGCTCGGTGTAGATAAAGAGACATAGACAAATCAAACCGATTACATCAAGCCGAGTGAATTCTCGAATTGCAATTCAGCTACCGGCGAGTATTTGCTGGCTAGATGAAGATATAGGTAAAAGACTAGCAGGATAGTTTGGTGAGCGTGCAAATAGACTGCGGGGTCAAAGTGAAAGATAGATAGATGCATTGAGTATGCACACACACATACACTCAGACACACGGAATGGTAAAGAGGAAACAAGAAAAAAAAAGACTGGAAAAGAAGCATAACGTACAAAGATATAGAAACGAAATGAAGGGAGTAATGAGTATTGTTCAATAGAATATGAGGTGGTATAGTAGGAGGGAATGGGAAAATGGATGTGTGTAATTTTGTGTTTTACAAGTCTTGCAATTCTCGTGTGTTTATATGTGTCACAGGAATTTTCACGCAATCGATCTTTCGCTCGTTCGATGACTAACAGTCTTTTCATGAGAAAATTTTTTAATCATTGTACGTTAGAAAAATTTTATTACTTCTTCTTTATTATCTTTTCATTTAATTATTTCGTTCTCTTCTTTCTTTAATTTTCAATTTTTTTAAAATTGAAATAATCATTTGCACAGTTAATGAACCCTCAATAATTTTAATAGACCTTGGGATAAAATTTCACTATTGTGTGATGCATATAATCTCAAATTTCATTTATCCACGGTCATTTATAATTAACTTCAATATCGTGTCAAATTATCGGCTTTGGGAAGTGTCGTTCTCTTAATTTTCCAAGTTTTATGAGGATAATAAAAAAAAGAAGCTAAAATTTAATTTTATTCAGTTTTTTTTTGAGGATTTTAATTTTATCTCTTTATGATTGATTTTTTCGTTTCATTGAATAATTTAATCAATGAATTAACCAATCGATATTACTTTTCTTATTAAGGTTCATTTAAATTATCGAATTATAAAAATATAAAATTAATGCAACAAGATGTTAATTTGTCGAAAAAACACTCAATTAGGTGTTGTTTCATACTCAAAACTAAATGTTTTTTGTGGTGGAAATATCATAACATTCCAAAATGCTGTTCTGCGTGCGAAACAACACCGAAATTTCGTGTTTATATTGCAAGGGTTATACAGTCGTGTTACTTAATTCATTGCTTAATTAGAACAAATGTGTTGTTATAGATTGCATTTATAATTCTAACTGTAGTTAATTAATTAACCGATAATATCATTCATTAAATATTTACTATTCCGGCAATAAATTAACTGAATTTGAAAATTTAATCAAAGATAAAAAAAAAGTTAAAACTACATTATATTAATGTATCGGTATATTTCATCCGCGAAATCTATAACAATTATCAAAATGTTTGTCAATTGAATATCACCACTAAAGTATTTCTCATATATATACCAAGCTAAAATGTAAATTATTCATTGTAATGAATGATTGGATTCATAATTAAATACTTCAATAATTCTCTTGGTTAGAGATGCTTTGATGTATGGATATACAATTTGATAAACTATAAATTCTCAGTATTATCATGTCAATGTATTTATAGGGATTATAATTTTTCTTTAATTACTATTTAATTAGTATCACAAACGTCAAAGGCATTAGTGATATTGTTGAGAAAATATTATTTTAATTTTGAATAAACTTTAATATTATCAAAAACATTAATATCAATTGATTTTTTCCTATGAGTCTTAATTGCGATTTTCAATTATAAATTTTAATTAAGAAATTAATTAAACAGGAATCTAAGAGACTCACTTTTTTATTAATGTAAAAAATATATATTTATATTTATATTACTTATAATTGTATCATAAATAAAGCATCCGTTACAAAAATACATTTTTTTTAAAATTTATTTAACGTTGCTGTATTTCAGCTATCATTGTAATGCTAATTAGCGACGAAGGTCGTCAGTGTGTTTGTGAACAAAGCACATGTCACGTACAGTGGTGCTTGTATCAATCGGCCGAGAGCGGGATTCGAACTCGGGACCTCGAGATTGTGAATCCATCACTCTACCGAGTAAGCCACTGACGACCTGAAATATTCATATTATATTTTGTAAAAGAATAAAAGGAAATTCATAAGGCTCTAACGTAAATATAGTATTAAAAAGTTAATCAGTTTGGATAAGTAATATTATAAAATCAAATATTTAAAATTTCATAAAATAGTTCAACGTATAAAAAATTTACATTAAAATAGCTTCTAAAAAGAATACCGTATAAGCATATACTATTACGCCCTTTTTAGCAACAAATTAAAATACATTCATAACACCTTATAAATTAATGGCAATAAAAGCTCCAGCTGCTAATTAGCATATGAAACGAAACCTTTTACCGCAAATATCTCCCTAATTTCGTTAAAAAAATAAAGAAAAAAGAAACTTTCTCCATCAATGCAAAACACTCTCTTTCAAAAGAGCCCCTCTTTTTTCTCGCCCACACATTTATTTCTAATACCTTCAAATATCCATATCAAAGTAACTAAAAAAAAAGCAGTACCACCCACTCATGACGTTCTATATTGAAATGTTTGCTTTCATTAATTAATCCAAAAGCACAACATACTTATGCTGCATATATACATATACATACGTATATATTTGAGCTTTATAATTTGCTCATTCAAAATTCCAGACGTTGCTTGACGCGTGGAATAATTCCCAGGATATAAAGAGAAGCTGCGCCAAGCATCATCTCAGAGTTTTCTAAAAGAAAAGAGAGGAATATAAAGAAAAAAAGAATGTAGTAGTTAATCTGGTGGTGCCATTCAAGATTTTTACGCGATGAATTTAAATAGACTAGCTTGGCTCTCTTTCTCGTCGTGCGCCTCCTCCTGTTTAACGCTATGCGAGAGGGCCATACTACTCGTATAATTGTATTTCTTTTTTTTTCTACTTTCGTGTAAGGGATTTCCTTCTCTTTTTCTCTTTCTCTCTCTTATAGCGAGAGGAAAAAAAAGATCACAGTATGTGCATGGATATAGCTCTTAAAAAAAAAATGGCTTTTTTATTTCTCTGAATCGCTGCGGAACAACGGGGTCGACTGTAAAAAAAAAAATGGCTCGTGGTGAGCACAATACATGTTGAAAACTCGTCGTTATATAGGCTTTTTGTAAAGTAATATGCTTTCTTTCGACACACTCTCCTTTTATTCTCTATTTTTTCTGCTATTTTTTTTATTTTTTTTTCTATTTTCGAGTTCAATTCTTCTCCTTGTTTTGTCGTTAGTGCGAAAAACAAGAAAGAGAAGTAGGAAAGAATGGGAGAGAAAAAACAACAACAACAACGACCTGGTCTTATACATTGCGTTGCATATACTAGAGAATATTTCTCACAATATATTTGCTTTGTTCAGTCTTTATTAGTCACTATTTTAGAATGAAAACTCTCCACCTTTGACCTCATTTTCACTTTATGACTTTTTCGTATACATAATTATTTCATAAGTTTTTTTTTGTTGTTATATAGAAGATTCTCACTATCACTAATACAACGTATACGTGCACATAAAATTTTGTAGAACAATTAGGAATGTGGTTTTTAAGAGATAAAAGGGTCGAAATAGCAGAATGCTTTTGATTTTGGATATTTCTTTTATAGGCATATATTGTACGTTTGTTAGGGAATGGCTCTCTCTTTCTCTCTCTCAGTACGTTTATCGGGTCGTTATTATATCGGATGCTGCGAGCTTGGTATTGCCGGATTTTATCTGATTCATGCATATTTATTCTGAAAATACTCTGGTAATGGTCAGTATATGGAGGAATAGATGATTTCTGGCTTAAATGCAGCTTTTATAATTGGTGATTCGTTATACAGTTTTTTTTTCTCTCTCCTTTTGATCATGTCAAGTATTTTTTTTTTTTTCAATTTGTCATATTTTAGGTTATTATTATTGATGCTAATGAAGCTGAAAGTATTAATTTTTAACATGAAATTAAATATTTTGCTTTTAAATTGTTAATACGAGTGTTAATTAACGTTTTGCTTAATTTGTCAAATGTCATGCATTACGCGTTCTTTTTTCGTGTCACAAATATCCGAAATTAATTTAATGGATGCGCGATGACTCCATCTAATTGAACAAAATAATAAAATGCTTTTTGCATTTTCTTTCCAGAGCCGTTGCGCTAATTGAATCTTTTAATATAAAAATATTTAAATTAAATTTGCGACCAAAATAATAAAATCTCCTTTTTTTGGTGTTTTAATATAATTAATTAATAACGCATATTCGAGGTATTCAATAATGAATTTTGAATATAATTAAGTAAATTTATGTAAATTCGGCGGATTTTCATAATATTCCGTTGATAATTTTTGGTGTAGATTTTATGCGTGATTGCAATTTGATAAAGTTTATCATCGGGTACGGAAAAAAGGTTTTTTAGCCTGTTATTAATAAAAAGCTTGCGCCATATGGTGATCATTTTGAATCGCGATTAAATTGTCTGTTAGCTTATAATTCATGAAAAGAGGCATGCCTATCAAAAAAACGTTTTCAATAAAAACGCAACGCGTCTAAATACTCTTTTTCTTCTTTTATTTTTCAAATCAATAAGCTCGAATATTTTTATAATGATGATATAATATTTTTATAAAAAAAAATATCTTGAAAAGCTGTACGGTGATTATCGCTGTAAAGTATAGCTTTTAGAAAAACAAAAAGTTGCGTTATCATAAAAGCTAAAATCTTTAATGAGGTTCTTTGAATTCTCGTTAATCGATTGATACGTCAAAGGTTTTTTAGTGAAATAAATTGCACGATTTGTTGTATATTCGTGTAAAAACTTTGATTACGATTTTTTTATGTTGAAGTTCATTCCATATTAGAATCATACACAATCGATTCCCAATAACTAGAAAATCCTATAACTCGAAATTTACGTTCAACACTTCAATGACTTATGCTTTTGATGTATATGATTCTAAACAGACGCTTGTCAAAGCAAAGGTAATTTCATATATTGACAATAGAATGTTCAAAATTTATAATTCAACAAAATTTACCAAAAATGTTTCAAGAGAATTTAATATACAATCTAGTATCATATAATAAATTAAATTAGCAATCAATTATTGAAAATTCTGTATAATACGGATATTAGTTTGATTAGAAACTTTACAATTTTATAATCGTAATTATATCCAGTTTTAATCATAAATGAATTTTCTCATTATATGGAAATATTAGAATGATTTCAGAAAGCTCAAGTTTGAAATATCGATATTAGTAGAGAATTTTTAATATTGTAATCAAAATATAATTTTTTATTTATAGAAGAATTATTTTTACATCTTATGAAAAATCGAAATCAAATACAGAAAATTTAATATTACTTGGTAAAATTTTATAATCGTGAATTATATACTTATGATTTGGTCATTTGTATATTTGCGTGTCGCTATAGACTCACTACGGTGTTATAATTTTTATTTTTGACTTGCCTTTTGGCATCAATTTAGACCTGAGGGAAAGCACAGTTAAAGTGCTCGAAACGTTGTACGTTTAAAACATCAAATATATTTTTGGCTCATCATCCAAAGAAATTTGAATTTGATTTTTTTATTCATAAATTATATAGTTGATATTCGAATGACGATTTCTATTTATCTAAAACCTTTTTTTTTATTAAGAATTCATTTGAAATCTTAATAGTTATATCTATTTGTTTATAAAAATAAACTTTGTTTAAACTTCTATCACGTGTACTACTTTTATTTACCTTTTCTTTACCGTATTCATTTATTTTTAAGCTTTTCATCTAGCTATCAATTACTTTTTTCGCGCATTAACTAGTGTGAAGTTTCATTAAGATTCTTAAAGAGCTCTTTAAAACAGAATATTTCGTCAAAAGGATTAAAGTCAACTTTTCCATCTTCCATAATAAATGACAAAGAAACTTGAAAAGAATTGAACATGATGTTTACTCATAAAAATTTCTGAAAATACTTCACGACACGATCGTCGTTTAGTTTAAACAAAGAATAAACGGAAAATCTTTCCCCTTAACAAAGTCAACAGATAATCACCTCGGCTTATATACTCAAAGGACTTAAACGGCATTTTAACGAAACTTGTTCCAAAAAAAAACTTTTTTTCTCTCGCCTTAAATATTAAAACGAAAATAAAAGATTATGAGAATCTTTTATTTTACTTTCTTTTGCATTAAATGATGCGTAAGAGATCCTTTCTCGCGTGAAATAAAAAAAGAAAAAGAAAACCAAACTATAGACTTTTTGGTAAAACAACTGAAAAAGCTCGAAGAGACACAGCAATTATCTCCAACTATCATCTGCTTTAACCGTAAAAAAAAAGAAAATCATTTCGTTCGGTATAGCTTTTCTCTTCTACAGAGGCTACGTCGAACAACCGGCCGTACTGAAAAGACTTTGTTTCTTCTTTGACCCTCTTTTCCTACGACTATAGCTTTGACCTAAAGAGTCGTCGATTTTCTTGGTTGTCGTATGCTTCTTTTTTTTTCTTTATTTTTCTCTCTTACTCTCTTTTAGAAACTTAATGGATTGAGCCTCGGCTTGTGGTAAACGAAATGAAACATACGAAGACGGAATGGGTCAGATTTAAGGGAGAATAAAGCAGAAAAAAAGCAGAGAGAGAAATGAGAAATCATAGGTTTATTTTCGAGATATTTGACTTTGGTTCAATCAATCATTGAGGATGATTTTTGAGGTGGGTTTCAACGTTAATCGTATGTTTCGAAGAAACGTGATTTATAAGATGTTTGTTTAGGCACAAAATTAATCGACTGTTTTCTGTCATTGTTATTAGTGACCATTAAATAATCCTCTAAGTGTACATAAACTTTTGTTTACTAATCTATATAGTAATGTTGAGTTTGCTTATTCAATAGATTAAAACGTAAATTTTCCAATCCAAAAGGTTTGTTTGTTATAAAAAAAATTTTAATTAAAAAAAATTTATTTATTCTAAAAAATGTTTTAAGCCATTCTATTAAACGATTTTTTATTATTAAAACATTTAAATGGATAGAAGGTAATTTAAATAAGGTAAACAAAATCAAATGATAAATATGAAAATATTTTACGAATGATTTATTTTATTCAAATTGAATTCAACTATAAATATTGTAATTAAATTGAAATGACGTACATATTTGTTTATACAGACAAATATTTTGATATCAATGAAATAAAAAGGTTTCAATCTAAATAATAAAATAACAACTGATTCTATCCATTAACTAGTAGATACGTTTCCATTAGTCTTGTTAAAAAAATGAAAAATAAACAATCTGTTATATTTAATAACTGTGCAATTTTGTTAACTCAGTGGACAAAAGCTCAACTAGAACAAATGTTAACAGTTCAAACTTCATGTATTCTATTATGTTTATAAAATCTATCGTATTTCATTATAAAGTTATAGCACAAACTAGAAAAAAGGACAATTATTTTTATGAATTGCTAGAGGGCTAAGTGCACACTGCGGTCTCCCTTTACTTATTCTATATTTACTTTAAAATAACACGAGAATAATAAAATGAAACAACAACAACGGGATATTGATAGTAGAATAAAAAAAATAAACGTTTTTATTTTTTCGTTTATTAAAAAGTTGAAATAAAGTTTAAATGAAATATTTTAATGAAAGTTATTAAAATTTTATGTCTTCATTTTTTACTTTTTCTTTGAAATTTCATCCCAGTTTAAACTTTTTGATGCATTTTAATTTTTGTGAAAGTAAATAATAATGTTTAAATTTATTGCAAAAAAATACTTTTTAATCCATCTATTATACTTAAAAAATGTATTTAAGTTATATTTTTCAAAAAATCAAATAATTCTTAAATATTTTATAAAAAATTCATTATTCGTTAATTACTTATATGAATAATAATAAAATTAAAGTTGTTTTTTAAATCTCTCTTTATACATTTTTTTTTCATCTTCAGACATATTTTCTTTGATAAAATTGATGACCAAAAACATAATTATTCATTATTGTATCAAAAAATTTTTAACAACAGCCATCAAAAACGTAACACAATTTTTATTCATGAATAACTTTCTTATTACAGTATTCGACCAGAATATTTTTTTATCCCAAAAGTTCTTATTTAATTTTACTAAAAACTTTTTCTCCAATGTCAGTTAAAAGTATAAAAGAGAAAAACATCTAGTTTGTGCTAGAAATGAGACCAAAAATAAAAAAAAAAAAAAGAAAAAGGAAAAGAAAGAATGGAAAGAAAGAGAAAGAAATTTCGAGCTTTAAGTAGTGAAGTAAGAGAAAAAGAAAATAACGTAGTCTCGGTGACAGTTACACGGTCGCGCGGCTTGAACTTTTATGACGTCGGTAGCCTAGAGAAGAGAACATGCCGAGTTTTCGGTGTGGAACTTGTCACGACTCTATTAAGCCTCAATTCTTTCTTTCCCTTTCTATCTTTTTTTCTCTTTCTTTCTCTTTCCCTTTTTGGATTTACTAGTTTGAACTGAACCTTCGATCCAATATGCACTAGTCTCTCCTTCTTTGATTTTATTCTACTTTTCTATCTTATTTTTTCTGTTGTTTTTCACGATTTTGAAAAAAGATCCATATATCCTTCTTCGTTCCCAAGTTTTTCTTTCCGCAATTCCTCTTTCTTCCTTTTACTCCAACACTTCTTTATTTTCTTCATTGCAAAGGTTAGTCGACTGTCCATCTGACGACACTATCCTTTTTCCATCCGTAGTAAAGGTGTTCGTTCGTTTTCTCCTTTCTCTTTTATATATACGTATATATCAAGCTCGAAAAAAAATAAGAAAAAAAGAAGAAGGATAAAAAAGTGTCTGCTCGCATTTGTTCTGACTGAGATGCGAAATCTCAGCGACGTGTCGTCGTGGTTAAACTTGAGGTAGGACGTTTGTAGTTCGGTAGATAAAGGATAAAAAAAAGGAAACGAAAATAAAAGAGAGTATGGAGTAATATTTTTGTATCTATAGAATAAAAAAAATGATAGAAAAATACTTTTGGATTTACACGTACGGGCAATATTCGAGACACAAAATCGTTTGCTTTACTACCGATTACTGATAGAGAGAAACGAATGTGTACTAATAATACCAAGTGCGTTTATTTTCTTTTTTTTTTGCTTCTTTTCTATTTTAACCACACAGCTTGTTCGACTTTTCTTTCATCTTTTCTTTATTTTCTTGCTTTCTCTTCTTTTATTTTGTATTATCTGGAAAAACGAAGGTACGTGAGTCACGCGCACATGTTCGTTTTCCTCGATTGCGAAACTTGTTGTCGTTGTGTTAAAGGTAAAGAGATAAAAAAGGAAAAAAAGGGAAATTCGAAGGAAGTAGTTTGATTCATTTATTTGATGACTCAATTCATTTAAACTATTGACGTACTAGATTCTTTTGTAATGTCGGAGGTAATGATTGGCAATTTAATGTAATACGGTACCTTAGTTATTTTCGTGAAAACGTGATTATTGAGAACTTAAAAATATTTAATTTTAATGTATTTTGGTAGTTATGTAATTATTTAAATAATTATGTAGATATAAATACCGACATTACAGGATTTTCAAATTTTTTATTCTAAATTTAAAAGTTTTAAGAGCATTAGTTAATGCGTCCTTCCAATTTAACTAATAAAAAGCAAGTCTTAAAGATATTTAAAAGAAATTTTGGATAAAGATAAAACATCTGCAAAACTGCAATGTTGGTAACTGTATATAAAACATAATGAAAAGATAATTTATTTATATTAAGTAGAAATACGCGAATATTGTCAGACATAACAATATTGTTACGATCAGCTTAATTTATAAATTTATAGTTTAAAGTAACAATCTAGTTGAATTTGTAGAATATGAATATTAATTACTATAAAATATTTAGTAATAATAAATAAATATAATAAAACTATGGATATTTTATTTTGTTTATAACAAAATATTAATAATGTTTATATATCAATCTTAATAAATTAATAAAAATTAAAAGAAATTAATACTCAGCAAACAATTATAAAAATCTCAAACATTTTCCAAATATTTAAACTTATCTTATATGCGTTTGCTTTGAAATCTAAGACTATGAAAATTATGAAACCTCTAACTAAATTCACAGTTGGACACACAAAGTAGTTTTCTCAGTTGTGATACTAAATGAACAGAAAATACAAGCAAGTGGGAAAGTGAGCTATAGAAAGGAAGTATATGAGAGAAACAAAGCAAGAAAGTTTACTTAGATTCAAGCCCAGGCAAAAGGCTAAAAAGAACACTGTGAAAGGAGAGAAAGAGAAGAGATGCGCTACCGTCTGTCTTCGTTCTTAGAGAAATAGTTTGTTTTATTGCTCAGTTCCGCTTTATTCAATTCCGTTCTGCACGTCGGCTGTCTTCTATACTTTCTCTCCTTGTATATTACCCCCCTTCTCTCTCTCTCTTTCTTCTCATCTTCTCCTCCTTATGGAGTTTCTTTAAAAAGTTTTGAAGTTCATCTTAGCATTTAGCTTGAAAGTTAATTTTTAATGGTCAAATTAAACTTAATAAAATTGACAACCTACCTTGGATTAAAAAAAATAGAGTTAAGAGTGAGAGAAAAGTATTTTCCAAGCATTTACTTTTACCTTTTGGAGTTTACTTTTCTAACTAATTTTATATTTAACGCCCAACTTAAATTCGTTTATTTTTTTTTTCTTACTTTAAAGTTACGTAAACGTTAATAAAATCATTGCTTCTATTTATGTTAATCTTCTTAAGTTCTTTATTAGTTATTTCGAATTACGTTTGCTTCATTTCATGTTTACTTCATGTAATTATATACACTTAAGATAAATTAATATTCATTAAGAAAACATTTCTGCTTAAATTAATAATTGCAGGAAAATTCAATTTAAGATCTTAGAAAATTTTTCAAGTGAAATGCATTCATAATTTGTTAATATTTATTCATGAGTAATTCTTAGTAAAATTTTATTTTATTTCAAATAAATTTTATTTATTTAAAAAAAATATATTTTTATAATACGGCAGATAGTGAGATCATATTATGGCATGCAATGACAAGACAATTTATTGAAAAGTACAATGTGTCAAAAAATAGTTAACATACTTTCGTATGTAATACTTTCCACTATAAACTTTTTCCAACAGTAATTTTTATTCAATGTAACATTATATCATTTGAATATATATGTATACCTTCAAATGGAAATAGTTCGACCTTAAAATCAAATCTATTTTCAGACACGCTCGAACATTCGTTTCAACGAGCTTAAAGAAACGTTCAATACATATATTCTTTTGCTATTTCTATCGAATTTCCAATAAAAAAAAATAGTGAAATGTTAAAAAAAAAATAAGAAGAACGTACTCGAAAAAACTTTGACGGTACTTTTAGAGTCATAAAAATCAAAAAGCTTCACTGTACCATCTAAAACTTATTGAAAAATCACCGTGACTCCTCAACAAATCTCTTACTAGTTTTCTCCACAAGAAAAAAAGTAAAATTCTCTTACAATGCCAAAGGTATTATTCTCGCCTTTTTTCCATTTTACTTGAGAAGAAAAAATTAAAAAAAACTTCTTACCTACAACGTTATTTCTTACTTTTTCGCGTAACGACACAATCAAAGCTTCAGAAAAAAAATTTCTTAGCATTTCTTACCTTTAAAACTAATATAATTTTTTGTTTTAACCTTTTTTTAAAGAATCAAGTAGTACCTTGGTATCGTTGGTGGCGTGGTGCTGTTAACGTTCGACTTTTACTTGACGATCCACCAACCCAAACATCACCAACAGCATTAGAATTGCAATTGGAGAGCAACGATTTGGACATAGAAAACAATGAGCACCTATAGAGTTAAAAATAAAGAAAAAAACCTAACCGGTAGAAATTCTCACATTCATCGGATATTACCTTCCAGGTAAAGAAAAAAAAAGACATAAGACAATTGGAAAACGTTTATATGTGCTATATAGATTTCAATGTGCCCATACGTAGGTATGTATGTGTGAGTGAACTTACGTTACAGCGTTTCTTATATATACACTTTGCGAGATGGTTATGGGCGACGGTAAAGAGCAAACGTTCGAGTAAGAAAGATTTGACGATTTAGTGAAGAAATTAGACAATTGTTATGGGTACACCGTTTTGCGGAAGAGAAGCTTTGGGTATAAGTGCTTTTTTTTTAAAGGAAGATTTTTATATACTTTTATCAATTTATTTTTACTTTAGAGATTATCGAAATAAAATGTTTAGTTGAATAAATTTTATTATTTGTTTTATAATTGCGTAGTGTTATCAACATATTTTATTAGAATTTTCATAATTGATGATATAAAATAAAACTTTTGCATTGAATATATTTAATTATGTTAAACAACATCTGCACATACTAGATTTAGACGTTTCATAAATTTTAAATAAATTGAAACACTTTTTATAAAATGAATATTTTTTTTATATTTTAATATATTTCAGTTGACAAATGAAAAATTTAGTAATGTTTATTCTTACATCTTCTTTTTACAAAATGCTTCGCATATTCTTATGTACCTTACACTGTATAGATATATATTTGGTATCTACTTTGGTCGATTGCATCTTTATCCGGTTCGATTCTTTCTCTTTACTCAAATGTGCCTCCCCTCTCAGTGTAATAGTAAAATTTTTTCTTTCTTTTTTCTTTATTTTTTTTCATTCTTTCTTTTCTTTTACCCCGGTCAATTTTGTGTTGCTCGTAAAGGAGATAGCACAGCTAAAGAATATTCCTTTTTGAAATCTTTACGAGAGAGTAGTTACTTAAAAAGCTTGTATTGAAACTTTCATTAAACAACTATTCACGTATTTATATTTAAGTTCCGAGTATTCAACATCTTTTTAAAACTTTAAAATTTAAATTTAAATGTTTTTACTCGTTAATCAAAAAAGAAAAATTTTATTTCTTCAAAGCTTTAAAATATTTAAGATTCAATCAAAAAAGGAACTTATAAATTTTTAAATTGAAATAAAAATTTATTCATAAAAGATATTAACTTGGTAAATGTTTAAACGGAAGAACTTAATCCAAAAAAGAATGAATAAATTTCTTCTCAAGTAAATTTTTCGGAGTACTTAATTAACCTTATCGTAAAAAAATGGCTTCGGCTTGAAAAAATTTTTAGCAAATTTGCAAATTTTCACATTTTTAACATGGAAGAGCATCGTTTAACTAAAGCTACATTATAATTTGCACGCACACTAAAGATTTTCTTTATAGATTTTCATATAATGTCGTTCAGGCGGTATGCTTTTATAAAGTGTATGCACAAAAGTACGTTATGTAGATAAAGCAAATAAAAAAGGGAGATAGAATGTGTAAAATACGAAGTGCTAGTAGCCTGTTGACTTCGATCTCTCTTTCGAACAAGCTTGCTTTTTCTCTTCTCTATCGTTTCCCTTCCTTTTTTTTAACCAAGTAATCGAGGACCTACTTGTAATTAAATTCGCTACTTTGAAATTACTCGATGCGGTACACCTTTCCCTCTTCTTCTTCTTCTTCTTCTTCTTCTTCTTATTCCCGATACGCTTCGCTCTCGTCGTCGTGCAAAATCATGTTCTAACCTTAATTGAATTGGCTTTTTAGAAAATTCACAAGGGAAGAGATAGTAAGTATATGTATGTGTGTAATGGGGAAAAACGTTGAGAAAAAAAGTGCATGCACGCTTAATAAGTATAAAGAGGAGCGACGAATACTTGAGATTATATTGAACACGTGTGTTTATATCGAGCTTACCTTGGCAAAAAAACTTGATGATTATTTAGTACTTTGAATTTTCTTTTACTTTTTTTATAGCTTTATTAAACTTTAAAAATTTATTTAAATTTAAAAAATTTATCATATTTCAAAGTTTCTTTGACTAACGTTACAACGTTTCAAGAGCGAAAAGATTGTTCTACTGCAGTGTAATGTCAGAAAAATTTAAAAATTGCTTTGTCTTCTTTTATTTGACAGACTTTTTGAAAATATTTTAGAAGTTTTCCAAGAAAATCACTTGTAGTCTTCCATATTGTGATGTATTGTACATAAATTTGTTTTTAATTTTTTAACATGAAAATCAAAATTGCCAAAATAAAACATTAAATATTCAATGTTATTAAATTTTAACATTTATTGTAATGCAAAATAAAAATAAAACTTTGTTTTAATTTTATTTATTGTAATTAAGCATTTTTTGTGAAACTTATTTCAAATTCTATTTCCTGTTATTTATTTCAAAATAATTTTTAATGTAAAATCAAAAACAAAATAATCAAATTAATTTCTTTGACAAAGTAAAAAAAATTCAACTGTAAAATTGTAAAAAAAAACTACAATTTCTCTCCATTCTAGGCCATGCTTAATTTACAAAATTACAGTAACTACATTGTAAAAAAAAGGAGAGTACTTATGAAGTAAGTAGACCAAACTACGTGGTCAATTTAAGAATTTCTTTAAAAAATTAAATTTTTTTTTATTCACCCTCATTTTATCCTTAGTAAACTTCATCATTTTTCTTGTGATGCTTCATCTCAATTTCAAGTTTTATATCTTTACAAAAAGAAAGAAAATAAGAGCTACGCGCAAAAAAGAGAAAGAACCACAACGTTCGTCCTGGTTTTGTTTTTCAGAAAATAGAGAACGAAAAAACAAAAAAAAAAATTGGCCTACAAGATGAAAGTTTCTACAGCGTTTGTTATATGTATCAATTGTCTGTCGACTAACGTTAAGCAGAGAAACTTTCACAGAGTATATATAAAGAGTAAGAGGAGAGAGAGCAAGAAAGGAGAAAGCGTAACGTCTGAAAAAGCGAACCATAGGGCTTCTTACACGTAGTAACTTGGGTTCTTGTTACTAAAGTAAGACAAAAAAAAGAAGAAGAAGATAAAAAAAAAATGTAAGAAAGAACTTTTACCTCTTCGTGAAAAAGGATGTGCAGCAACATTTTCTGAAAAGGCTATACAAAGTTAGCTTTTTAACTAATAAGACAGAGAGAAAACGTGGAAAGTGGGTATTATGAAAAGAAGATTATTCAAAGAGTGTATAGTGTTTCGAAAAATCAACGTTACCTAAACCATCGTTTAAGGGCTTAATGAAATGGAGAGATAAAGAGTGAACATTATGGTAATTCGTTTTTTTTTTGCTTTATAGTTTGTTGATTTTTGAAACATGAGGTTACGGTTAAATTTTAAAGTTTATTACGCTTAAAGTGCTTACTTATGCAAAGATTCATTTGATTAGTTTATACATTTTGTATAAAGAACATATAATTTTTTAAATAATAAATTTCATAAAAAATTTTTTATTGTTACAGAAAATTAATTTAAGACCTAAACATATTGTTAATACAATTTATTTTTATTTTTTTAACGATAAATAATTCAAATTATTGAATATTCATAGCTACAAATTTTATTAAAATACTGAATCTTAAGTGGACGCAAAATATTGATCAAAATGATGATTAAATCTATTTTAATACCGAATTTAAAAATCATTTTAAGACACAAATAAATTTTGATAAAAATTTTCCTTTTTTTTTAAATCATTTATATAATTTATAAAAAACCTAATATTTTAATGAATTTATATATTAACAAAAGAAAATTGAATTTTGGCAACCCTATAGTTCTCATATCCCTTTTAATACTAGAGCTAGGGCCCTTTACCCGCTTAACAAACTTTTGATCTTTCCTAATGCCAAGTCAAATAGGTTTATCTTCATACCATTGAAATAACCAGTGGTGCATGTCCTTTCGTCCGTTGCCCGTCTCAAAAGCCAACAGTATATGCTTTTCAACAGTTAGAAGCAGAAGCACATCCTCTTTCCTCACCATCAACATAAAACCAACCTAGAGAACTTCAATATATACGTATATACGTATAACAGAGAGTGAAGTCTAAACCACACTGAATGGCTTATAAGAGTAGCTCTTGGGAATTTCTCCTCGCGTCCATCTATTCGTTGTAAAACTTACTACATAGAATTGCGTATGTTTTAGGGTACCGAGAGAACAGAAGAGAGAAAGGGCTAGAAGTTTAGTTTCTCCTTAAGTTAAGGGTGAAGAGAGAGAGAGAGAATGAGAAAGGTGCTGCATCTCAGTAGGTTACGGGAATCCAAACAAGCCCATTAGCGGGTAAAGTAAGAGAATGAGAGAGAGAGAGAGAGAGAGAGAGAGAGAGAGAGAGAGAGAGAGAGAGAGAATGTATATATAGATATATAGAAAATTTTAGAAGGAACTGGGTATGTACGCGGGCGACGTAATTAAACTAAAGTTCTCCTAACAGCCTTCGTACATACCTTTGACTTGCTTGTGCCTCAGCTTGAGAAATTGCTATAGGGATTGCTATATACGCTGCAAGGGGTCAGAATAAGAGAGAGAGGGAGAGAGAAGAGGTAAATCAGCCAAGTAAGTGAGAGATATAGCACTAAAACTCCTCTTACACTTTCTATATTCTCGCCTTTTCCATCTCTCTCTCTGTCTGATTCACATACACACTTTGGCGGTGCATACACATCTCTTCTTAACCCTTAATCTTTGGCATAACTAACGGCGAATCAAACGGGGAGAATTACTTGGGGCTTTAAAGCTCCTCTGTCGCTCTTTACTAGTAAAGACTTCATCGATTATCCGCGCACTTGGTACAACTTAGAAGCAACCACTTATGCATGTCACTCTCTCTCTCTCTCTCTCTCTCTCCCTCTTTCTCTGTGTATGTATGAATGCAAATGTAAATGTGCATGCTTACTCATTCTCCAAAGTGGCTCAAATAGATAATGACATTCAACAGCGATTTCGTGCTGACGTACGCGATTAATTGGGATTTTCGGATGAAGGGCGCATCGTGATGAGTTATACGTACATATATATGCATATATATAAGTGAATGTTTGTGTCGAGGGAAATTAGGAAAAAAAATTTTTCAACGAGAAAAATAGAGAGAAAGAGAGAGAGAGCGAGTGAGTGAAGCTTCCCTTGAGGGAATTAGGATAATGATATTTTGGTGAGGAAAATGAACCGACGAATTTGCGGAATTTAATGTTCCCTTGCAGGTATGAAAAATTTCAATATGTATGGTAAAATATTATAATTTTCGGTGCCGCTGCAACATTTGCAAGTTATTGCAACTGAATTAATAGTAAACAATTTTTTTAATAACTTATGAATTGTTTTTACTTGATCCAATATTTGGGCTTTAATAATCATACTTAAATATGCATATTAATAATAAAAGATAAAAACATTTGTTTACATCGTTAAATTATTATTTCCATGCGTTAAATTTAATAATAAAGACGAAAAATGATAAAATATAATGAAAAATATGTACTATACACTTTTCGTTTAAAAGTTATTTGTTTTCGAGTATGGGTTTGATTGTTTGCATTTCATTACGCAAATTATGGAAGTTGGAAATTTACTCATTCTAATGATAATGGATATAGTGGCTGTTAAGCGCTAACATTGCCGTTACCTCATAATGGCTACACAATAGAATGCAAATTCTGAATACTTAACTAATGTTACAGCTTCAAATTAAAACTCGCTATATATCTATTTTACATTCTAAACCAACAAAATAAAGTAGTAAAATCATTTCATAACGAACTAGTTTGTTAATTTATTTTATCTTAGAAATTTTTAAGATATCTCTTTACGGACTCCGAAGTCAGTGTGTAATGTGTATATAAAAAAGTGTATGAAATTTGGAGCAAAAATATATTTATAACAACTATCAAATTTCTGTATAAATTTTAGATGATTTTTAATTAACTTCGACGTGAAAATATTTTCTCAGCCATTGAATAATTTACGAAAGCCCCGTTTATATCTTAACCTCAATTTAGTGATGAAGATATTAATTAATAATCTATTTTTATTTAATTCAATTATTAGATTACGATTTGAAGAATAACATGTTATTTTTGTCGATTGCAATTGGAATTATGTGCATTTACCTATGGTAATATGACATTTTTACATCTTCGAAACGTACTTTGTTGTCAAAGTTTAAAAAAATAACGTAATTTTATCTATTCCATATTGAATATCGCTTTTAAGTGTTCGATAATCATGATCTTTGGAAAGCATGAAATTTTTAGTTTTATATTTCGCTTGTTCAAATTCATCAAGAGTTTTAGATATAGTTACCTTGTTATTACTACTTGGAATCACATAGTTTATAGATAATCGCTTGTAAAAACAAACATTTTCAAAAAGTTTCACTCAAACATTCATTCGATAATCCAAGTGCAAAAAGGTTTCAATGGATTTTGTACAGTTTAAATAACATTTTACATTTTTTTCAGAATTTTCTCCAGTTTTTAAAAATTATAAAGAATTACCTTAAGCTGAAGTGAAAACCTGTTTTAAAATTATATAGTTTGGTCAAAAGGGCAAAAAAAAGACCTCTGCAAATGTTCATATTCGCATCATAAATCTCAGGTACTTTGATGGCTCTTGAAATGAACCAAAATATTGTTTTCTTTAGTCAAATTCTCCCATATGCCTTGATGTTTGTACGCCTCACACAACTTGCCCTTCTCAAAGTTAATATTTAGATAAGATAATTTCGATTATGCAATAAGATAAAATGAATTGTTTCTCGCACAAGTAAATCTCATGAGAATTAATCTCTTTGTGATTTATGAAAAATAGATTTTAAATAAATTAGCATCTACGGCTTTATATAATCCATTGATTAATTGAACAGTGAGTAAGGTATTGTGTAAGTACATTAACGTGTAAATCTTCTTAGTACTTTAGTAAGACGATTAAAAGCAAATATATTGTTTTCAAATACAATGACAATATTTTTTCAAAAATATGTTTTTTTTTCAAATAAATTTTTGAAAAATATTTATTGTTTAACATTTATTTTTCGTAAAAGTATAACAAATATACTAAAAAACAACAGTTAGAAAAACATCGAAAATAACCTTTGAAAAATATGAAACATTCATTGAATGTAAAGAAAAGCTATAAAAATATTTTTATACATCTTGAAGTAAACAACCATTAGAACAGGAGATTTGTAAAAAAAAATTTTATTTTCATCCTAGAACTAATTCGAAATATCTATATATATGATTTTTATATTGAATTTTGAAAAATATACTATTTCAACATATCAGAGAACTAATTTCTTGCTGTTTCCTATATCTATACAATTTAAACCATTATTTGACGTACTAAAAAGTTTTAAAAGTACTCAAAGCTTATTTTCACGTACGAAATTTTTCGATTTTTCTATCCTCTAACAGTTAAATCTTTCTCTCTGTTCTTTCTCAGAAAAATTCTTTCCTATATTCTCTGGAAAAAAGAAATCGTATTCTACTACTAGTTGAACAAATTGCTGCGTCAGCATATGTTCTCTTTTCTTCCCCTATTATATTTTTTTTCTTCTCTTTGAAAATTAATCGTACCAGCTATCTCACTTTTGTAGTTTCACCTATTTTTTTTTTTTTTTTTTCGAAAAAATACACCCATTGGAATTGAGTTGAACTACACTAGCGTCTAAAGTTTTAGGATAAGAAGAAAAACGCGAAACGATACTACTAATATATAGAAGTGAATCACCCCAGTTTTCTCTGTCTCTTACTCTCTTCTCGTATAAATCGAAGCTCATTGTTCGCCATCGGCAGAAAACTGATTGGTTTGGCACACTGCCCAACTAACCGTCGATCTTAGTGCACTACACACTCGTTGGATTTAGGATGTAACGCGTCCTGAGTAAAATTGAGAGGATAAGAGAAAGGATAGAGAGAGAGAGAGCAAAATAGCAAAGGGAGAATGAGGATGAAAAGCGAGAGAGTAGAGGAAAGCTTTAGAGGGATGACGATAAGTCGAACAATGTTAGAATCGATATATGTCGGAGCAGGCGGGGGGGGGCATGAGAATTTATACCATTTTCCGGATAGTATAGCTTCGAAAACCTGTCGGAAGCCTACTCTATGCATCGGCTAACTGAGCTTTCCATACTACTGATATTCTACCTTTACCTACACACTTGTATTTCACTATCCTTTATATATATACATCACACACATAGGACACAGAGCTTATTGTACGCCTTTGGGCTCTTCCTCTACGATTATCCGTGAGATGTGCCCTTTCCTTTTTTTCCTTTAAATCCTATAGGAAAGAAAGGGATTAATATTTAATGAAACAAGAGCCTACAGTTACCGGTAGTCTTAGCCTTTTTCTTTACTTTTATTTACTAGAGATTTTGTGTGTGTATATATATCTAAAACATTAGAAGTAAAGGAAGGAATGGGAAGAAGGATTATGATTTATTTATTTACGAACGAGCAAGGTGGACGGGACATTGTCTTAAGGGATGTAGAAACCTGTAAATGTTTCAAGGCTTTTTCGGAATCTACTTAATATTTCAACAGGTTTCTTGCTATCACGAAATTCAATAATTTTTCTAACCTGATGTGCAATGGCCACGTCATATTAATTATTTTGTGTACACTTGGTCACTTGTTGTTTTATTCAACAGAAACTGTTGCTTTCGTAATAAGATAAAATGTTTTAACAGCAATGATTTTTTTAATAATATTAATATAATTTATTGAGTACATTTTTTTCTGATAGAAAATTAACTATGATCTACTCAAATATGCTGAAGCATATGTCAATTAAGTATATTCTGCCTAGATCATAATTAATTTTCTACCAGGATTTATAAAAATTCATATACAAATTAAAAATTTTTGAAATTTTAATTTAAATTAATTTGTAAATTAGTCTCTTGACCTTTGCGATTATATCATCTAGAGAGTAGTTCAAAAAATTTTTATAACGATTTTTGTAATTTAAATGCACTTCGATTGAAATAGATTATGAGATTACATTTCAATTGAATTTCAATAGTATATTAATTTAAAATTATAAATGTCGTATTGAAAAACTCAAGCTTACAATTACCCTGAAATAAATTCTTACGCTTAACATGTCTCTCAATATAAAATATATCCAAGTACGTTGATTACATACATTAACGTTGAGTATTTAAAATTAATGACAAGGTCGTCGTTATAATTTGCCGTAGTTTTATTGAAATTTCAGCAGAAGAAAGTTGTTAAAAGTAATGAAGTAAGGTAACTATCATTACGGTTGCTGCATTGCTCGTTATGTACTCGTAGACTCTTTAGTGTTGTTTTTTACGGAAACTTTTTCTTTACGGTTTATTAAAAATTAAAACTTCCATTTGAAGTTTTCCGTTGAAAAGTTTTAGATATTTTTTTACTATTATTATGTTAAACTTAATTGTAAAACTATTATACTTTTATAATTTAATTTTAGATCTAAATTAAAATTACGATTTCAATTAATATGAAGAAAATTATTAAATAAATTTAAATAAGGAAAGAATAATGTTCTAATTTAATAAAATACGTTGAGGAACTTATTTTTTACGATTCTATTTTCTTATTCGATACATCAATAACCTGTCCATTCTAGTTCGTAGTTATGAATTTTTTTAAGTCTTCTTTTTTAAAAGCTGGTGTAAGAGCGAATTCTAAGCAAATTATCCGTGAGTACAATATAATCGACCGCAGTAGAAACGATATCCGAAAAATATACAGAAACCTTCTTTTGTTTTTAACAAAATTATAACTTCCTAAAGTGATTTCGGTTTTATAAAACTTGACTTGACGCATGTAGACATACCGTTCAAAAATTATATCTGACGTAAGTCGTATAATTTTTTTTATTACATGCAATAAAAGACAGCGACACGCAGAAAGTAATTAAATTTAAATTCAATTTTTCATACAAATGTTTTATTACTGGTTACAAACAGATGCATTTGTCAAATCATTTTATTTTTATTTTATAGACAAAACAAATTAATTTGTTTAAAAAAAAATTTATTTATATAAAATATCAATGTCAAATATGTTGTAACGGTAATTTACTACACGTTGCAAAAAAAGAATTAGCTTTGAATTTAATGTAACTTTAGCTAAGTCCTTAAATTTTACTATATGCAGAGTTGCTGAAGTTTGTAAGAATTTCACTAAATATTATACAGCGAACTCCGATTGTGCTAGCTAATCAATCCTATTGATAAACGACAAAATCATATCTGATATACTCGTCGCTTGCTGTACGCACGGCGTCTCTCTCTCTCTCTCTCTTACCTGATCGAGAGACGCGTGGCCGGTAGCGCAGTTTTCCTTCGTGAAGCAGGTTCCAAAATACGTTATATTAAAATATATGATATTACGTAATTAAATAATTTATAACTGCTCACAAGGACCGCGGAGGCGTCGGGGTAAGCAACGGGAAATATATATTTTATGTTATATATAGTCAGGCAATATAATTAATATGAAGCACGATTTAATAGAAAAACGGAATCAATTTATTATAAGAAAAAATATAAATACAAAGATAAAACGTAAACTAAATGAGAAATGAAATTGAATAATATATAAAAAGTAATGTACGCGTCTATTGAGAGAGTGAGCAAAGGGAGGGCGCGTCGCGAACTAAATGATCCTCGCTTATGACGCTGATCGGTTATATAACCGATGATACAATATACCTGAACAAGTATCTCTCGAGGAAGAGATACTTGGATATCGCACAGTATAATTATACTTACAATAACGCACTGGCCAGCTTACACTAATTACCTACGTGCACGTAGACGCCGCTCGCCCGTTATCGAAGCTTCTCCCCTGTACGTAACCAATACGTAAATGCTCTGGAGTAGATCGGTGGAACACGTCTCTTCCCGATCCTTGAATTCCGCTGAGCTCTGCCAACGTGGTTGCCTGGACGTAGATCGGTGGAATCTTATGCACGTCGATCAACGTATTTGTTGGCACTTAATGGCTGACCGCTAAGACGCGCGAAAAGCGGTCAAGCAAAACTCTGCAGAAAGAATTTCTGAGAGTTGCAACTAGCCAATATAATATAATACGCAAGTCGGTATAAACGCACGACTTTTAATTAAGACAATGTCTCGCTCTATCAATTGCGAACTTAGTCTACCGTATTATATGTCCACGTGGCGAAATTCTCTAATGAGCACAGCGCGGCTTAGGTTTCGTGCTAACGCAACGGTAGCCGGAAACTCTCTGAAGCGCCTCGCGGCCGGCTCGCTTCTCGCTCGCGTGCCGGTCGTCAAGATACGCACTTCTTTACTCGTCTTAGACGAGATATATGACCGAGCGTTTATTCTATTTTAATACCTAAGCGCGCAAGATTCAAACACGGTAGAATACCGTTACAATGTCTTAAATTTACTAACACCTTGTTAATTTTTTTTTACGTCGCTATATTTATGCTATGCTATTTTTGCGATGCTAATCAGCGACGGAGCTCGTAAGTATGTTTGTGAACAAAGCACATGTAACGTACAGTGGTGCTTGTATCAATCGACTGCCGAGAGCGGGATTCGAACTCAGAACCTAGAGATTACGAATCCAACGCTCTACCGACTGAACCACTAACCGACTCTCACTCTACTACTCTTTCTTTGGTACCCTTTGGTAACCTTTCTTTCTTTAGTAAAATATCTTTACAACCGTCATTTTTTATTAAATTAACCTAAACCAACAAAATAACGTTATTATTAATTGAATTTCAATTGAAAACAATAATTTTTCAATACCTATAATTAGCAATCTTTGCGAAAAAACTTGCGGAATAAAATATTGAAAAAATTCAAGATGCTTTTATTTAATTTAAATAATCATAAATAATTATTTTTTTAAATTTCAAGAATTTCTGTTAATTTTAGTGTAACTATTGAACATCCTTAATAATAATAATAAAAAAAAATATTAGAATTTTTATTAATAATAAATTTATCAAGTTAAAAAAATAAGAATAAAATGTAACTTAATTTAATCTATATTAAATTAAGCAAATACTATTAACAAATCCATTCAAATTATACGCCGAATCAGAAAATTTAACAGTTTAAATCTAGCGCAATATGCATTTGCGCTTTGAATATAGAGAAATCCTTTTGAAGTAACATTTAAACTCGAGACACGAAAATTAGATGCTTATTAACTTTAATGAGATTTTACAAAGGCCATAGAAATCTAGAATGTTAATATGAATTGTGTGTGCGTAAAATTTAAATAATTATTTCAATTTGTACAAAGTTTAATGCTGTTTTAATATTAGTTTAATAAATTATTATGCTGATAATATATCGCGAAAAATCAATTAATCAGTCTTTAAGTATAAATCTAATTATAGTATACCATAATACTAATTATCCCTGTCCATTAGTCTTTGATAGAGAGCTTCCCTTGCGACTGTAATTAGTCGTAAGCCTAAACTAAATTTCCACGGGGAATCTTTAAGGATGTTCTTAACGTATTTCTAAAACTCGTAAATTACTGTGTTATTTGTTAAAATTTAAAGGATATTTTTCTGTGATCTAATAAAATGCGAGTTAGGAAAGTATTCGATGGCAAAATTTTCGAGTATTTATATTTCTTGGTTCGCATGTTGTCAAAATTAATGAAAAACTTTGATTGCTTAGGCAATATCAATACAAATCGTAAATAAATTTTGAAAAATTATTGAAAATTTTTTTTAGAATATTCTACAGAGTTTGGAAGTATTTTAGAAAGAATTCGAAAACACTTTTTTAAATGTTTAAAGTTTATACTACGAATGATTTTTATTAATTTTAACAATTAATAGGCTAAATAAAAATGTGTTCGAAAAATTTCACGATTAAACATTTCTTCAAGTCTGAATAAAATAATAAATTTTAATTGTTGATTATGTGCTTTTACAGACAAATGAAATAAAAACAAAATTTATTAGATTTGTGCTTTTTAATGATATAGCTAAAAAATTCTGTTATTACATTAATTTTTATATTTTATAGTTATTTCTAAAAATTAAAAAAAAAATTTAAAGAAGAGAAAATTATATAATAATAAACCTTGTTCCTCAAGTTTTAGTTTAAATAGAATCAGAATAACCATTGAAATTTAGAATAACGAATGGCATTTTCCAAATATTTTGGATACTACAAATCTTCATGTAGAAAGTTTATTCATCTCTAAAATGTATGTCTATTACGAAAACAATATTGTATACCTCCGTTTACTCTCTGCATTCTTTTTGTTTTTTTTCTTCTTTTATCGTTTATCACAAAAATTCGTAAATACATTACCTTAAATTTCTTTGCCTTGCTTATTCAATCATGTACTGAATAAAAAAATAGTAGATCTACAAATGAATGGCGTTTGGGAATTTCGATTAATTATGAACTATGAATTTTCGTTGATGGTTATCGACATGATGCCATAATAGATGTTAAAAGTTTAAACAAGTCAATAGCTTTTCATTATTCGTTACTTCCGATATTCTCAGCATGCTGTAGATATAATACTGTGAATAATTTTTTAATGTTAATAGGTTTTTACATATTTATTAATTTTCTAAAATAATTAAGTTAAGGATTATACAAGATTGAAAATAAATTTTAATTTTGAATGTAAATTATTAAATTATAAAGTAGATCCATATTAAAAATTATAATTATAAGATTTGAGATGTAATCTTTAATAATTTGAAATTTTGTAGATGAATAATAGATAATAAACAATAATGATAAATAATTTTCCATTGAAGAAAAAAAAAACTTTTTTTTGAAAAATAATTTTTCAAATTACGTCTTCATTCCTCTAATTAACAATAAAAAAATTAGAAATTTTCATAAAATTTTTTTTCTATTTCTATATATATCCTTAAAGTGTTAAAATTCCCTGAATTTTTAATAATTTTCTAACACCCTTTTTCAAAATTAACACGAAGAGGGAGAGAGTAAACCGCTACCTTCACTCCAACAAAACCATATCGCATGGGTTATATCTCAACTGACTTACCGCAACTAGCTTGCGTATGCAAGCTTTAGCCTTGCTTCTCTCTCTTTCTCGGCGTCAACCTTGGTGCAATATTCAAGTCGTTAATTTGATACTATAATACTATACATGTAAACCTTCCCCCCCTCCCCTACCCTCGAAAATCCCTCAACGCTTTTAACGATGCACAAAGACAAGTATTATACGCGGCTTACTAGATATACAATTACCAAAGTTCACAACTTGTGTGATAAAATGTCATTAAATTATATTTTTAGCGCAAACTTTGTCCATTTGTTTTTGGCAAACGAGAATTTTTTCTAAAAATGGATAACAAAAGAATAAGTAAAAAAAAACGTTAATCGATGTTTTCTTTTTTATTTTTTTTTTTTAAGGGATAATATAAAAAGAAAGACGTCTGAGCTAATTATCCTCGAATTCATTTGAGACTTGAATAGACGACGTGCGAATGTTTCAAAGATAAGGATAACATCGTGTATATACATGTGTATCTGTATGTGACTGTATGTGTATATATAGATAGAAAAGGAAAAAGGCAAGCGTAAAACGTATATAAAAGGAGACAATCTAATTCCGTGCAAGAGTAGCTAGCCGATGCTTATCGTTATCGACATGAGGCTCTTCCTTTTTTTTTCTTCTTTTTCCTTCTTTTTTTCATATCAGTTCGTATTACTTCTTCCGTTATCCTCTTTCTACTTTTCCTTTTTACTATACGTTCTTTTTTCCTCTTTTTTCTTCTTCTTTTTTTACTATATATATACATGCATACGTTCAACTGTGGCGCTTAGTATCTCTTTTCATTTTCTTCATTGCTTTTCTCTTTTCATCTCACGGCTTTGCTGCCGGTAATAACTTCTGCTAGCATGCACACAACGCACGTTCGTAGAAAAATAGAAAAAAAAGAAAGTATGGTAGGAAGGAAGTTTCTTCTATATATTCTATTTTATTTTATAGAGACTTTATTAAGATATCGGAATTTAATTTTATTTTTTTTTACTAAAGTTGGAAAAAAATATATTTAATTTTCGACTTGAAGTTAAATTTAAATAGAAATAACTAGTATACTTGGATATTAGAGCTTGCAGCTTTTTTCTCGTAGTTATTTCTTTTTGAAGCTTTATGAGTTTAAAACGTTCTTAGAAAAACGTTTTTAAAAGAGCACTACGAGAGTTGAAAAAGTTTCTATATATTTCCATTAACAACATTATATTGAAAAATGTACGTGCTTTAATTTACTTTGTACAAGCCATTAAAATAATTTTTAAACTTTTTCAAAATTACGGTTTTTACTTATTTTTTTCATCTTTTATATAATTGAAATATTTAAAAATTCTTATAAAGAGAGAGAGAGAGAAAGAGATAATATCATTCGTTGGTCAAATATGGTTGTACTTACTAAAAAAAAGAGAACATAATGATCAAGTAAAAAATCTGAATGATATAAACTTTTCACATTTACAGGGCCACAGAAATCTTGAAGGTAGAATAAAATAAAAAAAAATGAGCTTTTACTTCATAAAAAGTAGTATTCGAGTAATAGAACCCGGTAGCTTTCATAGTCCTTTTTACGATGTACCTCTCTCTAACTCAAAACTTCCACTTATATGTATATATATATATACACATCTCTAACTCACTTCCTTCCTCTACGTGCACACGCCTTTATTTTTCATTCTCACGATAGTTGGTACCATCCTCTTGGATATATACCTTATCTATCTTTTGAACATACATACTGTTAGTTCGACGTTCTTATACTTCCAAGCCATGTGTATGTGTGTATACGAGCTTGCACTTCTTTACGTGTGTGTGTGTGTGTGTGTGCCGTTTCATGTCGCGTGACTCTTGGATTTGCAGCAATGTAATTGCCGTTACTGTAAAAGAGGAAAGGTAAGCGAGCAAGAGAGCTTTTCCCTTCTATTTTCTCTCTTACTTCTCTTTGGATTTTACAAGCCACTCAGAGGCTTTATTGGCGGAACGCAAAGAGAGAACACGAGCGCTACGAGAGACAGTTATATAAGTTATGCCCAGCGATTAAGAGAACCAAGACCGTTCAGAGAGAGAGAGAGAGAGAGAGAAAGCTTTTTCTCTCAGTTTTTACCTTTTCTCTTCCTATGTTTTTAAAGAAAAATATAAAGGCTCGTTTAAAAACTGAGTGGCTTACTTTTTAAGGTGAGCTTTGATTTTACTTTGCTAGATTTTTTCTTGAATTTTTTCTTTTTTGATTCACACTTAATTTCAAAAATTGAATTTCATCCTATATTCTTAATGAAAAGAATATAATGGATAGTTCGTGAAATTACATTTTTGCTCTTAAAAAAAAGTAAATTTACATATTTTTAATTTTATACGTAATTTTTTAGCAAGAGACAGATTTTTAAAATTTACATTCCATTATGAAAAGTATATAAAATTAATAAGAAAATCTCGGAAATTAAATTATGTAAGAAGAAGTAAAATTTGTTTAAAATGTCATTTTTGTAAAAGTTGACATTTTAATACATTAAAGAATTATGTTAATTACGTAATGTATAGCTTTAATGTAAACAAGCTGAATTTTCGAATTTAATGTATAAACTCTCGCATTAAAGTAACAGACATCGTGTATTCAGAATAGAAAAAAAATAGAGGAAATACTGGATACAGTTTAAATTTGACCATTTGTATTCTAGGAATCGCGCAGTAAACAAATAGAAATTCAGGTTTTAGAAGAGATTTTATTTAAACTTCCAATTTATAATGAAATTTAACGTTAAATGTAACGTTTAAAAAGCTTTTTATGGCTTTTGGTTAATTAGCTTTTATAATATAATCTATTTTTATTTTGTTTTTTAAAATTTTTGTTAAAATTAAATTTAAAGTAAAAAGCTAAATTTTGAGAAAAAAGATGAAAAATAAGATTAAAAAAATTCTTTTTAAGCAAATTTCATTATTTATATCGAATAATTGTTAATTAAATTTTCCTTTGCCAAAATTTTTAAAGCAAACGTTTGACCTTATTGCATCGCTAACAAAAAAGTAAATCATTTAAGTGTCACGTATATACCAAAGTAACTAAGTATAAGTAAGCCAAGAAAAAATAAAATAAAAAATATATATAAGACGTACGCAGTTGGCGACTCGAAACGAACATTTGTTTTAGCACTGTAGTTAGCTCAGGTAGGTTTGAGTAAGAGCATTCGACTCTCTATCCTAAGCAATTCCAATTAACTTTTCCTTTTTTTTCTTCTTCTTTATTCGTCCTACTTTCATCGGGGTACAGAAGAAATTGGTGTGCAACGCTCTCCACTTCGTAAGATCCTTAAAATATTTAATGATAATCATGAAAAAGTTTAATGGAATCGATAAAAGTTTTATAAGTAATGATTTTCTTCTTTTTTCATATTTTAAGGATTGATTGTTTTATGATTTTTTATATTATTTTCATGAAGATTATACAGAGAATTTGAGAACTCATTTATTGCATAGGAAAAATTTCTTATATTTTAAACGTTTATTTATCCATTTTATCTAGACGCTTTTATTTACACAAATAGTGCCGAAAATACCCTTGTTAACTAAAGTTCGAATTAAAGGCAAACGCAGTAGCGAGCATACGTAAGCAGTAAGTAAATAACTAAACATTGTTACACATTGAGCGAATCTATTGAAATTCCGCTATTTTAACTCTAATTGCTATTATTGACTATCATCGTTACAATTATAATGATAATGCGATCGTTAATTCAATAGTAAATCTGTGTTCAGTTGTACGCAATTTATTTATCAAAGCTACAGTATTGTCTGAATTTGTAATCTTAACGCCTTTGTATCACACGAGGTGCAAGGATATGTAACTTAAAAAAATATGTAATATACAAATTTTCTAGAAAATAAATTTAATATTCTCGTAAGAAAATATAATTATAATCATAGGTATTGAAAATTTTATTAGTCTTTAAGAAGAAGGCTTCTTTGATGAATAGTTTAAAATCTCAATCTAATATTAATATTACCATGTAATATATGCAAAACAGAAAAATTACCTTCTTTCAATGTATTATTTTCTAAATTCTGGTTATGAAATATATTTCAAAATAATTTGGTTTTATTTCCATCAAATTTAATTCTCAGTTGTTGAATATATTTATAGATTATAATAATATCTATTGAATAGTATCAACTTCATACCTATTTAAGCATTTTTAGCAAGAGAATGTTGAAAAAAGAATTTAGGTACGTTTTCATTTGCGCATTAATTTTATAATTAAAAAAATCACTTATTTTGTAACACTTTTTTACGATCTTAAAATTTTGAAACAAGAATAATATTTTTTTTTTAATGTAATAAAAAATTTGTATATGCTATTAAATATTTTATATTTAAAAAAGTGTCGAAAATAAGTTAAATTTTCAAATTTTACAAATCTTATGTTTGATTATTACGATGATGATTCGAAATAAATAAAGAACTTTTCATTATATTATGATATAATAATAATAAACAATTCTGTATTGTCTTTAAACGTATAGTTAAATGTTAAAGGGCTGAAATGGCCGTTTATGATTAAAAAAAGAAAAAAAAATAATTTTACAACCAGTTATTTTATTTAATTACCTTTTTTCAGATTAAAACTACAACGTCTTGGTTTAAAAAAAAAATTTTTTTAAATTAGGTAATGAAAGTCGCTCTTCCAACGTGCAATTTTTTTTTTTTTACGTCGCTATGTTTATGCTATGCTATTTTTGCGATGCTAATCAGCGACGGAGCTCGTCAGTGTGTTTGTGAACAAAGCACATGTAATGCACAGTGGTGCTTGTATAAATCAGCCGAGAGCGGGATTCGAACTCGAGTCCTCGAGATTACGAATCCATCGCTCTACCGAGTGAGCCATTGAGACCTCTAAAAACTAGAAAATATAATTAACTTATAAACAAGGGAAAAAGCCATTGGCTCGTAAAATTAAACCTTAGGTCTATCTTTCTAAAGGTAAATGCTTCACCAAGAGTGTTAATTTCTCATTTTGCAATAATATTTATGTTGTTGCTCTATATCCTACAACCTGCTTTATTACATTTCCCACTTGAACGTAGAGAAGCAGCGCACGTTTTAATAAAAACAACTTAAATATTCAAGAATAACGTTTATATTATTTACTTATTAATAATAAACTTGCAACATATTTTTATGAAACGTATTTTATCTTACAAAATGATATCACAGTTGTTCCCAAAATCTAAAAGATGATTTAATTAATTTTATTTTCAGTACATTTGTTGGAATTATTAAAATTAATACTCATTAAAAAGTATACAACACGATTAACACAAACTTTTGATAATTATGTAAACTTGCAACAGCTGCAAAAGTATAAAATTTACTTAACTTTTCCAAGAATTTAATAAGAATAATCAAATAAAAAAGACTTAAATAAATTACAAGTTAACTTTTAAATTGTTTGTTGATAACAAAATTATTTTAAGTGCATAAACGTAATTTCAATTACTCCACCTATAGTATTAATAATAACAATTTCATGATAAAAAATAAATATTTAATTAATAATATCATTTGGACTAAAATCTTTTCCTTCCAAATGTTTTAAAACTTGATATCTGCATTCAGTAAAACATTGATCCTATACCTTCGGAAAAAGGTAAAAAAAATTGTCATCCTTGAGAAGAAGAGGACTTGAAGCGACGTAACGGAAAAATTGAAGTACTTGCTAAAGTATGGTACGCATTGAGAATCGTTCATGTGTTTTTTATACAAGCAACAGTTCCGATTCACTTGATCTGTATATTTATATACATACATATATATTTAAATACGGATTTTGCTTATTACTAAGAAAGATACATTGTTCTAAAATGTCGATTAAAAATTGACCTTTTCATTTTGTGCGTTTAGTGATGCTCTTGCACGAAATTGTTCTCCTTTCACTTTAGAACAGGTATACGTATATATAGATATATAAATTTCGCCCTCTGTCTTTTAGAGCCCTTCCGCTCTTTTCAAACCTTTCTTTCTCTGCTTTTACTCTTGACTTAAAAGAAAAATTATTGGAGATTTTTTAACGATCTTCTTTACTAGCACAAGTTTTCAGAGGCTATTTTAACTTAATTTTGAGAAAAGCACTTTTTATTGTTTTTAACATATTGACTTTTACAGATTACAATGCTTTCTTTTTGATAAAAATAACAAACTATTTAAACAATAATATACTTGTAAAAATCAATACGTTAAAGTTAGTTTTAAAACAAATTGAAAACAAAATATATGTTATTTTATTTTAATAACTTTTTTTTCATTGAAAGTTTTATAGCTAGTGAAAAACTAATTTAAAATATTTTATGATATAGGAAATAGTATAGAACAATTATTCAATTATTTATTTTTCACTTTTTAGTTTTCATTGTTTATTTTTACAGTCACAAACTACTTTTTAGATTACAAACTAAATAAAAATATGAGATAATTTTTTAATTTTCAATACAACGCTTCGTATTAGAGAAACAAAAAAAAAATTTCTACCAAAAAGTATTTAAAAAATTAGTTTTGATATTTCATTTAATTTATTCATGTTTTTTTTGCTTCTACAAATGGTTCTAAAAATATTCGATTATTTAACATACAAATCCATTGAAAAAACTGGTTTTAAAGTTTTCATAAACATAGAACACAAAATAGACTTCTTTTTATTGTCCAAAACAAAATATTTACAGAAGTCTAAATAATAACATCCCACTGTTATCTTTACTTTTTCAATTAGATTTTAACGATTCACCCTCTCAAATCTCTTATTATCTTAAAGCAAACAGAAATACACGTAAAAAAGAAAGAAAAGCAGAAGAAGAAAAGGCAAATAATTTTTCAGGTCAAGGGAGATTAACACTAGATAATACGAAGCGACGAGGTAGAAAAATAGCGATCCTCATGATCTTTTTCTTTAGTACCCCCTTTTGCTCGCACAGCAAACTATATGCATCTTACCAAAAGATAGAATAGAAAAGAACTTCCTTTTACCCTCGAGCGATTCCCTATCGCCTAGACCACGAATAACAACAGAATCATCCTAAATCACTTGGTCCAAGGCAATAATTTCACCAAAAATGCTTCTCCTCTCCCTTTTTACTTTATTTTCTATCTCGCTCATAGCACTTCTTTTTATTTAACTCTTAATCTTATTTACATTCCTCTGTTCTACTATCTTCTTTATTTCCTTTACCCTTTTTTTTGCCTTACACCTTCCTCTCTTTCTCTCTTTTGCTCTCACTTAAAAATTACGTACGCTCCAAATATTCTTCGTTCCTATGAAGCAAGCGAGTTACGCGTTTATATGCACATTTTGTGCGTTCACCTATATATACATGTGCATGCATACAAGTGTATATACATGTAAAGCATGTATATGCGTGCGTGTATACGGGAAACGCCTGGCTTCTCGTACTTTTACGAGAGTAGAGTGTAAGAGAGGAATTACGGATTGCATTCCTGTATAGTACACAGCGAAACCTAGAGGGAAAGAGTTTTGCCACTCTTGGATAAATGTAGACTGGTATATAGTATAATGTAGATGTAGCGAAATACGTCCTATGCATACATGTGTACGTGTAAAATGTACATCCGAGTTTTGAGTTACACTGAGAGTGGTAGTAGTAGTGCTAGCACTACTGAAACTAGTATAGTCGGTTTTTAATTGCATTTACGTATGCCCTTTGAATTTAACTGATACTCTCAACTGATTAATTTGAGAAGTATGAAGTTTGAGCAATTGAGTAGATTGCAGTTAAATGTTTGGAAGATTCCAAAAGTTTTGCAATGTTTTTAGAGTGAAAATAGGTAAAATCGTTGATCGGATATTTAGTTTTAGTTTTGATTTGTTATCAATTTAAATTGATTGAAATTGTTTTTCAATTCGTTGAAAATAAAATTCATCTTTTCCATTAAAGCTTTCGATAATTAAAACAATTAATAAATTATTTAATATTGTGGCTGACTTTATCCTGATTCAATCTACTTCTGTTTTTAAAAAATAATTTTAATATTTTTTAAAGTTCCATTGATGCATTCACATAAAATTTTTTTAACTTCAAGTCATGAAATTTCGTGTCAACATATTGTATATCCATCGGTACATAATGTGCAGATTTTGGATATTAAAATCATATGAAATTTTTGATTTTTGTGAATGCATAAATGGAATTTTTAGGATTTAAGTGAAATGAAACATGTTAAATTTAGATTTTGAAAGGTTATAAAAGCTTTGGTATACTTTTTTTCTATTTCAAATTTTTATACACTTTTTTCATAAATTTTTTTTAACTTTGTTAGTTATTATTAAAAAATAGTTTTAAAACTTTTTTTGGAAATCATTTAACGTACATGACATACATACGTTCATCGTTCTCGTTAAAAAAGAAAAAAAAAGAATCACTGTTATTTTGTATTGAAAATTGTAACGCTTCTTTGAAGTTTCTAATAAGCGAATAGTTTGCATGCATATAATACCATTTTTCAAAAATCCGATATTTTATACTGAAAAATCAAATAACGAATTAGATTCATGCATGATGAAAAAATGTAAGCTGAAGTTATATTTGTATTCCTCAACTCACTAGGAGAGTGTCACACCTCCGGATCACAGATTTTGCTCAAACTTCGGGATAAGTTTTCAGATGATAAAATATGAAAAAAGCTAAAGTTATAGTCATAAATACTCAATATTTCCCTAGTTACAGGCAATTAAAGAAAATCACTAAAAAAGTTACTAGATTTTTAAACGCATATAGTTCTTTAGCATTGATAACTACAAGCTTGAAACTTTTTTTAAATTAAAGCTGAGCTCAAATCCTTTCGAATTAGTAGTTATAGCATCTAAAAATATTATTTTTTCCCAAAGTTAGAGCGTAATAAGGATTGGATCTAATTTCAGCTTTGGTTATTAATTAATGTTTTTAAAAGAAAAATCAGGTCCAATGTTCATCACGCTCTAACTTTGGGAAAAAATAATATTTTTACATGCTATAACTATTAATTCCAAAGGATTTGAGCTCAGCTTTAATTTAAAAAAAGTTTCAAGCTTGTAGCTATCAATGCTAAAGAACTATATGCGTTTAAAAATCTAGTAACTTTTTTAGTGATTTTCTTTAATTGCCTGTAACTAGGGAAATATTGAGTATTTATGACTATAACTTTAGCTTTTTTCATATTTTATCATCTGAAAACTTATTCCGAAGTTTGAGCAAAATCCGTGATCCGGAGGTGTGACACTCTCATAGTCAGTTAAAAATTCAAAACAGATCTGTGAATACTAGGAAAATGTATAAAAATGTTTTTGAATTACTTGATACTAATAAAAATCATTAAAGAAAAATTTTTTTATTATTTGCTTACAATTAGCATGCGCAATTTTTTAATATTGAATTGCTAACAAGATATTTGGAAATAGTATATTACGTACCTGCGGGAGGAAACATCTTGTTCGGTCCATAGCACGCGTATAATAACGCCCGAGGCGTAGCCGAGGGTGTTAAACGCGTGCTAAGGGGCGAACAAGTTTCCCCCGCAGGTGCGTATACTATTTTCCATCACCCGCGCCCCGGAAACAACACTTTTGTGTTTTTGTCGCAGGACCGAAAGTGCTGTTTCCGGGCCGCTGTGATGGAAAATAACTTTTAAATAACTTTTAAATTTTACAACAAAAAGAATCGAATGAATTCCATCAACATAAATAATAAAAGTTATCAATGTTTATTTTGCCACTTTCATTTTCATAAAAGCACAGTGTTCATTTTGAGCATATTTAATATTATTTAAGTAAATAAAATGTGATTTTCAAGAAAACAAGATAAACTCGCAACTGAGAAAACTGAGATTGTAATAATCCTTTTTACAAAAAACATTTAACTGAAACTGACGTTTCATTTTCTACAATACAAATCGTATTCAATATAAATTGTCAAATAAGAAAATTTTTAAAAATGCTCTTGACATCTTTCAGTAACTTGTATAACTTGACATTTATTTAATACAAATTTTGAAATATATCTTATAACTTAACGTTGAAATAAATGTTGCATGTTAATATTTTGATATGTCATGATAATCGTGTAAGGATATATGAAAAAGTTACGTATTACATGAAGTTATCTTAAGTGCCAATTGCTTATCATACTGACTATATAATTAAGTAAAAAAATTTTGTACATCCTGATATCTATATATTTTTCAAAAACTTAATAACGAAATATTTTGAAATAATAAGAAACATTTTCACAATTGTTAAATGCTTGATAAAAGCTTTATAAATTTGAATAATTAGAATGCAAATTTAAAAATATAAATTCCCAACTGTCAGGCTTTTAATAATTAGAGCTGTGCAGACTTGAATAAACAGCCGAAATTATCTAACTTAAAAGTGGGGGGAGGGGTTATACACGCAATTATCCCTTTTCTTGAAAAATCTTTCAATTAAATCACAACGAAAGCTATCTCTGTATTTCTCTCTCTGCTTTACCTTGAAAGCCATAGAAATTAACGAATTCAACGGCTTGAAATTAATATCTATCCATTAACATAATGTATAGGAGCTCGTTCATAAATCTGTCTTTCAACGTTAGAAATTCTAAATTGAGAGAGATCTGTCAAGACAATAGTCGAATTCGAGATTCAACGCTTTGTTATATTCATCTATGGTGACAGGGGAATTGATGATATATGCATAGCTTTAGTTTATATATACACGTGTGTATGTATGTATCTCTTATACTCTCTCTTATTCGCTGTATGTATTTTGGTTAAAGAGCAATGCTCTTAACGGGAAATACGTGTGTATATATATACAAGATGAAAAGTTTCATGAGCGTCACAAACTTTAGTTACATGTGTATTAGTTTCCTCTTGTATTACATAGCTTATTTTGAACGTTATATGAGAAAGTTTTGCATTGTCGTGTCTTTTTCGTTATGAGATATGTAAAACTAAATAATTGAATAAATATTATTGCAATAAAAATAATTTAAAATAGTTTAAAATTGCGAAACGAAGATAAATATTATTGTATTATGAATTAATTATTAAAATAATCTTCGTGTTAATAAAATATAGTGCATTACGATACTAGTGTCATAAGTGCTCTATTATGACGTATAATGTAAAGTTAGTCATAATTAACAATCGTGCGATAAGCCGCTTACATTGCGAGTATTATATATTATTTTAGCATGACATAAATTTACCAAAACTAGATGCTGCAATCTTGAAAATTAATAAAAAATAAGAACTACGTGTTCTACGAGTAATCAGTTAAAAAAATGCAAAAATTATAATTTCATAGAATGTATTACGTCTATAAATGTTTGACCAACTTTGATTGTCACGCCACAGGTTCGACAAAGTTTACGATATGTATGCACGCTATGAATGCGTTTTCGAATTTACTATTTACTTTAAACGTGATTTAGTATTTTCAGAAAAAATAAGAAATGCAGTAAAAACGTTCATAAATGCTTTTTATGAATTGTAATGAACATTTGTGATTTTAAAAGTCAAAACTTTTATCATAAAATATGAAAAAAAATAAAAAGTCAATAAAATTTTAAGTTGAAAATATAAAATGTGTGCGATGTATTACTCTAAAGTAAGTTAAGACAAATAAAAGAAAAAGAATAAGACAAAGAAATCAACTGAAATAAATTTATAATTGAGAAAGATTATTATCATCATAGTTTTAATTATTTTGTGTTTTTTTTTCAAATATTTTTTTGCTTATTTTTAAACGTGAAAAAAATAAAATGATAATGGTAATTAATCGGTTAGTATGCTTTAAGTACAAATTTATGTCATGTAGTACTATAAGTAAAATGATGCAATAAGTAGAAAAGACATGTTTTGGTCAGACTATAAAATATGCTTATGATATAAATCTTAAATTATTAATTTTTTTTTCAGTTTATATAAAGTATGTTTAAATTGCTATTTTTAAAAATGAAGGATTATTTAAATATTAAAAATTAGTGAATAATAAGGATGCTATTAAAAAGTGTATTATTTTCATATGAATTTGCATTTTACCAGCATAGATGCAGCTTTGAATTGAAACACTAAACAGTACAGTATCTAAAAACGCTAAATTAAAAGAGAAAATGACCTAGTTTAAAGAAAAGAAAAGAATAAAAAAAAATTGTTTATTTCAGAAAATATGCCCCAAATAAATGAAACAAAAGGCTCAAATTCTAAGGTAGCAGCATCAGCAGCATTTGCGCATTAAGCAAACGAATAAAATTTCTGTACAATGAATCAACGAAAAAGGAGAGAAAACTCGTGTCTTTGATATACTCATTTCCATATGAGATGCGTCATTTAGTCCGTTATACGAATTCAACACGCTACACAGGGCCCATATTATATATTGTACTTTGTCTTTCACACGTACGTACAAACTTTCTCTTACCTTTATAATCTCGTGTACACTTATAGTTTGGCTTACACACACATGTACAATCTTTTATATACACACATGCACACATCCCACAAATATGCATATGTACACTCATATATATATATATATATATATATATATATATATATATATATATATTTACATACACATGTATGCACTTAAACCTATTCTAGCATTCTGTTATATAGATATAAATTTTCGTAAAAGCAGATGCATTTTAAGCCGAAATTACGAAACTATATAAGCAACCATCAATTTGCTTGAAGTCTCAACTTGTTATATATTTCGAGAGAGCATTAGAGAGATATAAATAGACGAGAGAGAGATAGTATGGAATGTCTAATATCAAAGCTCAAAAGTAATACAGACATAAAAAGAGGTTAGAGAGAAAGCATTAGTGCTTACTGGACTTGCTTATATATACATGCATATACATACACATATATGTGATATACTAGTGTGGTCTTTTCCTCACTTACTTTGAATGTCTAATGCCGTAAGAGGAGCTTTAGCGAGAGAGAGAATACATTCATGATTAAGTCGCCTACTATACATATATAGCAGTTTGAGAAACTTTAAATTATATCCAGCCAACATGACGCTCAACGAATCCGTTGTCCGAGAGAGCGCAAATAATGAGAATTTCAATATTCATCCCCTAACGTGCCAAGTCGTCCTTAAGCTTTATGTCTTCTTGCACACTCTCTAATAGTGTACGTTCGTTTCTTCAATTCTCTTAGACAGTCAGAAATTCGTAAATAAAATAACTATTGTCAAATTTTTTTCATAATATAAGTGCGTGCGTTTCTACTGTAGGTATATACAACTTTGTGTGTGAGCGCGTGTATGTTTTCATGTTTCTTGTAAAGTAAGTGCGCTCATGCAAATTCACGAATACGTTTGCTTCGTTTTCTTTGGATCCAGGCGATGTAGGTATTATATACATGTTGGAACCATTCGATTTTCAGCTATTTTGTACCATTGATGTGCGCAAGTACAAGCTGCACGTGTTACAGTATATGCGTTTATACGTATGTACACATAGTATGCAATATGCAATCGATACCGAAAATAATGAGGCAAATAAGACGAGAGCCAACAGTCGGAAACGGTTTTGAGTGCATGGACCAGTGAATACTCGCTGCACTTTGGTTAATAATACTATACATTCGTGCGTATATATCTTTGCTTTATTTTTTTTTCATTTTCTTTTTCATTGATAGGATTGTGGAGTACTTGAGAATTTAAGAAATAAACGATTGATTAAATATCTAAAAAGAATTTATGAGATGGTATAAATGATTATCTGGAATTTGCGTTTTTATTGAAAGTAAGAGCAATTCATACCTCAGATTGGACTGAATTTTCATTTAAATTTTACTTTAATAAATAGAATTTTAGTTTTAATTTTTTCGTGATTGAAATACAAGATTTGAACTACTTCAGTTTTTTAGTAAAAATTTTTTTCAAAATAAAAATTTAACAAGAGTTTGTAAAATCAAATCCAAAGTTTGAAAAATAAAAATATTAATATCCAAGTTTATTGCTTCAATTAGATTTTATAGTCATTGAAGCAGTGCATAAATAAATGCTAACTCTAGTGATTTATTGTGTGTAATCAAATTAAAGCAAAGAGCATTGATAAAGTAATTGTATTTACAAATTCTCATTTATAAATGATTAAAATAGCTGGAAATAATTGTACAATTTCAATTATTTCTTTAGTTGCGTAATTATATTTTGTTTGTTAAATCTCATTTACGTTAATTAAATATAATGATTAAATTAACTAAATTGATTGAGTTGTAATTTATTTACCGATTTATTAAACACTCTTCAAAGGATTTTAAATATTCATAAAATAATTAATTAGAAAAAGTTCATCTAATTAAATATTTGATTTGTAAAATAAATCATGTAGAGAATATTTAAATAATAAAGTGATGCTCACACAAGTTTCTGGAATAAACTATATTATTCTCGAGAGATCTATCGATTATCTCAGGTCTTGAATCTTTGAAAAAAGAAAACTATTGTTAGTGTCACTAGGTAAAGTGTCTGCTAAAAAATTTAATAAAATAAATCACAATAAAAATAGCCTCATTCAATATGCAAAGTCTCATTGAATTTTTTTCATTATTCAAAACGTTAAATTATTAGAGGTAAAAAATAGTATCAATCATTCGCATTAAATCTCCAACCGTATAACAATCAGATATCAAAACGTGTACGTGCGTGTCGGTTTAGCGAATCATTTTAATACACGCAAAGTTACTCTATATCTATATAAATGTATATACAAGTAAATTTCTCTAAAAGCAGAGAACGTCGAATAAATTAGTATCTAAATCATGTGTGCGGCGCATATAACGCGAGAGAGCGAAGCAAACCCTATCATAAACTAGATCAGAGCTCTGTATAACGACCTGAGGGCACGTTTCCTCCTCTCCTACAGATATAGATGTGTATATATATATAGGGCATATATAGCAAAAGCCCTTATAACATATCCTTGTCGCGCTTGCACACTCGCGTTTGTACAAGCGTTTGCTTGCATACACTGGTTACACATATTGAATTGTAAAAGCGGAACGCCAATGATTTTGGTATTCCCGCACATATAGAATCGAATGTTACCATTTCTGAGCTCGAGCTTATTGTTAGTAATATAACTGTGTATATACTCACTTTAATTGTGTGTGCATTTATGTGTCTGTGTGAATGAATATCTGGGTGGATATGTGTGTGTGCGTGTGTACGTGTGTGTGTATGTGTGGATATGTGTGTGTGCGCGTGTACGTGTGTGTGTTAATGTGTGTATGTGTGTATATGTGTGTTAATGTGTGTATATGTGTATGTGTGTATGGTTATATATGTGGGTATATGTGTATGCAGGCCTCATTCACTGTCACGTCCATTAGTTTATCTTGTGCGTGACGAGACAAAGAAAATTTGTATTCAATCGACACTCTTCTATTTTTTTCAAGTAGCCTTAATGATTTTTCTATAAATATTTGAATAAACAGAAAAGTGAATGAAGGTAGTAGAGAATATAGAATCGCGTGCAAAGGGTGAGTATATATAGTAAGAAGCTTCTGATCTAATAGGTGTGTGCTGCTCTCTTTCTATCTGACTATCTCCCTCCGACTTTACTAACTCGCTTTGCGGAAGTTTAATATTAGGGCGGTCCCATTCAATTAGCGCACGTTGTCCGGAAATGGAAAGCGAAGTATGCGGTCAGAGGAAGAGCGGTTACGAGTTGAAGTAGACAAATAGAGAAGTAGGGAGAGCTTTCTATGTGCGTGTACGTATATGTGTATGTATAAATAGAAACGCATGAGTAAAAGTGAATGCCTCATGTTGCCTGTTACTATTGTGCTAATATAAGCTTGCGGAAAGTAGTTCAGGAGAATTGAAGAGGAGATTCTCTTCTATAGCGATTATTTCACTTTTGCGTTATTAACACCGAGCATAGCAAGCATGGCAATCATCAATTTAATACACACGTGGGACAGATTTCGAATATGGGAATTGTAGCAATGCTGTTTAGGTTAAGATGCGAAACATAATAGAATTCTATTTTCAATTAGATTTTCGAGATATGCTCTACATTGTTAAAAAAAATTGAATTTTGCTTCCAGTACATTTATCAAATTTTTATTTTTATTTTAAATTTCATGCAATTGTATAATAAAATTATAGTAAAATTATTAATTTTTTATGCAATATGGCATTAAAATTACGGTAAAATTATTAATTTTCATTTACAGAGTTGAAAAAAGCTTCCAGTTTTGTATTAAATTTGCATTAAATTTCATGCTTTTTTTAACAGATATATATTTGTTATTGTTTTTTTTTTATATTAATATATTAATCCATACACTGCAACATTTTTATAAGCATATTACGATAAAATTTCTACTAAAATGTAATTTTTATCAAATTTTTTTGTTTTGAGGTCGTCAGTGGTTTATTCGGTAGAGCGATAGATTCGCAATCTCGAGGTTCCGAGTTCGAATCTCCTTATCAGCTGATTTGTGCAAGCACCACTGTAAATTACATGTGCTTCATTTACAAATTAACTGTCGATCTCCGTCGCTACTTAGAATCACAATACAGCAACGTTAGATAAAAAAAAATATCAAATTTTAATGCAATAAAATACACAATAAATGTTCCAAAATTCATCATTTTTTTTGTCTTTTAGGATTACAAATGATATTAAAAAAATATATTCTCTATTAATGAAAATTATATTTGAATCATTTCAAAATCTTCTGATTAATTTATAAATTAATTATAATAAATTATTATTAAAGGTGATTTGGCTACTACAGTAGTTAAATACAGTCAACAGATTAATATTAAAAGTAACTAATTAAAAATTTAATTACATTATGTATTATCCTCTGAATAAAACAGTAAATTTAAAGAAAAATTAAGAACTATACAGTGAATGAAATTCACTTAAGTTTGTCAATTAATAATTTTTACTCTCAAATTTGTGATACATACAGTTTTTCATAATTTAAGTAACTGGAAAAATAATGTAAATATATGATTAATTAAAATTCGTAATACGAAGTCAAACGACTGTATTACAGAGTTGAATATTAAATATTAATGTTAAAAAAACATTTTATGCAATCAATGGATGACAAGTGACTGGCACATTGTATTGTGTACTTTAAAACGATTGACGTTTATTCATATTATACAGAAAATGCTATTGTTTTAATATTTAAATTTGACATTTAAAACAAAAGTCGAAATTTATTTTCCAATAAATTTAAATGCGCATATTTTGTTTGCTCTTCTTCTTTTTTTTCAATTCATTTGATCGGCTTTTATTTTGTACATCATCCGTAGAATATAGAGACATTAATTATCAAAAAATAACTGATTAATTTTATATTATTCTTTTTCGTAATGTAAATTATTTAACATTTTTATTACGAAGATTAATTAACAAAATACAATTTTATTTATCCAAAATTTATGTCAGCTGATAAAATATTTTATATCAGAACATTAAAAAACTTTTAACAAAACAATGACTTATGAAACCAAATTAACAATAAAACCGTATAATACATTTTTATATTATTTGAATAATATAATAAAAATTTTAAAGCAAACATTAACGTTAATAATACTCTTAATCCATCACATATTATCATTTCATTAAACAATTTAACATTCTTTTCGTTTCCAATTTTTCGCAATCTCAATCATTAAGCATTAACAGTTCAATTAGCGCAGCCTGGTGCTGTCGCACATGGAAATGGAATGTGAAGCTTGCGGTTACGCGGCTACAAAATATAACACGTAAACGCGTATACGCGAATTTGAATATAGATATGCACGTGCATATATGTGAAATTTCGCGATGCGAAATTCTCTTGCCTTTATTTCGTTTACCTTATTACGGTGGTTTGGGGCCAGAGTTTTGCGGCCGGTCGGACGGGCGCCACGATTATGGGCGCGTAGCCATAAACGAGATGACGTTGCTTTAAGCTAATGATAAATACAATGAAATTTTCTACATTACATATATATATATGTATATATATACATGGGATATTTCATGACAACTCGCACTGCCAAAAAATAAAAATTGGAAGATCTAAAATTATAAAAATATGTTCCACTTAATATCAAAAACATACAAAAAAAAATTTCAAAGGTCATGGTCGAAGAAATAAAAGTTATGGAACATTGAAAATTACTATTTTCAACTATTCTTTGCAGAAACCATTTTGAGCGAATTTTTCACTCATAAACTATACTTTTGATAAAAAGTTTATAAAAGACTTTTGATTGGAAATGGCATGTTAAATGTTCCAGAATTTTTGAAAATTATATGCACGTTTTTTGACTTACCGAATAGATGGAAAAATACAAAAATTGATAGTTTAAGATTAAAAATTTGTTAAAAATTAGTTTGACCTTAAAATATTTTATTTTTTTATTTTTGAGGTACTAAATAGGACGTATTTCCAGATTCTATTACTTTTTGAACTTGTAAGTTGACCTAAAATATCCCTTATATACAATTTGAACAATTTAATTCTATTTTCTAAGTAGCCTAAAATTTTATTATTTTAATACTTTGTACCGATTTCTATTAATAATTAGTAGAATGTACGAAATTTTCGGTAATCGTTATAATAACATCCGTAAATTATTTGAAACTCGAGAGAAAATGTGTCGATGCTATCAAGAGAAAATGATTACCAGGAAAATCTCGTTTATTTCAATACACACACGTTGTGTCCAGTTTTCCTCTTTTTGGCTTAGCCGTATACTCAACGACTTTCTCTCATTCTATTCGTCGCAATGTTATGCAAAATACTTAATTAGTAAAGCCTGCGCGTCGATTGCTCGTCTGCACGCACGGTAATTTTATCATCGACGTCGTTGCTCCAGCCGCGCCGTTGCCGCCGACGTAGTCGTCGTCTCTTGTATATGTTTGCGTCCAGAGGTTTGGGATTTTAAACTGTGTACAGCGTGGCGCGCGCGTGTGAAAAAAACCGTTGTTTTACGGCTTGTTTTCGGTCATTTGTTCAACAGCGTATATACAGTTTGCATTACGTTTTACGAGATTTATTCTGTTTTTCTTTATTCTTTTTATCTGCTATGAATTTTCGGTTCTCCGAAAAATACTCGGCCGTACCCGTTTGAGTATTATAATTGACGTTGTTCCAGAGATAAGCAATTTTTAAATCGAAAACTCCCGTTGTGATTTATAGTTTATTCATTGTGATTAAGTAGTTTTCGCATTTGGCTGTTGATACAAAAGTTTTTCCGCTATACAAAATAAATGTTTTACAAAATGTTTTTTTGTGAAATTCAAAATTTACGTCGAATATATTTAATGATTAATAAACTAATAAACATACTTAAATGTAAAATTATAAAATTTATGCGAAGAGTAATAATTAAAATTTAACCACTTAATCTATATAGCCCTTTAAAATTTCGCACTAATTATTATAAAACTCTCTTTAAGGAAAATATTTTGAAATTATTATTAAAATCTCATTTACGTTCAATATTTACCAAATAATATAAAGCTGTTTTTACGATATTATTAATTAATTTTAAATTACTTTTTGATGAATTTTCCCGGTAATTATAATTTTGTTTAAAATACAAATCTTCACATGTAAAATACCTGTTTTATTGTTCAAGCGATTCTCCACTATAAAACGACCATTACTCGCCGTTACTTTAATTCGATGTCCTGTAATACAAGCGGATCCCGTGTTAAATTATCACAATTAATAGCCCAATTCTTAACGTTCAAGTATACCTTACCATGTAATAAATAATATTTTATCCATATACTTTTTTTATCCCTTTTTTAAATATGGATTTTTAAAATTCTTACGTTACAAAGTTAATAAAAAATAATAGTCATAATAAAGTTTATAATCCATATTGGGATCGAAACATATTGCCGCTATGAAGTATTCGCAAATGTATGGATAGTAAGAATTATTCATTTAAATTATAAAACTCTTTAGAATGTTTCGAACCGATAATACGAAAGAATTTTAATTAAGGTTTAAATGTTCATTTATTTTAATAATGATGTTAGCTTTATTAAAAATGAAATTTATTTATTTTTTATTAATTTATTTTAACCACAAATAACGAAGAAATATTCGATACCACTATATAAAACATTTATCAAGAATAAGAATTTTTAATTAAAAAAATAATGAAAAATATAAACATTGTCATTCAGATATTGAATTAGCAAATATTTTCAAAATCCATCTGTAATTTAATCGTAAATTAACTAACAAACGAAGAAAAAGTAATCCTTCATTCTGCGAACGTAAATAATTCTGCGTTGACTTTGAACAGACGTAAACAAACAAAATAAAAAACAAAGGAAAAAAAAGGAGAAAAAGTGGTAAGCAAACCTTCAACGTATTCACAAGAGAAGAAAGAAAAGAGAAAAAAAAAAGGGAAAAATTCTGGTGTGGCGTACCACCATATATAAATGCGCTCAAGCGTAAAGCGATCTCTTGGACTTTTGGAATTTGAAATGCTCTCACGCTAAAGTTTTACCAGCAAAGCGCGAATTTTCTTTTTTTTTCTCCATCGCGTGTAGCATAAAAAAAAAATAACACCAAGTTATATTGGCAGGTATATGTTTTTTTTTCTTCTTTTCTCGCGAGTTGTTGCAAGCCGTACTCTTTTCTCTCTTCGTTTTTTTTGTTCTTTCTCTCAACTCTCCCGCATGACGTTGTATTCCAATTTTCCACATGGCGGATTACGGATAAAATATCACCACCAGACCAGCACCAGAGCGTCAACGAACCGGTCACCGATGTGTTGTATTTACGATCGCGTACGCGTGCTCGTGAGTAAGACTTTCTATTCTATATTTTTTTATTTTTTTAAACTCTCTTCTTTCGTTTTTACTTTACTATGTTTTCCTTATATACACTCAATACTTGTAACATGTGTATGGAGCTATATAAGTAGGTTGAGAAAGGTTGAGTATATGGTCTTAAGAGAGGTAAAAAGCGAGAAAAATGAAATGACCCATAGTCGTGTATGTACGAGAGCACAGGTTAAATCGTTTGATACGCCGTGTAGAACTAAAATTGAAGTTAAGAATTATATACATGTATATATATATCTTGTGCTATGCTTTCGTCTTTGATTCTTTACACTTGGATTCTTTTTATTTGACTTGCAAGAGACATTTCGTACGTGAAATCGATTTCTAACTGTTCTTTCTTTTCTCCTTTGCTTTATTTCTTTTTTTTTTACTCTTTGATACATATATATGTTACGTTAGCCTCAAAGTTTTTCTTTCAATGTGCAACAAATCTAACTGGCATTAGCGAGATCGATGGGGCTTGAGAACTAAGCGATTCATAAAATCTTTCGTTCTTAATCCGATAATTAGTTTCTGATTGATAATAAAGTTAATATTTGATCGAACGTTTAATGGTTAATTTTTTTTCTACTTTCAGAAGTTAAATCTTGAACAAAAGTTTTAATATAATTGTAAATTTAGTTGTAAGAATTAATATTTTTTTTCATAAATAAATAGTAACATAAATTATATGAAATAAAAAATACGATACGTAAAAGTTCAAAAATTAATAATTATATCAAATTGCAAATATTGAAAGGTATATTAATAATAATGCAATAAATTAATCGATTTTGCTTTATAATCGTGTTCGAAATTGCAAAATGAAATTTTTAAATATTCTATCACTGTGAGAATTAAAGTACAATTTTTCTATACATTGAAAAGTTATTCAATATTTAATCTTCAACGCGATATCGATTGTGAGGATAAATTGACATTATGGGTAAAGCAAAGCCTATCGAACGGGATTGTTCGTTTCAGAAAGAAATTAAAAATTAAATACAATTATTTGAAACGTCAATTTACAATAAAAAATTTAAAATAAGGTTATTAACTAGAATTAATTTTATATGTAAATTTTCAATATTTTGTACGAAGTTAAATTATTGGAAAAATTAAATAAATTAACTTCTGGCTATGTATTGACTTTTAATGATTGTTCTAAAATAAAGTAAAATTATTGAATTTGTAGTAGATAAATATCTGATAAATTATTATAAATTAACGATTTTAACGTTTTGTAGTAAGTACAGTTAAAATATTATAACACTAAAATATTAAAAATTAGTATTGAAAATTTTTTCTATAATGTATATGTGCTAAAATTCATAACAAAAAGTTGCTTCTTATAAAATTTTAAGGCAAAAAAAGTTTAAAAATTTATAATTTTTTTTGTTTTTTAGGGTTGCAAATGATATTTAAGCAATTTTTTTGTCAGTGAAAAAGTTTTCTGATAACTTTAACTTGATATTAGCCATTATTTTTTCAGAATGGTTTGGCTGTTACAGTAACAAAATACAATGAGTAAGTTAAATTTCCGTTTTGGGGAAATGATAAATTGAAAATTAAGCTTTAATAGAACTGGATTGGTTGTTAAAAATATACTTTAAAAATTTTAAATATACTTTTATATTAGTTTAAATAATGTCAATAGGTATAAAGAGATATTATTAAATATTATAACACTTGAAAAAATAAAAAAGTGCGATTTTTCTGAATACATAAATAACATAGGAGGTTAAACAGACAAACAAGTTAATAAGCAAAAAACTCATTCGTGCAACATAACAAGACTAAAGTTTCATGAAGCGCGTTAAACATGTCCAATGCACATAAAATTTTAATAAACCATTTATTAATTTTTTCTCTTATAGCAATTATCTTTATGACATTATTATTATGGATTACAATTATATTACGTTTGGTCAAATATTATAAAATATTTTTATTTTTGTTTTTAATTATACTTTTTAAGATTAAAATTAATTTAAATAAATTTGTTAATATTTATCAAAATTTTTAAATCTTTTAAATGATAAAATTCATTAAATAAACATACATTTTATACTTTTATAAAGATTATATTCTGTCATATAGAAATGAAAAAAATTATACATTTATGGTCTCGAAGTGATTTAGGAAGAAGAGTTTCGATTAAATTTATATTATCTTTTTTACAAACTACATTCTTTTTACGCTTTAATCGATTCGATTAAATCTTCATATGCAACGGATGAATAAATAAAAAAAAGAAAAAAGAAAAAATATAACTGCGTATACGAAGTTTACACTTTTACGCATCGTATACGTTATTTACGTAAAGTCACAAAAATTTATCTGAAAACCAGTGGCTTTCTATATGTATATATATATATATATTAAACGTTAACCGATAAAAACATCAGATTCACGTTTACACGTTAACATTTATATTGGCCCCGTATATGAAATGCATCCGCAAAGTTTTCAAATCGAAAAAATACCACAAACTTGGCATTTTTCATTTCGCTTCGCTAGATCCTTCCAATTCGACCAATACGTTAATGTATATAGTTACGAAATATATATGTGTACATATATGTATAAAAGTAACTTGTACCTTTAAGAAAAAAAAAGAAGCAATTTATTCTCTATGTTAGTGTGTTCCCAAGGCGACAAAGAAATTTACCTTCTCCTTGCCAAAATATTTTCCTTTTTTTTCTTCTTTGCTTCTTTTCTTTACTGGTTGTCATGCCTGCGCGTGCATGAAACATTTATGGTTGAAAGAGACTCTAGAGACTACTTGTGTGTCGTTTTACAGCTTACGTCGTACATACGTTTTTTTTCTCCTTCTTCTTCTTTTCTTCGTGTGGTTATATTGTAGAAAAAGTAATCGTGTGCGGTGTGGTAAATCATTAAAATATTGATAGTATGAAAAAAAAGAGAGAGAGAGAGAGAGGATTGTAAATATTTGTATGTGAAAGCGAGTGCGGGGAAATAAGTACGGTGAAATTATGTGAGGTTGTAGAAAAAAAATATTGCTTGGGTAAATAATTTAATTTTTTTCATACAATATTGATCACGTGCTGAACTATCAATAATAAATTTAAGTTTTTTTCTTGTAGAAAGCATAACGTGGTTTTGAAATTTTTATAAAATTTTGTATATAAAAGACCCTCGTTGATTTAAAGAAATTCAAGGATAATTTTGTAAAGTAGAATGCTTATGAGATAATTCGTAAAATTTCGGTATGAAACAAAGTTTATTTTTTAATTACCAAAAAATTTATGGCGCTAAATGAATTTAAGTTAAGTTAGTTAACTTCGCATTATGAAGAACAAAAGAACATTTATTTTTTCTATTTGTTTTTAAAGTCTGACGAAATCTTGATTATTTCACTTATTTTTGCAATTTTAATCGTTTGTATTCTCCCGATTCTTTTCATTTATTCGCATTAATAATTTTTATTATCTCTGAAATATAATTATCAAAATTTTTAATCTCATTTTTAATTATTTTACACGTATTTTATACGTAAATAATAATGACCTATATTAATAATTAATTTTATTCATCGGAATACAAATTTCAAAAGAATGTGTTTAAACAAAATTCTTGAATAATTTCGAAAATAATTACAATTTAATAATAAATAATTCATTAATCCAACGTCGAGCAATAAATATTGTTCGTCATTTTAATTATTTTCCCCAGAGGGAAAATAAAGTTTAAAAAAATTTTCACTGCACTTTTAAAAGCTATACCTTACGATATATAGTAAACGGCCTTTAGATTCAAAAGCGTCAGCGACTCTCACGCACATAATATGTAAAGAGAAGAGGGTTAGCTTTTCGCGCTCGTAATAACGCACTTTTTACTACCTTTGGTATACGTGTGAGTATGAGCGTGTGTGTATGCATGCACGAGCGTATAGTTTTAGTCGAGCACTCGTAAATTCCGTCATAAGGAAACCGCTCCAGCGCCTCGGTTATTAATTACGAATTAATTAGGCCATCACTTAAATTATAATCATCCCTCCTTTCTCTTTCTCTTTCTTTTCTCTCTGTTCAACCTTTAGAAATAATGAGTAATGCAAGATATATAAGGTAAAAGAGAGAAGGAAAAAAAATAGAAGAAAATTGAATTGTAGAGAACGAAAAGTTAAATGGTTTTTGAATAAAGTACGATAATTTCTTACAAATTGATTTGAATGAACAACTATTTTGAATAAAGGTATTTAGGTTACATGCTTTCTGGTTTTAGATACTAAGCTATGGTTCGTTTACTAAATACAGAAAAGGCCTTGTATATATACTGTATACATATAAACCCCCCTTTTCTATACGGAATACCATCGTTACTCTTTGTCTCTCTATTTCACCTGTGGTTTTAGAAATAGAGAAAGAGGGAGAGGCTTGTTACCACTACCATCACCACCATCGCTATCAAGGGGGTACACTACAAGTTAAAAGTCAAAATCACTGCTATATGTCTATATATCTCTCCTTTCGCTTTGCTGCAATACTTTGTCAGGATTCGCTTCTGACTGCGTGTACATTCCGTTGAATATCCAGAGCATTTAGTAAAGTATACCACTGGTATACGTGTATACTTTTTGTATATGTATACCAGCTCAACACATTACTAAATGCTCCACTGAATTGGACCCACATACATATGTACTTGCGAACGATTCATCCGATACTACTACCACCACATATTCTCTAAAAGCGGGACTCATTTTCTCTCTGTATATAACAAGCGTACTTGGATTTTCGATAAACGTGTAGTGAGCACACGCGCTAAGAGAGCACTGGATTTCTCTTTTATAAGCTGGTAAATAGTACGTTACACTTTACTCTTTCTCCCATGTATCCAACTAGTTTTAGGGATTCATTTTGTGCTTGCAGCAGCAACGATAGACCATGCAAGTACGTGTATACTTTTCAATGTATGGGTCGTCTATGGCTCTATATATTTCTGGCGAGTTTCCTTTGGCTGTGAAGAGAAGAGAGAGAAGGAGAAAGAGGGAAAGGTTTTCTACCTGTATTTAAAGCCTTAAGTACGCTTCTCATTAGCAGAGCTCTGCAAATGCGTTTAATGGTCTTTTATTGCATAGTTTACACATACTCTTTCTCCTTCTCTCTTTCTTCTTCTCTTTTCTCCTGTCTAACATCTCGTTATGAGATCCTCATACTGGCTCAAGTCCATTTTCGAGAAATGCATTTGTGTGTTTGCAATAAACTATAATGGTGTGGGTATTAAAAGAAGAAAATGGTAGATTTCAAGATTAGATCATAAAAAGTAAATTTAAAGTGCTGTATTGGACGGTATTACATAAAGGCAAAAATTTTTTATCATTTCTTCGATAAATTATAAAAGTGTCTTAATTTATTTAATATCAAACGTTACAATTCAAAGTCGTTTGAATTCTGAATTAATTAAGTCATATACTTTTAAAATTGAACTATTCAAATTAGTTATAAGTTAATTATAAATTTCCGATATGTTATACCTTGAACCGCTAATAATTGCTCTTAGAAACGGCAAATTAATTTAGCCTTCAAACATGAATCAAACAACTTGAATACGTACTTAGTATGCTCTTATTAATAATAAGGAGCTTCGTACACTTTAAATTTAATCCAACATTCTGATAAACATCAATTTGAATACATTAAATATAAAAATACATTTTTTTTTCATTGAAATTAAAGCTTGTTCAAATTTATAAATTTAAATTTTCTAATTAAAGCACATAATTCATTGAATGACGATAATTAAATTGTCTATTAGGATCTATGAGATATGATGATAATAACTAGTACAAACAAGATAGCGAAGTAATTATACAAAGCTGATACGAATATGAAACTTCCACAAATTGTAGATAATCAAATATTTATCAATTTCAAATATATTATTCTGTATATGTTTAATTACACCCCGAACAAATAAAATATTCTATTTATATAATTTTACATTACAGAGTTGTAATAAATTATATTTATTTTTCAATATAATCACTTGCGCATGTATCATTGCATTGTAATTTCACAAATCATATAGTACACAATAATACATAAATTAATCAATATATCTATAGTTAATGGCTAATGTCTAAATATATCAATGGATTGACAAAGCAGACCTTGATAATTGTAATTGAAATCCAAATGTAAATATAATATATAATGTTTTGAAAATTTTTTTTATTAATTTCATGTTTCAATAATTAAAAATATTTAATAATTTTAGGTCGAGGAAAATAACAAAATTTGGTAATATATAGTTTTAGAAATTATTTAATATAAATTTCGAATATTTGATTTTGCCAGCTATTTAAGTATTTACTTTTGAAAGTAAAATACAAACGATGGCGACTGGTTGAAAAGTTAGATGGCATTAACCTCAAGAACTTTCTAATGAATGAATGTTTAAATTTAAATTTGATGTGCCTTTCTGTTATAATTTAAATAAAGTTTATGTCGCTTTGATTATTATACGCAATCCTGTTTAAATTGTTCAAAATTTTTTATTTCGTATTTAATTTAATTTTTATTACAATACATTCTTTCAATAAGCTCTATGGCCTACGCTGATTCCAAAATTCATTTGAATAGATTCATGTTTATAATTCAAATATAACAATATTTATGCATTGGAGTGTACGTAAGAAAAAAACATTTTCCAGAGTATAATGGCCATGAGGTAATTAGAAATTTACAAAGAAAATTTAAACAAAATTAGTTAAAATTTTGTAAAAATATAAATTTCTAATCACCTACAAAGCATTTAATTATTCTATTATTTCTTCAAATGCCGGACGAAATCTTGATTTTATCACTTCTTTTATCAAATTTCTCTTCACTTCCTCACATTAATTACTTTTATTTTTATATTTTTACTAAATGTAGGCATTAATAACAGTTTTGTACATTTATCTACGTTTCCTTATTTGGTATATGATCGTAAGCATCCTTCTTGCATAATAACCATGACCTAATTACTGTGGATTTTTCTAGTTAGTAAAATATTAAAATTTAAGTTTATTTATATAAACGTTGAACCATACTAGACTATTGTTCGTTGTAGAAATGACAAAATTAAAGAGCCTTATACTTCTGACAATTAACTTGAGTTGAATAACAAGAGGTACAATTCTGAGGTTTACATATGACCCTAAGTAAAGCAATGTATATACAAAAAAGATTTTAATTGACACGTTTTTCTTATAAAAACAAAAAGTCATTTCTTTAACTAAAATGAAAGCTTTGACAGAGTCAAATATATCTCTTATAAGAAAGACATGATTTTTCAGGTCACGTATTTTACTGAAAATGAACGAATGAAACTTCTATTTTGTCAATGATAAAAAAAAGCTAACAATTCTTTGTTATTTAAGCACTAATAACTCTATGACAATGATATTTGAAACATTTTATGCTAACTTAATATAGTAATTTTTTATGTTTTCAGTTAATTCTTTTTTACTACTAAAAAATTTTACGTTTATTCTGTTACTTTGTTCTGATAAAAAGATTTATTATACTTTGAATTTGTAATATTTAAAAAAATTTATACCATAAATACGTTTGTTACTTTGTATGATAAAGACGAAAAAAAAATTTGCATTTGAAAATATTTTTAACGATACAAAAAGGAAATATGTTGAGTCGGTACATTCACCTTATGCTTCGATAAAAATAGCAATATTCCTTTGTCTCAAAAACACTTATCACCTTCAAATATTTAGCATCGTCATTTTCGTCGATCACGTCGTTTTAAATAATGTCAAGTATATCCGAAATACTAACACTAGTGTGGTCCCTCTGATCTTCATCTTCACCTCGAAAAAACAAGGCGTGAAAAATGAGAAGAAAAAAAAGAGGAGCACGCCCGAAAAAATTCAAAGGGAATGCCTTTGCTTACTTGCGTTCTCCTTTTTCTCTTAAACATCAGAGGGGCCAATGGTTGGTATAACTTTTCATGTAGCTCGAACGTTTACCTATCCCAAAAAAGAAAGATAGAGAGAGCGTGTGAGAAAAAGCACAAGAAACATAAAAAAGAAAAAGAAAGTGAAAGAGAGAAGAAAAAAAAGAGAGTCTCTTTGCACGTTTTCTTTAATGTCGACAACAATGTGCCCATATGTATACATGAGGCGGTCTCTCTCTCTATGTCGACGACTTCATTGTTTAGCTAGGTCGTACTTTGTGGTTGGATGCAAAGGCGCCGCTGGCATACCTTTCTCCATTTCTTGATATATATATACAACCTCGCACACGAAACATTTGTGTATCTATCTTTGTACTCTCACTTCGTGTACGTGTGTGTATGCGTGCATGTGTGCCAATGCTATTGCATGTGAATCAAAGCCTATAACAGTTGATTGGACAAATTGAATGAACATGACGTTTTGTTTTGCACGCATAATATATGTATATACGTAGGTAAGAGATGTTGGGCTAATATTTTGTCAAGGCTTTTCGAATGGGTAATTTGTCATTACAATGGATTCTTATTCAATTGGGTCTTTGTAAGGATGCATAAGGTAATGTATTATCGTAATTCCTATAATGAAGAGGGATATTCATGATTTGTTAAAGGTATTTTACTTGTAGATGGAAAAATCCAAGATTGAAGAGGATTGATCACTTTCATTTAATATAATATGGATTCTTCGAAAAACCAGATATATAACACCAAAAAAATATTATAATAAAAATTACCTTTTCATTTTGATTATTTGGAAACATAATGACATAATACACATTAATGCTATAAGAAATGAGAAAAATTACTTTTCTACAAGTAAACTTTAAAATAATTAATAGAAGTCTTAAAGTATTTAATGAAAGTTTTAAAGTACTTAATTTAATGTTTTTTACTGCTTTCTACAACAATAATGTCTATTATGCCACTATGTTTTCAAATAACCAAAGTAAAGCCGTAATTTTAACCACAATATTTCTCTTGGTATAGGCATAAATATTTTAAAACAATTATTTTATGATGACGAATAATTTTTATAATTTATATTTAAAGCATCAGAAATATTTGTAATAAAAGATAACCAAAACCCTAACTAATTCAAAACTAGAACGCAACTCGTACTTTATGGAATAATTTAATATATACTGTTCAAACACAATAAAAATTTTTTTTCTAATAAAATTTAGTTATGAAGGCAAGAATATCGTAATTTACATGTACTAAATTTCTTGTATCGGTCTTAAGTGTCACGAAACAGAGATACAGTAAATGCTTTATGAAGTTTGTCTTTTGAAAGTTAAATGTTTGCTCGGCATATCTTCCCGCAGCTACAAAGCAAACTAAACTTATTTGAATATTTCAAGATGATTTTTGTTTTTCCAAGTTTATTTAAATACAACCAAATATTTATGCATCATTGATTCTTGATTTATTATCATATTATAAAATCATTGATTGCTTCATTAATTAATTTTCTAACAAATTTTCTGGTAATAAAGCAAAAAAAAATGATTCATCTTCAATAAAAAATTTCGATTGAATTTAATTGTATAAGAAAAAAAAACTAAAAAGAAAAAATGAAACGCATTCCATAGAGACTAAGGTGATTCAATTTTTGATCAAACATCAAGCACGCTGGTGCGCGCAGAGAAATTTCTAATTTAGCCTCTGAGTTGTGGTTAAACGATAACGTTCTATTAGAGTGGATCGAGCACGACGTGCAAACGTCGATCGGTTAATTAACGATGACCGTTATTTCTATCTTCCATCTACGTATACATATATACATCAGATATAATAATATGAAATTCGTGGAATATGAAATGTATCTACTGTACACGTACTAATTAATCCATTGGTCTTTATATAGGGCAAAACGTCAGTAAATGAAAACCTTAGCTTATGTATAAATGTGTAAAGGTTCATCTCTCTCTCACTCTTGGCACTCTACGTTTACCTAATTAACGTAGATCGACTGTGGCTAAGAAAGACGAATGTATATGAGGATATACTTGCTCTCTCCATGTATATGTAGGTAAATGCTTGAATTCGCTTTATTAGTGTGAGTGGTTCTATGTCATGTGTTTATGGAGACTAAGCATAAGATTAGTGTCGTTATCTCGATCGTTTAGCTTGAGGATAAGTAGATGTGTCTTAGGGCTTATTTACAAGTTTAATTACATGATTTACATCTATTTTACTTAAAAGCCCTTGCAATTATGGAATTATTATAAATTTTAATTTAATTGAAAACTAATAGATTTTTATGGAATGGTAATATACAAAATACCAAATTGCTTCATAATTTTTTCATAATGATGGTATACTTACTAAAATCATTCGTAATTTGTAAACCATTAAAATGCTCACCTGAAACAAAAAAAGAAACATAAATTAATTAGTTTCACATATCTATTTTTTTAATTGAATTTTTAATCTGACTGTAAAACTATTATTTTTAGTTTACGAAGTGAAAAAAAAGCCCTAATGAGAAACATCTGTAATGCTAACCTATTTAAATAAAACAATATTAGACTCTTTCCGAATTAAATGTCATGATAGTATGTTTAAGTAAATATCTTTATCGGCTTTATTCAGGTCAAAGGTTTCCTTCTATCAATTTCAATTATTCTGCTCTCAATGTTAAAGACTAGACAGATAAAAAAGTATTTCTGTAAAATTGTTTTTTTTTTCAAGGAAAACAAAAGCGATAATAAGAAATAATGGGAAAAGTATTTTAGTCAGACAGATATTTACAATCATTCAAATGATCCTAGAGAGTTCTACTTTTCGTAATTGCTAAACAACTATAATAAATTTACGCTTTTTTTTTAAATATACATTTTAGTTTTAAGTCATAACTTTTTTTTTTATTTTCGTGTTACCAATGCCATATTCGCATGCGTATAAATTTAAAATCTTATTCGCTACGTTTTAATTACAATAAATGACTTCATTCGATTTATTTAGGTCAAAGATTTTCCTTGTTTTTTTTTTGCTTTCGACATCAAAATTCTAGATGAAATTGTTATAAAAAGGGGATTTTATGAGAAAATATAAAAAAGGAGCATAATTACTTCCTGCATTTACTTATTTTTAATAAAAAAATATCTTGTAAATATATATATATATTTTTTTTTTATTTTATTTCAAGTATTTAGAGTGGAAAAATTACTAAGAAAAATCTTTGACCTGGATAGAGTCGATAAAGTCACCAGCTGTCATTCAAAAAATGAAGGATGATAAGGGCGCGTAACAGATAGTCGATATTGAAATATCATTGTAATTTTATAGTATAGTCATTTTTAAATGAAAAAAAAAACTTCTTTTTACATTAGAATATTTCGAATGTAGAGTAGCTCTTATTTATTTATAAAAATTTATTTCATCAGTATTTTGATATTCAAATTATATTCATCTTCATAATTTGTATATTTAAAAAGAAAACATCAAGTATTTCTTTACATCTTGATGCGTTGGGAAACATTATCTTGGTAAAGGTTGGTACCCCTACGCGCGATGCATAATATAATCGATCGTAATTGAATATACCGAGACGAGCATAAAGTTTTGTTTGGCGTACATCGAAAATTGGCCGTAGGGTACTTATTTTAACGGCCTATTTTACGATCAACTCCTGGGAAAAGCATACATTCTCTCTTTCTCTTTTTCTCTCTTTATCTCTCTCTTTTGGATGATGCAAGCTTACAAGCTCATTAACGTTCTGGGCGAGAATGACGATGTTGAAGAGAAGCGCTAGGCTTTTGCTGCATTTTGTACATTCAAGCTAAAGCCAAGATGTGTATAATAAAGAATGAGAGGGGTAAACTTAATTTTTTTATTTTGCTAATTACAACCGGCTCGAAAGGGAGAGCTGAAAAATATGAATGAAAGACTGAATTAAAACAGTAAGAATTTTTTTCATGTTAAATTAATACTTGTGGTTGTGAAATGTAATATTTATATTCATACCATGAAAAGTATTTTAAGAACGCAGATATTAAAGGAGATGTGCATATTTTTTTAAATTAACTAATATTTTCACAGAATGGAATTCATTGTGTAAACTGCTAAAAATAATGAGCGAATAATGAAATAATTTAAATAAAAGTATGTAATAAAATGTATAATAAATTGATCTAAAACTTCAAAATAATTTAACGAGGCATAACTAATTTTGTTCATGCATCTTTCCTTAACCAACGATGAAGTTTACAAACAAAATTTTGTTAAACTTATTCGAGCTTCCATAAATATTTACCAAATTGCACTTGAAAAATTCAAATTTTTAATAACAATATTACATAAAGAAGCCATATTTGAAAATTTAAAAGGAAGAAACTATAACTACTTACATATTTGTTATTTACAAGCAGTTAGTGAGCATCATGGCAGCTCCTGCAATGCATAACAAATTTTCCAGCAAACTACTGCTTAGAAATTTAATTTAAACTTTACATATGTTTCCGCATATTAAACTACCTATTTATACTAATTTATAAGTGAATTGGCAGTAGTTACTTTTGATTACAAATGTGTATTAAAGCAATCAGTTTTGCATAAATATTGTATCGATCCAAGTTTGTTATTAAATTTTGTATTCAGAAAAAAAATGATAAATTTTCCACAGATGCTTTTAATTGTATTACGTTTATAAATATATTATTGAATTTTATCGAAAGTGTGTCGTAAACCCAAAGAAATTTAACATCTTCGACCTTTCTTGTTCCTTATGGAAACTAAAAAAGATCTACGTCGTATCTTCTAAAGCTAGTGATTAATGATCGAGAGCTAGCAACCCTTCTTTTTTGCCAAAGAATTTATACATAGATATTCCGATACATAAGAGAAAATATTTTTTGATATTATTTAATATTTCAAATATTTTAATTTGTTTAATAAAATAATAAAAAAATTCTTTCTCTATAAAAAAGCAATTTCATATTTTTTTAATTTAATAAATTGTGGAAATAAAAATATTTTCTAAAAGTATTATTGTGAATATAACTATAATGACACATTTAATTATTTATCTTTCAACAACATCACACTAATTGTCAAAAAATAATAATAAGAAAAAGCATTTTCGGATTTTGAATTGGAAATTTTAATCGATTTGTACACTTTTAATAGTTTTTGGAAAATAATGTTTCTTAAAAATACGTACCAGCATGAGCGTAAGCGTCTGAACACGGGTGAGTGACTAAGAATTTTGTATACATCATATTTTCTGAATAAATAGGAATTTCTTGATGAAATTTAGCGCGCACCTTGGATATTTCTTAAGATCTTTTACTATAATTTATTTAAGTTTTTAATATTTAGAAAATTTTTCATAAAAAAATTTTCTTTCTAAAATAGCACAACGATTAAAAAACGGAAAATTCAGATATAAAATTATGTATAATATTACACATTTAGTAATAATTTTGTACTTTAACAAAAAATTTTTTGTACTAAAAAAATGCAATATTTAATGTCTGAAAAACTTGAAATTAAATTCAAAACAATCGGAATTTTAATTTTTTCAATTTGTAATAAATTAGATAATAAATAAAAATATAATTGTAAAAACAAAGAGTTTTTTCATGAAACATATCGTTAAAGCAATTTTAGCCTTTCTTATTAGGAAAACAATTGTAGGATTCTATCAAATATATCATAGCATCAATGCAAATGATAATATTCACGCATTTGACTATAGAAATGTATGTCAAAGCTGCGCAAGTTAATTAGAGACAAAGCAGCAAATAATAGTAGAAACGAGCTTATTCTAGCTAGTGCACTAGGTATAGGTCAAGTCCCTAATGTAAAGCTATAGTCTCTTTCTCTTTTACTCTCTTTCTAGCTTATACGTATATACACATAACGTAGTATATATCAAATCTTAATGCGAACGCAATGTGACTTCGTATCTCGTTAATACGGAAATTCTAGTGCTTGTGAAAATGTACGAGTGGAGCTTGTGACATGAAATGAGCTGCGAAATAGTTCATTCAATTTTCGACATAGCAATTTCTACTGTGTTCATATATATTTTTTTCTTCCTCTATTTCCCTTCGTATATGCTTGGATGCATCAAGCATTTTCCTATTTAAATATTGTTCAAGCTCAAAAGCTCAAGCTCTTATATATAAAGGACTAATTTGTTGTAATTTTCATACGCCGTGGAGTGTGATTAAAACCTTAAACTTAAAATATCTCTATAGTGTATATAGAATGAGTTGCAAGCGAGTTATATATTCTCTTGACTCTTGGGGGCTGAGTATATACATAAGCATACATTTTTGGTGTTTTTTTTTCAATGGGTATGAAAAAGTACACATTTCTTTTTCTACCTCTGGCTGTGCTTTTCGTTTCTTTTTTCTTTATACGAGCAAAAATTAAGAGTGGGCTTTATGTGCTGAACGAAAGTTGAATAACCAAGTAAATTAAATTTATATGCTAAAGAGCTCTATGGCAATTAATTAATTCTGTCGAAATTTTTTTATTTGTACGTATGCTTAAGGAAGTACTTTTTAAATGTTGTGGTTCTTTTACATGCAGTACTTATTATGAAGATTTTCTTTTTTGATAAGAAGTTTTAAATAACAAGTTTTTAATCATTGAAATTTGGTGTAACATTTCAAAAAGTTTTTATTTACAGGTTCTTTTATTAAATAACTTTTTTTCAAACTTCTTTAAATTTATTATTTGTACTTTATTTATAAAAATTAATTAAATACAGTGAAATCTCGATGTGTCGTTAACAATGCAGTATGAGCTTACTAAAATATTTAAATGAAAACAATGTTATTTTACATTATTCGAAAAATGTTTATATCTTATATTGCCTTTAATATTTAATAGCTCCTGCCATATTCGGCCAACATAAATTAGAATTTTTGATAGTATTTAGAAAACAATTATAAATATTATCCAAATCAAATGGCAAAGAAAATTTAATCAAAGATTATGGATGATATTCATAATTGAATATTATGAGAATAGAAGCGAATATGATAAAAAATAAGCAAGAAAATAAATGATAAAATCAGTTTGAATTTAATTCTGATGAATTAATTACTTTTAGAAATCAATAAGTTTCACAATATATTTAAATTAATAACTTTTGTACTTAATATAAAAATTTTCAAATAACTTTTTTCATTAAAATTCTCTCATAAATAATTGCTCAATAATACTTTACGCAATTTTGTAATATTAAAAAAGATTCTTAATTTTATTTAAAAGGAAAACTGTAACATTGCATTTTCTTGTCCTTTAAACCAACTCGAATAATGTCAAATAAATTTGCAAGCCAAGTGTAATATTAAAATCGAAATGAAACTACATAAAACACTTTTTTTCCAATACAATTATTACAGTCTCATAGAAAAAGTGACTGAGATAGAAAGATTCAATAAGAAATCCGTATCGCACCCAATATAATGCAAGCCTCAGTGTCTAGAGATAAGACCTTCTCTCGTCGATAAAGGAAGAGAAAAAAAATGAAGAAATAAGAAGAAAAAAAGCAGCAATCAAGTTGAGTTAAGAGAAGAGCGGCTAGTCTTTCTCTTTCTCTTTTCATCGATGCATTTTCCAACGATGAAAATAATAACGTAATTTCAATTCTCCGCATAGTGTGTCTCGAGCACTGGTAAAGAAGAAGAAGAGGAATAAGAAAAAAAAGCTCATCATCGTTGTGCTTCGTTTCTTCTAGGCGATGAAGATGTCTTGTTTACGGAAACTATGATACCCGCTAGCTGCCTTATCGGCACGCTCTTTGTCATTCGATAACTTAGACTCTCACTTACTCATTCTCTCTCTCTCACTCATACTTTCTTTGTTCATGTTACAACAATGCCGACACAGCTTTTCGCTTCCGGAATGCTGATGACACTGCTATATATCGCTTCGCTTTTGCCTAGCTACGCTTTCTCTCTCTTTCTTTTTCACTCTGGAGGTCTCTCTTTTGCTCTCTTTAAAGTGGTCGATCGACTTTGCGCAGCCAGCCACTGCTACCGACACTTTAAGAGCATTGACATACTAATATTATATAATAGTATATGGTGACAAGGCTGATATCTAGAGATGGATTATAATTCACTTGCTGCTGCACTGATCCGATTGATTTTCCGTATATAACGTTAGCTTACTGCAGATAGAGAGAGGATCTAAAAGCAGTTGGTATACGTACGACTGAATATTTCGACGGTTACATTACCATAATGCGACAGATTACAACGTCGAAGATCGACGGCAGCTAGTTTCCTGCAAAATTTACCACTTGAAAACTGGACTATTGGCCATAAATTCATGATTAATGTATTCCCGAGATATGAATTTTTCCAAAATTCAATGTAATAAAAATGTCAGTGGAAATTTAATTTTTAATTTTCCATGTTAACGATATGATAATTTTGAATAATCCTTACTAAATACCATACGTTTTACTGTTATTTATCACATTTATTTATAAATCAATATTAGCGGTGAAACATTATCATTCTTATATATTGTCGTTTTCCCAAATATTCTATAAATTTTCATTAAACCAACATTGATAATACCTTTTATTACTTTCAAAATTACAAGGTTTGTAATTATTGCCTTATAACGAGGGTGTAACACTTCTTGTTTTCTGAAACAGTTGCATAATCTTTATCATTCGTAAGATATATGCTAATTTATTAATTTGTCATTTGGGGTAGAGGATACATTTATCTACTATGAATAAATTAAGATGATAGTCTTTTGCTGTTTGTAGAAAGTAGGACGAACTAAGCATAAATTATTACAGTGAGAGATAAGGTTCATATTAACACAAGAAATAATTCACTTTTTCCATTTGATTATTCATATAATTTTAATTCAATAAAAAAATTCAAAAAATTTTACTGATAATTGAATTTTTAAGAATTGGTGAAAGCAATCTGTTCAAAACAATCCAAAGGTACGTTTGCTTTTACATGATTATTATTAATAATAAGATTGCAAGTTAATTTTTGTTAAATATAATTGTCTTAAAGTCCTTCATTTTATATAAGATTAAACAACGTCACATAATATAACTAAATTAGTAATGTAAGGCCTACAAAAGTGGATCAAGTCATGTAATTGGGGTATCCGAAATTTATGGAGGTATGAATTGACCTCTTTATTCATCTAGCCAAAATCCTTCTAATTACTTCTTTTCAAGATTTTTACTTGAAAAGTTGTTTCTTTTCAAAGAAGGGAAAAAAATTCAGATATAACGTTTTATGAAATTAAGAAACATAAATAATTGCCGGAGCTACAATGTCAAAAGTGTAATTTTCTTTATTTATAATTCTCATTGCAATTGTCATAAAACATAAAATATGCGATTAAATTTACAAATCAAATAATCAGCTTCTAACAGTGATATTTCGTAAGAAATAAACATTAACCTAAAAGATAAATATATTTTGAAAATAGTCGAATTTATTAAGAGTAAGTAGAAAAATCAATATTTAGTCTGACAGATATTACATAATATCATAGGATAATCTTTGAGTATTATTATAATTTATAATATTAGTTTAATGATACATCTTACTTATAACAAGAATAAATTAACAAGTTGACGTATGTGTTTTGACTGCATTATCATGTAACAAACTCATCTTATCCTTTGTAAAGTTAAAATTAGCATAAACATCACTTCCTGAACCGAAGCAACAACTGTAATAAAAGTAACCCCGAAAAAACATTTATTACCTAAGTAATCTCCCTAGCAATAACCCTAACAGTTAAGAAAAAAAAGGAAAGAAAAAAGAAAGAATTTCAAAAAATTTTACAAGTTATACACATTAACCCTTGAAATCTTTTTCTTGAGAACAACGGCATTTCAGTGCGCTCCAAAAACCTTGTTTCTCATCTTTAAGGCAAAACGAACATTAAATCCCGCTATAAAAATTCTCCTCTTCTTCGTATACATAGAGCAGCTCAGTCGCATACATAAACGATAAACAATAATAAAAAAAAAGTGAAAAGGGCCAAGGGCTCCTAAAAACTTTCCACTACATGCTAGCGAGGCAGTAGTGGACCATAAAAAGACGACTAGTATGAATAGAAATCGGCGTCAACGAACTGCTGCTGCCCGAATAGCTATGTTCTCAAGCAAAAAAAAAAAAAAAAAACAAAAATTTGTGACACTTTGACTATTTTTCTTCTCCTTTAAATACGTACACACACGAGTTCACGTATACAGGAATACAAAAGTACGTACACGTGCACATATATACATGTATGTGTACTAGCTGTTTCGTCCTTAGCCGTTTGTTTATTTGCAAATCTGCATTCGCGGAACGTCAAGAGAAGCATACACACACTCATAGGCTTATGTATATACATGTATGTAGGAACAGAGAGAAGTGGAGAAAGCAAGTGTGTGCGAAGAGAGAGCGTGCATGAATAGGAAAGCAGATGAGGCGCCGCATAATTAATCTTCCTTCCGCTTGAGTTCAAATCTCTTTCTCTCTCCTCCCTCTTTCTCTCTAGTGTTGTAGCCTTGGTAGCCTTAGTCGTCGCCTTTACTGTTGTTGTCGACTATTGCTGAGAATGTACGTTCCAGAAGTGGGAAGAAGAGCAAAAGGGAGCGAGAGGGTTAGAGAGTTATACAGTTGATTCGTGTACGTTTTCACAGCCAAGTTGAGGCTCTATGTGTTAGAATGTCTTACCTAGCCTTTTATGCAAAAATCCTAGAGAGACTCGCTCATCATCTTGCTTTTCTTGGTCTGCTTTACTCCTTCTTACTGTATATACATATATATCGCAGAGCTCTTTTGTCTTTCATTCTTTCTCTTTCTCTCTTGCTTTAAAAGAGATTTGTATTATATACGTGGTATACGTTGAGAATGTGAGCAAGCAAAATTTAGGGCTGATTCAAAAAGCTAAAATGCAATTATGAGTGGTATGGCTTAACCGTTTCTTTGTACATGAATGAAAAGAAAAGAGCGTTTAATGAAAAAGAAAATCATTACTATTTTAAATTAAAATTAATAATTTAATAAATCTTACATACCATGAACTATAAAATTTTTGACTTGACTATTTTTAATATCCTTATGCAGCTAACAACAGCTCAAAATTATGAAGGAGTCGCAAAAATTAATAGCAGTAGCTGTTAAATTTCCATTTATTTATTTAATATGACGTTTCGCCTCTATTTTTCAGAGAGGCCTCTTCAGGTAAAATATTGGTACATGAAGTTATTATATCACAGTCGGAGATATTTATAATATTTATTCCATTATTAATAGAAATATTTATTTATTGTAATAAATATTATAAATATCTCTGACTGTGATGCCATAACTTCGTATAGCAATATTTTACCTGAAGAGGCCTCTCCGAAAAATAGAGGCGAAACGTCGTATTAAATAAATAAATGGAAATTGAACAGCTACTGCTATTAATTTTTTCGACTCTTTCTTGACTATTTTTAGTTAATATTTAAAATATATATTTCATCAATATTCAAAATAGTTGGTTTAGTTTGGTTAGATATATTTATTATTAAAATTTATGCTCAAAATTCTATGGATAGCGTTGAATTTGTTTACGTAAGAGCAGATTATCCCAGCGGTCTTCGAATTGGGCATTAGCCATAAAAAATTATATGATTTCTTTTTATGCACAGGGTGGATTTGATATCATAAAAAATTATTATGAAATTCACCGTAAATCTGATTCATTGCATTGCAATATATGGTAAAATTGCAATAACGGAAAATTTGATTTTTACAGTGATAACAAGATATTTTTTTATTGCTACGGTTTTTTTTTTAATAGGTCAGGGTTACTACTGTATTGTGGTTATAAATTTTATATTAGAATTTTTCACGTCTCATTTATTATTGAATATTTGTTAAAACACCAACAATAACAAAAAAAAAACATATACATCTTAACTAATTATATTATAGAATTTTTAAATATTTCAATTATATTTTTTAAAGTGCACTTACGAAAACAATGAAATTATTAATTCTTCGTATTTGATATTATCGTTAAAAGCTTTTTGACGTAAAATTTAATGGAATATTTAATAAGCGCTTTATTTTAAAATCTTTGACAGTTGAGAGTAAATTTTTAACGACCACTCTGTGGAATTAGAGCAATTACAATCTTAACCTATGTTTTACTATTAAATATTTACAAAAAAGCACAGCATTTAATCGATGTCTATTGATAATTAAATAAAATTGTCATTTTCAGATATTAAGCAAAGCCAAATAAATAGCTATCGATTTCCAAAAATACAACATTGGCAAAGGACTTTTTATTTTCGAATTTTCCACTCCGTATAATTTTACTTCGTTGCAAAAAATGTTTTATGTCATAAATAACAATAATCCAATTGCAGTTCACATAATTTTGAACAAAAACATTATTTTGCAATTTATAACACGTACACCATAATAAAAAAAATTTTCGGTACAAACGATAACTGAAAATAAAAGTATATACGTGTATATGTGGAGGGAGTGTGGGTGGGGTGTATACTGTAAAAGAATAAAGAGAAAAAGCTAGAAATCAAAACGAAACTTCTCTCTTTCCCTTTCTCTCCTTTTAGTCCTTCGGGGCTTTACCCCTGGTATTTTGGAATTTCTCGTTGAACGACTCGATACACTTGAGTTGTCTTGAACTTTTTGCAACGTCTTACATCTAACCTTCTCTTGTATCTCCTTCTTTCTTACACGTATATACACAGACACAAATATATACATTGAAGTTCTTCCTTTTCTTTTTCTAGCCCGACTGCACCTTACGACGCTGATAAGCGACGCGACGCCTCCAGGCGAGTTTACACTTTATTGCCGGAGACCTTGATTTGTGACGCGAAAACTCCTTTCCTTTCTCCTTTTCTCTACTCTCTTTCTCTCTCTCTCTCTTTTACACTTTTAGCTTTACTCTAGGGTTCTCGTCGCCGTAGTCGTCGTCGTTGTCGTCGTCGCAGGGATTCGTGAGCACAGATTGGGATTTATCGATGTTTTACTGCATTCAGCTGCTGCACAGAAAGTGAAGCTGAGCGAGCTCTGAGTGCATTAGAATGAAGCCGTGCAAAGCCTTTCTTTTTAAAAGACTTGGATATATACGAAGCTTTTTTTTCTCTTTCATTTATTTTTTTCTTCTTTTTTTACTTTGTAAATTGCAGGAGGCTGACACGAAGTGAGGATATGTCACATAAATATTGTAATGTAGATGGAAAAGTTTTTGTATTAGTTTTCTCTTTGGAAAAAAATCTATAAATTTACGAATGTTGTATATACATGTATATAAAAGCTGAAAGTTAAATTTTATGTTATTAATTCTTGACACGAGAATTGATGGATAATGCGTAATCTATAATGCTTTTTTATTTCAAAAATAGATTACATTTGTATAAATTTACGAATTTCAATATTGACTATTAGTTTTCTGAAAATTTTAAATTCAGATCATGCTTAAACTAACTCTGACCTTTTTATGTTAATCTATCTTTATAAAGTCCCTGAGTGTTGATTAAAAAGCATCAAATTTTTTTTCATCCAAAAATAAAAAAGTTCTATAAATGAATAATTTATTATACGATATATTTAAGGTTGACTATCATTAATGATTATTTATAGCAGATAATATTCAAAGAACTAGTTTCTTTTTTAATTTCAACGTGAAAATTCATATCGATAGATGTGCCGTTAGAAGCTTTAAGCTTCAAGCTAAAGGATAATTGATTGAGATTGGCAAACTCGACGCGACGAGAGGATTAAGCGTCATCCCCTTGAAAATTTCTCATCAAGCATTTCCTCTCCATCTTCATACCTGTATATTTTTCATGCTTGCACGTCTTCTGGATTTTAATATTAGAATAAAAAAAGAAGAAGGTAAAAAAGGAGAGAACCTTTGAAAATTTCTTTACCTTGTATAATCTTGCTGTCTGTTTACAGATGTACATTTTTCATCCATCATAATATCCTTGTACGTATAGTCATTTTATTATATGAACTCTTATCTTATTCATATTTTTTTCACAATTTTTCAATATTCTTCATATATAATTCATTTCTATTTTTTTTTGCTATATACATTCTAGTCGTCATTTCATTATAGATACGAACAAATCCATACGTTTCGTATCGTATTTTCTTCATTTTGTCAATTCTTCTATCACTTTTTTTTCAACCTCAAGCTTTATCTTCTTTTGTTCAGAACCACGTGTCTCTTTCACATTCTTTTCGTTTGTTTTTTTTTTCTACCCTGTCTTTCTTTTCTATTTCAGCGAGGGTATGCGTTTTTTTTATTTCTATTTTTTTTTTATTTTAACTGCTATCCTTTTTACTTGCTGTGCATTGCATGAACATCCATTTTGTGCGATTGTGCCTCGGCCTATTCAGCAATAAAGTGCCTGTCAAACGGTTTTAGTCTGACTGACAGCTAACCAACACTACTGTATTATATGTACCGTTGATGTCGACCATAGAGAGTTTCGGGGTGTACCATTTTTACTCAAACCACACTTTTTTCTCTCCCTCTCGCTTCTTTTTTTAAAGCAATATTCTCTTTACTCTCTTTTTTTTCGTTCAGTATTTGTATTCGTGTTATGGACAAATGTTTTATGTTTTATTAATTCTTTTTTTTTCTCCCCTTTTCCGTGCTTAATAGTCTGTATATGAGTGTATGGTTTTTAAATGTCTCTACGTACGATCAATTTCCTGGAATATTTAATAAAATCCAACAACCTTTGAGTTTTATTTTTTTACGTTTACTGCTTAATAAGGTTTACGTTTTTCGTCAGAAATTTAGTTTGACAATAAATGCGACCAAGCGTAATCATTTTTATTTTAATTAGTACTTGAAAGCTCGCTGTTTAAAGTCGTGTATTGTATTTGTCTTTATTGCAATTATAATTCGTACGAAAAATGTATGTTTATCAGAAAAATTCTCAGATTTATAATTTAATATTGAATAAAATAAATATTATTTTGACACTCTGTGCGCGAAATTCAATTTCGCGTGCCTTTGTAGCGTACGCAAAATACTGTATTCGGACACACTGTAAGTTGAGCGTGCGCAAATGATTGAGCGGCGCAAAATAATAGGGAAAAAAAAGGAAAACGTAAAAAAAGTATTGAATAAAAAAAATCTAGTATTTTGAAACAAAGTTTTTTTTTTTATGTTGGTGCGACTAAACCCCTTTTAAACAATTTACGCAAAATGTCAAAATTTTATAATTTTTTTTGATTTTTTGGCGGGGGTTGGAATCTAAGCCCCCTTTCGTAAGAATCGTAATATTAAAAATTGACTTTAATATCAACATAATAAATAATGTAATGTTCAAAAAGATGTTTCAACTGAGTCAAAATAGTATAACACGTGACTAACGGGATTTGTCACTGTGTAGTTTGGCGCCTCGGCTCGGGCGACAAACCCTCGTGCCAGAATCCCTTATTTCGCGCACTTGTTACACAAAATACTATTTGATGTTGAAATATGATTTGTCAACAATAAAATTTAATATTAATTTTATGCAGGTAAGCAATGGCTTGCAGAGATACTCATTGCAAATATAATATCATATCTTTGACTCAGATATTAAATTTTTACTTTATTGTGAATATTAAAAAATTTTATGAAAATGAATAATTTTCGCTTGTTTATTAATTCTTTAGTTTTATTACTCATACAGAGGATCACTCGCGCCCTCAAAATTTGACTTCTCCGATCGTTATACGTGATAACTCATTTCGAAAGTCGGATATTGATGTCGCCGTTTTGATTTTCTTAAATGCACAGATAATTTGAGCATTAAAATAAAATCCTCACACATATCGATCATCGAAACTAAATTTTAAGGATGCTGGTGATCCGTCTGTCGTTAAACGCCTAATTTATAATTATTAAAAATTCAATTTATTAAACGATATTGACATTCAAATAACATGGATATAATAATTTTTATTCAAATATTTAAATAAACAAAAATTCAATATTTAGTAAAATTAAATGAAATATAAAATAAGTATACTATAAATTTTTAAAAATATCATATTTTTAAAAACATTTTATTAATTGAAATAATCTAAATTAAAAATATCTAATACATTAATAATTCAAGATAAAACCCTAACATTAATTGTAATTTTTTATAAAAGTGCTTGTAATTTTAAAAGCATAGTAAAAAAAAAGAGTAAATGTAAAAATTGGTAGTGCTAATGTTATAAAATGCTGATAATGTATAATTAAAGCATGCATGCTATAATTCTTGCACGTGCACATGAAAATTAACGTTTTATATTACAAAAGAACGGAATTATAATAGGTACGTAAACATAAAATTTTAAAATGAATATACACCGTTATGCTTTTTATAATAAAATTTTATAAAATTTTATTTATCACGAACAAAAAAAAAGGGGGGATTGTTAAAAAATTTTTGTTTTAAAATTGAAAATTTAAATTAAAATGAAATTTTGTTTAAATATCGTTATTCGATATCGTTTTTTTTCCTTTTGAAAAATAAATTTTGAAATATAATACTTGAAAAAAAAAATTTCTTTTCATAAAGTTTAATCATATGCGTATACTACACTGTTTTTGAGTGAAAAGCAAGTTTGTAAAGGGAAATCGAAGAATAACTCTGTCAGATTTGACTCGCATAATAAGGGATATACCCCTTGTCATTTCCTTTTCGGAGGTTTGTTCTCTTCTAACACGCACGTGTACATAAGTAGGTTTCTCATAACCAACCATATATATTGTGATAAAGTTCAATTTTGTTCTTTCTCCCTTCTTTTTTTAGCCTTTCTATATACCATCTTGGATAAAAAATAAAGAAACATAAAGAATAGAAAGACAAAATTACCTTCTTCCTTTTTCCTACGACATTATATTTTGCATATTGTCTTTCAAAAGTCTAAAGTTACGATATTGCCATAGATTGTCTTTCTAAAAGGCAATTTCAAGCAGTACGTACTTTTTGTATATTTATATACATATATAAATGTGCGTGTATATCAATACCAAAAAAAATAAAGCTAAAATATCTTACCACTTTATGCTAATGAAGCAAACTTATGTTAGCTATACGTCGAGAGTTTCAATATTTTCAATTGGTAAAATATGAAAAATAAAATAAAAATTGATTATCCATTCGCATGCATATTTATTTCGATAGATATATAAAATATTATTTCTCTTAAATGATGAATGATAAATGGATTATCCAATAATATTCCTGCCGTTTTTAGCGTTATATCCATTATAATTTTAAATTCTATTTATTATTATATATATATATTTGATTAAATTATTATTTTATTATTGTATATGCGATGATTAATATCAATTTCAATTCATCAAAAAAATAATATCAATATACATTTGAGGTCTTTTTATAAAGGTTGAAAATAACGAATGTTGAAAAAAAAAGTCGTTTACCGACTTGTTATTATTCAATTTGCGTAGATAATGAATATTTTAAAATTTATTTTCTTTTAATAAACATTCATTTAATATTTATTTATTTTTCGCGAATATATTCCGTATAGATTAACATTGACAAAAGAATAAATTATCTCATTTCGATGAAAATCAATAAATCTCATGAAAGTTAAAATAAAAGAAAATTTTATTATCCGTGACACGGGAATTTGTACTTTAAAATCGTGTCATTGCTATATATTTTACAGTACATTATTACTCTGTTGAATTATGCTATAATTACAAAAAAAATTCTCATAATCTCAAAGAATTTTAAGTGAAAATTTTCAAAATTCCATGCGAATTTTGTTTTATTTTTATTTTTTTTTAATGCACGCTTATTTATATTTATGATAAGCGCAAAAAAGGTTTTTATGCACATACGTACATATACAAATAGCGTTGAAAATTCGAATTTCAAATGTAAGCCTTCCTTTACCCATTTACATAGTCCAGTCGCAGTATCAGGGCGTGACTACAAGCACTTTTTTTGTTCATTGAATTTTTTTTATTTCTTTTTTCTGTTTTTTTTTCGTTTTTTTTTTTAAGAAGAAAAAACATGTGCACAACAGAAATAAAAGTAAGATGAAATCTGGAGAAAACGAAATCTAAATCGAACGGTTGTCATGAAAAGGCTGTAAGTGAGAAACAGTACATATGTCCTAGAATAGAAAAGCTTATCGTATACGTGGCGCCAACGAAAGGTTAAGACCACAAATGGTTGCTTTTCTCCTCTTTTATGATTATCTCAAATGATAAACTCTAAAGGTATATTTAAGTGTATACAAGCATTTATCCTTTCAATTGATAAATTAAATGTTAAAATAATTTAAATGTTTTGATTTAATTGACAATTTATAACTTAGAAATCGTATACTAAATTCCCAAATAAAAAGAAGAAAGGATTGAATGTGAAGTATTTAAACGTTTTAATTGACTAAGTTCTATATTTTATGCAAGCTTCTGATTGGTTTATTTGTCATATTCAGCTTGTCAAGGAATTTATAATGCATAATTGTAGATATAAACTTTTAAATTTGGATTCTCTAGTATTATAAAATGGAAAAAAGATTAAAATTTATTTTCGGGGTATTTAAATATTAAAATCTAAAATTAACAATATATTGAATAATAAATAGCGGGGTAGTGTTAATGTAAAGCAAAATTGGAAATGTAAAAGTTACTAACTGCATATATGTCGACATAATATGATTATAACTTTAATAAAATTAACAAAGTTTTGGATAAATAGAATTAAATAGCTCTTAACTGAAGTTTGTATAAAATTTTAAATGTAGTTTACTAAAATATAATTCTATCATCCTTCGGTGGTTTGTTTACGACTAGGAAAATTTTGTTTAGCCTATAGCATTAAAACTCGAATTATTATTATATTTTGCCTTAAAATTGATACGAACTAATAAAAATTCGTTATCAACATTATAATTTATGCAGAAAATACAATTTCGCGCATTTATAAGATTATGGATTAAGCAACTTTTGCATAACGCGTAAACAGAAAATTTCAGGGTGTTGTTATTGCAATTTAAGCTATTACAGCTAATAATAATATTTTTCTTGAAAGATATAACAAACGATTAAATTAACTTTTATTACATTTTTTGAAATTCTTTTCAAAACTAAATTACAAAAATATCATTGAATATCTTTAGAATAAAAAAGACATATATTTCAGGTATACTAATCCGAGAATAAAAAATTTTTTTTATAAATATTTATTATATTTTTATTTTTAATAAAACTTTTCGAGTCACGTAATATAAATCTAAAAATAACTTCTTTTACGATAAAATTTGACCCTTTCAATAAAAATTATCTATTGTACTTTATTCAGACCGAACAAAAATAAAAGAAAATTTTATAGAATGATAACCAATCTTGAAACCCAAAAATAAATCAATGATAAGAAAGTATCAAAAATTACCGAACCCATTCAATACCCCTTAACTTTCACATAAATATGATGTAAAGAAAACCAAACAAAAAAAAAAAGAAAGAAGAAAAGAAAATAAAAGTGAACATCTTCTAGCCATATATGCTTTATGTATGTATAATGTACATACAAAGCTCGTGTTGAAAAGGCCAAAAGCACGACTTGAACGACATCGTCACACGGTCAACGTACCGGATGTGCTATAAACGCATACCGTCTCTTCACTTCGCATACAAAAAAAAGAAGCAGCGGAGACAGCAAAAAAAAAAGGAGAAAGAAGAGATAGTACAACGTATGGATTTTTTTCATGTACTTTGTAGTTATAGCGACACGTGTACATATGCTTTAGTCATTTTTACCCAGAACACAAGTATAAAGCTCGAAAAATTTCGTTTGGGTCTCTTTTCTTATTTCATAAGGAAAGAAACATGAAAAGCTTCAATGTGTTAAAGGTGTATAGCTTTAAATAGAGATGATATTCCTAGAATTCGATAAGAATTTTTCTCTATAGGACACGACGTCCCATATACGCTTTTACGTTTTTCGATACACAATGACTGATATTATAGATTAATAGTTTGATACTTTTATATATCTTTATACGGAAGGAAACCGAATAGCTTTCCAATTGAGACATATACGATAGGATATAAATGTGTGAGTGTATATATATACATACGAGAAGAGAGAAAGCCGGCTTACAAAGATTAATGATTCCTAGGAATGTAGCCCTGGCTAGAGGATCATTAATAATATTTTTTGCTTTCGGACTTCGAAGCCGACCGAAAGCTAACCTTTTTTTCTCTCTCTTTCTTTCTATTTCTATCTTCCTCTCACTTTTTCCTCTCTCACTTGTACATTACCAAATTCGTATGAGAGTTAAAAAGAGAAAATGAAAAAAAGGTTCATGGAAACCGAATGTCGAATTCACGATTGGCGCCGAATTTCAAGAAGTAAAAGAGAGAGAGAGAGAAATGATTCTATTCTATAGCATCGGTAACTTTCTATTTTTCGTATTTTCTTTTTTTTTTTCTTAAAGAAGGTTATATCTTTTTCTCTTACTAGTTTCGGAGGTAAGCGAGAACTAGCGCGATGTCCGACATATCCCGGCTGTTACTACTGTGTAAGAGGTTTAGCGGCTAGGGCTCGTTTGTCCGTAGCTGCTGCTTCTTCTCGACTTTTCTCGTTAAAGTCCTTTATAGCATTAAGGCTGGGTATAAGACTGCCTCTGAAAATTTAGTGCTACTTCTTTTTCTTTAAACTTTTTTCTTCTTCTTAATCTTACCTGTTCTCTGTTTCTTAGTTTCCTTTTTTTTCATTCTTTTTTTTCCTTTTTTTGTTAACCAGAAGATGTTTCGCAGACTGCCTAACTCTCACGATTTAAAAGTGTATTATACAATTTATACGTTTGAATATTAGATTAAGAGTAGAAAATTAGGTTTCGCGTAAGCGATTCGTTAGAAATGAAGTTGAGTAGATTTTCGTATATAGTTTTTTCTATTAGATTAACATTTATATAAGTCTATAATGTTTTAGAGAGATAAAAAAAAACTAACGATGTCAAGAGTTAGTTTTTGAAGTACGTCGTAAAAAAGAGAAAGTTTATGTTTACTTTCATAAAAGTAGAAATAGTAAAGGATAAGGTAAATTAGAATGAGAAAAATAAAGGAATTGACTATTTAAATACAGGTGGGATTTAAAGTAGTTTTATCTCTCAACGTCATTTGGATGTTGACTAAGCTATTCCTGACTGATTTTATAGCTTTAATTAACCTGATTAACTACGTGTGACTGTATTTGTGTAAGTGACCTGAATAGTTTTTTTTTCTTCTTTTTTTTTTATTTTTATTCTTACTTATATACTTGTTTATATTTTATTTTTAAACGAGCTTTATGTTCACGTGTCATTTGTTATCGTAATAATAGAAGAAAAATAAGGTTGTTGTACTCATTGTATATTATATAAATATACTTTAAACGCATCAAATATAAGTGATTATATTTTTATAATAAATTAAAGTAACTGTTAGTTTATTAATGTGATGATAAAGCAATAATAAATTGTAACAAAAAGAATTATTTAAAAATACTAAAAAGTTTGAATTTTTGTAATTTTTAAAATTAATTTATATTTTAATAAATTTAAATAAAAATTAATTAAAACTTTGTTGTTTTGCATATAAATGAAAAAAATTGACGTATTTCTGTGGTGAAAATTAATTAATATTAATTAAGTTGAATATAATAGTTTGAATTATAATATAAAATTAAAATAATGAAATTCTATTATCATGATACTGTTATTTGATGCACATTATATTAAACTGATATTAAAGCTTGAATATGAATTTTTGGCTAAAGTTAAATATAATTATTTTACTAACCAGTACTATTTTGACATGTTGATTAAATATCAATTTAATCTACCTATTGATATGGATTTTAGTTCAGCAATTACAAAAGTAATATTATGAAATTTATTCAATAAATAAAATCAATTTCAGTGAAATTGATTGTCAACCTTATCGATTTACTGATTTTGTGATTTCATTTGTATCATTATTTTATAGATATTTAATTTTATGATTGCTATTAATTTGCTTATGTAATCATTGATTTATTTGTTGGTTAGTTTTAAATTATTTCTTGTTGATACAATATTGCAATTATATTTAGCTTGTAACTAAAAATGAATTTTTGTTTCATTTTGACAATAGAAAAAAGATGAATGTAGCTGCTGTTTATATAAAATTTTTAATTTACAATCTTTATTTTTGAGTTTTTTCTTTTTTTATCTGTTAAAAATTTTATGCATAAATAATAAATAACAACAAATAATCTGTAACAATACTATTTTTAAAGATAATACAAATTTTGTTATTTACAACTTTTTTTTAATACATAGTGGATGCAGGATGCAACTCTAAATTTATTAATAAAAAGGGATTTAAATGTGATCGGGTTTACCGTAAGGACTGTAAAGGGTGGATGTACGATAATTTTGGCATAACTGGTATTTGTTACAAATGCAGTCCTTAAAGTGAATTATTTTGTTGTAAAAATAGTGTATCTAAGCACAATATTGATTGTTATTTTTTAGAAATGTGTAATTTTTCATTTTTTTATAGATTTTTTCTAAAATTAATGTTTTTGTTCGCTAGTATGTAACTGCTGTCTCATTAAATCGATACAAAAGTAATATATACAAACTTCAATAAACAAAACTTATATAAGTTATGTAAAGTTCGTTTATTTAATTTTTGTAGTTTTGATTTAAAATTTTCTAATACTATAAATTTTACAATCAATGAGTTTCAAAGATTCATTCTCGAAGTGAATTTGTATGTAAAATCTGAATTATACTTCATCATGAAGATTGGTCGTGTCGTGACGATAAGTTTAAGTAAAATATATTTCTAAATCTCATGAAGGTTTTAAAGTAAAATTATAATTTACTGTCATTTATTGTTAACTAACTAAATCGTTACAAAATTAATCATACATATTTAATAGATTATTATGTTCTTTAATAAATTAAATTATACAAATATTGTTTATTAAATTAAAAATTTTCTTGTTGTCTTAATCTTATAATCAATTAGTCACAAAGATTTATTTTCCAGGTAAATTTGTATTAATATAAAGTCTATATTTGGGTCTAAATTATACTTCATCAAGAGACGAGGCCACATTGGGAGTTCAAGCAAAGAATACTTCTGCTGTGGGTTGACACCACGTTAAATGATATGTTTACTGTATTGTCTTTAAATGTATATTTAAATGTCAAAAGGCAGAAGTACCCGTTTGTGATTAAAAAAAAAAAAACAATAATTGCAAACAGTGAGTATTAAAATTTTTTTTATTTTTATCGTCGCTGCATTCATGCTAATTAGCGACGGAGATTCGCAGTGTGTTTGTGAACAAAGCACATGTTTCGTGTATACAGTGGTGCTTATGTCAACCGGCCGCCAAGCGGGATTGAACTCGAATCATCGAGATTATGAATCCATCGCTCTACCGACTGAGCCACTGAGACCTCTTGCCTTTCAATAATATACAGTACCGGTCAATTGCTTTTGCTCACTTTGGAGTAAAATTTATCAAAATAAAAAGTTTTATATCTTCGGAAGTAATGATCGCATCGTCAAAATCTAAACGGCGTTTGAAAGATTGGTAAAAAATCTTTGAAATAAAGTAAGTCTGGTATAAAAAAATAAGTCATTTTATAATTACTTTTAGCGATATATAAAAAGAAATTTTTTTACTCATTTTTTTTGCTCATATAAAAACGAATGCCATTTTCATGGAAATTATGATATCGAAAAAAAAACAAATATAGGTTTCAAAACTCTTGTAGTCCTCTTTAAAAGGAGCTAAATAAAATGTTTCTATGACTTTTTTACCACAGTTATGATGATTTTCCAACAAAAAAGACCTTTTTTTTAATTATGATTATCTCAAAAGCTAAGAAAGATTGAAAATTTTATGTATAAGAAAAAATGTTTCATTTTTAGTTTAGAATATATATATATATATATATATATATATATATATATATATATAATCCAGACCAAAAATAAAATGATTAATAATAACGATATAATTAAAAACAAAATCAACCATATGATATAATTATTATGAGAATTGACTTCTTACTATTTGCAACGATTATCTTTATGGTTGTATTAAAATTGAGTCATCAACTTAGCAATAGTTGTTTGACCCCATTCATTCAATGATATTTCCAATAACCATTATGTTATTTTATTGTACTATATGTAAACTTATCGCGTAAACTTTCTTCGATCATAAATCATCGTAAAATTTGCTGACCTCAAAAATTTCTTTAACTTTCAAGTTCGCATAATTCGAAAATTTGTCTTCATATTCACATGTAACATACGTATTTCATTCCTGTACATTTGCGCTTGCACACATTTTACACTGTCGATACACGTCGATACTTACATATATATATATCTATAAACATAGGAAAGCTCTTTTCCAATGTTACGGGAAAAAAAAATATATAAAAGTACTCACTCTGGTCTTTTCTTCATGTTTCTTATATATTTACAAAGAGCATGACAACCTTCCTTTTCAAAAGTTACGATAGGGTTAAACATACGTGGTTCTTTTCTTTTATAAAGAAAATTTATGAAGAATACTAAGTTGTAAAAAAAGTTGGTTTATTCAATCATGATATTTCAATTGTTTGAAAATTTAGTACAAAAGTTTCTTTTTATAAAAAAACTAATTAAAAATCTTTCAATATTTGAATCACATCAAGTCAAAACTACTGAAAATTTATACCCAAATCTTTAGTTTTTACACTTTATAAATCTTTTCATCTTACACAAAAATATGCATTTGCACATAATTTTTTTTCTTATTCTGATAAGTTAAATCAAAGAAACTAGTTACATTTTAAAAATATACAAATATTTCAATTATTGCATTATTCAATCAATTTTGTAACAGAAATGAAATAGAAATTACGTTAAGTAATACTGAAGTGTACATTTAATCTTATTACAGTTTTTCGAAAAAAAGGTTTGCCAACAATTGTCACTGGAAAAAAAGAAAAAAGGATGAAAAAAAAGAACAGTTGGCGCTGAATTTGCCGTAAAGGAGGAAATCAGAAAATGTAATTTGCTAGTAGCCGGTGTTCTGGGTAAATCGAAGAGTGAAATTCCGAAACGTTCTCCTCTAGTCAAGAGTAGACAAAGACGTTTCTCGCAAAGACCAGTTGGTTATACGAGGGATGAGATAAAAATAAAAATAAAACCTAAAAAAAGAAACGAAAAAAAAAAAATATATACGCAGAGTGAGCCAAAGAACAAAAAATAGAAAAAAAAGAGAAACCAAGACAGAAAAAAAAGAACATAAAGAAAGACAGAAAAAGAAAGCGTGACGTGACAAATGACGAAGACAGGGTGATTTCGCACGGCGAAACTGCCCACGAATGTGAGTCACGTATCGTAGTGGCGTACAAACCAAGGCGACTTTACGAGGAAGAAAAAGAGAGAGAAAGAGAAAATATTTCGTGCGTTTCTACAAGAGGAGAAAAGAAGAAAATCCTTACCGCGGATTTTCCCCTCACCTTTTCCTACTTAGTTTTTGGACCTCTCCCCTCTTTTGTTATTTCGTTTTTCTCGTTTCTTACTTCTCATCCTCTCCTTTTTTTTCTCCCACACATATATTACATATATACTTGACAGAAAACTTGACCAACGGACAGTAAAGGCTATGAATTCGCAATGACTTTGTACGACGTGTCTTTATACAACTACCACTACTATATATCTTTTGCCTTTCGAGGCATGCGTTTGAAATTTGTTATAATGCCAAGAAAAACGAGCTATTATGACGCGAAAGCTGGATCACGCTCTAGTTTTTTCGAAGAAAAAAAGAACAAAAAAAAGATGAAGAAACGAAAAAAAAAAAAATTGGATTGTAGGATGAAGAACGATTCTAAATAGAGGGCAGCAGCTGCTCAAATGCTTCATATGAGAGTGCGATCGTCTCTTAAAGAATTTACGATGGGACTAGCACAAGCGAGCATGAGATTCTCAAGAGTATTCGATACTGCACGTGCTTTTTTCCACTTCTTTAAATTATGCTTTTTGGATTTGTTCGTTGCTTTTTACGCGCTTTTTTTTATACTATTCATGTTCTTATTTTGAATTTTGCTGAATAATTTATTTATAAGAACATTCACTTTAAAGAATTTTAATCAAAATTATATTTTATTTAATTTTAAGTTTATTTTTTATAAATATTGATGTTTCAGAATTAGTTTTATTATCAATTATAAAAAATTGGAGTCTCAGATCAAAATTATATTTTCTAGTCATTTAGCTAGATTAGTTCATCGATACAACAATAGTTTTTAGGATCTTAAAGTTACAATTTATTGGGGAAAAAGATGATTTACTTCTTAACCAACTGGTGATAAATTTACTATCTGATAAAATATAGACTTGTACTATTAATACAATTTTATCTTCTTATTCTACGCATAATCTAATTGAAGTAAAAATTTTCTCAATTTCTAATACGCATTAATTTCAATCCAATTCGTATAAAAATTTGCATAATGCTTAGCTTTTCAATTATTAAAATAAAGAATTTTCAAATGGATCCTTATTTCTTTCGATTTGTATTATGAACCTTTTGAATATTAAATTCGTATTATTTAAAATTCAACATATCCATTTCATTAGCATTCAACACCTTTTTCTTGTATGTAAAACATCTAGAAACTGCCTTTTGTAACCAAAAACATGAGCCTAAGATCTCACCAGCAGCTGACACGTATATTCCAAAGAAAAGCACCTACAGTCACGTGTATGCGGGGGGTCTTCTTTCTTTTGTAACAAAGTCCAAAGTTACTCTTCTTATACACGTGTCTTATAGTGATCCGACTATTATAGTCTAAGGAAAATCTCTATTTCGTGCTATTATTGTTCTTGCGGTCAACAAAAGCTTAATAAAAGTTTCAAGCTTGTTTTTACGTGATACGTTCAAATTTTGGTTTCTTTTCGTTTTTTTTTATTCTCTTTTTTTTGGAAAGTATTATGATAAGGGTTATATTGGGTTATTATTTGAAAAATGGGTATCATGCGATAGGAATTTATTATTTTTATGATTTATTTGGGAAAAGGTTTTTTTCAATGATTGAAATCTCTCTTTATCTCAGACTGATCTAGTATTAAAAATAACAGATAGGATAATTTACAAAATTTATAATATTAATATTGTACTATATCATCTAAGCTTAGAAATACGTGATTACCATTATCCTTTAGGTTCACATTACTAACAGAAAATTATTTTTTATTTTTCAGCTTTACTTCAAGAAGTTAATAAATATTCAGTTCAAACTTAAATTATGGACAGTAGCAGATTTAATTATGGATAACGAAGTCTTCATTGAAAATAATATAATTTATAATAAAAGTGAGCTGAAGTAAGAAAAAAAAAGTTGAATTTTAAATTTCATTTTTCTTAAGTTTGATTTTAATTGTAACGAAGTTCTAATTTGATGTCTATTGAATCAGCTTCCTAGCAGAGAGTAAATTTTCGTTCCTTTTTCAAAAGAGTAAACGAGCAAAAAGTAATGTTTTGATTTCAACAAGGATGAACTTGGACAAGAGCTCTCCTTTTTAAGTTTCCACTTTTTTCAAAGGATTGTTTTTAAAGTGTGATTTTTCGCTCTAATGAGAGTTTAATCCTTTTAGAACCAAAGACAAAAAAAAATACTTAAACGTAGTTAATTGCTACTTTTTCGAAGAGTAATATTTTACTTTTATAAAGCATTACTTTTCTTCCCCAGAACTTTTGTATAACCATCACAAAATAAATTTGTGAAAAAATAAAAGAAAGCTTTTGAAAAACTTTGTTACCATCTGTAAAGTGTATAATTTCATTTGACATTACGAAATTTTCTGTTTACAAACAATAAGTATTCAAGATAATAATTGATTTAGCTTTGTCAATTACGAAAGTTAAAATGTACATCTGATGTTTGTTAATGGAAAGAAATAAATGACTTTTCAAAGAAATTAATTTATTCCTTCTATTAACGAACTTTAGTGTCACGTGTTATGCTTTCATTAATGTGTAAATTTTATCAATTACCCGCTTGATTTCGTCCTATTTTGAAATCAAATATTATGTTCATTTATTCAACTTTGCTAAACAAAGCACGTCATAATGTAAGCAAATAAATTTAATTTTAAGGCGATGTAACTACATTGAAGATTTCTACCATATCGGCTAATACCCAATTACATTAATTATTACAATTAAAGCAGCAATTTTTAAGTATGAAATACATTTTGCAATGTAACCTATAAATATTATGCAATTACATTTTGGAGTCAATTTATTTTTCAATTTTGGGTTTTTGAATACGGTAGAATATATGAATTTTAAATAAGTCAATGCTTTTAAAAGATTATTCTAATACAAGACTCTAAAATTCTCCGAGACTAATGAATTGATTAACATGAAAATTGAACTGAATAATGTTTATGGGTCATGTAACAAGGTATAGTATTTTTTTTTAAATTATTTTTTAAATATATTTTTTTAATAAAAAATCATAATATTCATATTTCTGATGAAAAGATATTTAGAATAATTTGACAAATCATAGATATGTTAATAATAATATTATTAAATAATTTTAAAACAATAAATTAACGTTATTGTTAAAATTTATCAAAGAGCTATAACATTTATGTATCCGAATAATTCAAACAATTTGGCCAGTTCGCTTTGTCCGCATGCCACAAGTACCGTCAAGTACAAACAATTCCAAAACTTCACTTTATCCCTTGTCACGTGCTTGCTATTAAAAGAAAAAGAGAGAAAAAAAAGAAGAGGAAAAAAAGTATCTATCTTTAATCATGTACGTTAAGTTGTTAAACGAAAGAAATTTTCACTCTCTCTTTTTTTTTATTCTAACGTTACAAATGTACGAGCTGCGTAATCTCTTGCGACATGATAAGACTTAGCAAGACTCCTCATATTTCATTTCTTTACATTCTCTTTTGCCCTTTTACCTTTTTTTCTTTCAAGCGCTATTAACCGAATCTTACGCGTACAGGATTCATCTATCAAAGAAAAGCATCTTTGACGAAAGCAATAAAGTACAAAAAAAAGTACGCGAAGCTAAAATAGCTTAAAACAAAAAAGGAAGCTATTTGAATTTACGAGAACAATTCTTAAAGAAAGTATACTGACCTTTGGAAAATCGTAAAACGAAAAAAAAAATGAAGAGAGAAAAAAACAAGTTAAAAGTCTAAGTCATTTAACCAGAATGGAAGTAAAGAGTGGAAAAATGAAGGTACCATTTTTCACAATAATCAGATAGTTATCGGTCCTAACTCTCTTACGCTTTTGTCTTCGTTTTCTTCGTTTTTTTTTTCTTTCATTCTTTCCTTTTTTTTCTTTTTTCATTTTATTCTTTAGTAAGGCTACTGCCGCAGTTCTACTTTTATATGTTTTATCCGACGCGAGCGATCGAGCCGTGTACGCGCACAGCCCGGAGGTAATAAGATCGTCTATTTTCGCGAAAAGTTTTGCCGGGCGTACGTATATACGCTCACTATATACTCCTCCCTCCCTCCCTCTCCGCCCCTCTTCTTCCTTCCTTCTTTTCCTTCAACCTTAAGTTTTTATTAGGGCCGTTATTGCGAGATGGTAGTTTTAGGAGCTAACGGAAACGTATCGAGGCGGAGTATTGGCGGCTTGTGAGATTTTTTTTTCTCTCCTTCTTTCTTTTTTTCTCGCTCTCTTATTACTCCTAAGATCTTTTCTTTTCTTTTTATATACACGTACAATATGATCAGTGATTCTCAATCGTTCCGTAAAATTTCTTGCTAAATTTTTGAATAAAACTGTATCGGAACAGGAGAGGGTGGGATTGACTTTTTTTTGAAACTTTTGTTGGCTATATGAACTTTGTTATATCCATAATAGGAAAAAAAGATCAATGAACGCTCGATTATCTACCTTTAATCCCCTTTTGGCCTCGAAACTTTGACAATTTTTTTATTTCCCATACCTTTTTTTCATAGCGGGGGGTGCGAGTTTTTCTTTTTTTTGGTCAATTATTTCGTTCGGGCTTTGCCTTTTCGTATACGTGCCCAGTTGTTATGAGCGTTTTTCGCTTTAATCTTTCTTTCTTTCTCTTTTTTTTTCTTTCTTCTTTTGCGTACGCCAGAGGGAAAAGAATTTAGCCAACGATAATCGTTTCTGATAGTATGTCGTTTATTGACCAAGAAAAGAGTTTATCGGCAGATTGTTGTAATTGCAGTTTGATTTGTGAGGTTATGTTTTAATGGTCCAACGTAATAGATCGTAATGTCGGTTACAGTTATTAAGCGTACCAACACATATATATTATTTGTATGACCTTTGTAACTCATATAAATTATATTATTGCTACTCAATTATATGCCAAATTAACTGCCAATTTTAGCCGCTTTAACTCACTTCAATTTCGATAAGAAATATAAGTTTATGCGTGTGTATGATTGTGTGCATTTTATTGTTGAAAAATCGATAGAAAAATTTACGATTTTTCCAGCAGATATATGATCCAGAATAAATAACTCTTTTGAAGAAAAAAATTAGGCCAATTTTTTGTTGTAGATTCAAATCTATATTTTTTGAAAAAGTTTCATTTCATACCAATATTGCTATTTACTCTGTTCCTTTTATACAAAAAATATTCACTATCTTTAAATATTCAAAGACTAATGTATTGGAAATATATATATAAAAATATGTTGATTTATTAACGAATTCTGAAAAATTTATTTAATTATTTTTCAAAGTACAGTAAATTTCTAGGGAAGATTCAACTGCGCTAATGATAATACGAATTAATATTTGAATCGATAATTATTGAACGCTTTAAATAAAAGCTTTATATATCGGTTATACTTAACAATATGTAATAATATTCAGTTTTGAACAATGAATTAAAATTAAGTTATTCCAAACGGAACGTCAAAATTTCGTTCTATTCAAATGACCATTGGACGTGATCCAAAGATAACGCACCGGGAGAGAGAGAAAGCTTATAGATATGTGCATATCAAAATTGCAAACGTTGTGTTTTCAAATGTGATTGATTTACGCATGACAAAAGAACTGAATAATCAAAATATAACCATTTGACTTTAATATTACAGTCCACCGTAACAAATCGTTTTAATTCATTTTTATTTCTTTCTCTCTCTCTCTCTCTTCTTTTTTTCATATTCTGACTTTAAAATCAATTCGTTGTAATATATTTGAAAATTTTCGTTACATGAATTTTACAACATTTTATATTCTGTCATCGATATCTGTAATTACGATATTAATAATCTTGTTACATTAAATTATTCATTCTAGAATTTTCATAAAGTTCAAGCGAAGATTTATGATAAAAATTTAAAAACTGAAATATTCAACATTTATTCATCTTTATTAAATTAAACTTTAAATATAATTACAAAATAATTTAATCATCAGTAATAGAAGCTCACATTCTTTTCCATCCTGAAAAAAAAGAAATGAAAATTCTGTTTTTCTTTTTTTTCCTTTCATTATTTGTAATAGCGACATAATCCAGTGCTCCGTAATAAAACTGCTGGTATCGGCAGCGAGCCATTAAAGAAATTAAAGGTCATTCTCACGACATAGATAGTTTCCTAAATGTTCTTGAAATATCGGAATAATAAAGAGCAAATCCAGATAAAAAGCTTCGTCGAGTTACGAGCTACTTCACAAAGAAGAGAAAAAAGAGAGAGAGAGATGAAGATAATCGAGAAAGTAGAGAGGAAAAAGAACTTTTGAATTTAAATAATATTTATTTGATAATATAAAAATTTTATAATATAGAATGAAAATTCTATCCCGTAGATTAGGACAATTAATGTTTTTTTTCCTAATTTTATGTTATTGAATGTTTTATTGAATATTGAATAATATTTTCTTTGATAGTTTTCTTGTAAACTCATAATTTGTTATAATTTTTTTCATGATAATGAAAGTAAAGGTTTTCATATGAATTTAAATCTCAAATTTAAAAAAAAATAATCTTATTTTTAATTAAAAATTAAATTTAATACCTTCTCAAAATATTAAAACTTTATTATATCATTGGAAACGATAAAATCATCATTAGAAGAATTCAATTCTTCATGCATAAATGAAGTTGTTTTGCTCGTGATACACGTAATTTTTATAATGCTCAATAATAAAATACACAATGTAGAACAAAACTTTTCGACTGCATACGTACATTAGCAAAATATTTTGGCTGATCAAACTGCTTTTTATAAGCTAACTCAGCGAAAAATGAGTAGCCAAAAAATTTCGCTGCTCCAAGCAACTACTATTTTTTTTTACCTTTTTATTTCTACGATATTCGCTCGCTTATAGTCGCTGAAGATATGAGAAAAAAAAGGGATAGGCAGAATAGAAAAAAGAAGAGAAAGAGAAAGAGAGGGAAAAAAGGTATAGGGAACACTGACTTTTCAAAAATAGAAAAACATAGTGAGAAAAAAGAGAGCATGAACGCATAAGCAGCGAAGCGTAAAAAGTCCAGTAAAATTTTACAGAAACATAGAGAACTAGTAGCTTACAAGAATAAAAAAAAATGAAAATTTGCAAGAGCACGGGTAAAGCGATAAGGTCTTACAAAAGACGAAAAAAAAAAGTCAAACGAACGAGATATAGTTAGGGAAGGTAGAAAAGAAGGTTACGTAACATTTTCGCATATATGCGCGAGAGTTAAATAAAAAAAAAAGGAGAGAGTAAGAGTAGAATAAAAAAAAGAAGAAAGAATGGAAGGGATAAAAATTCTAGAAGCGCCACACGCTTGGTAATCCGATCAATTAACCTTCTTTTCTATTTCTCTCTTCTTCTTTTTTCCTCTCTTTTCCTTCTTTTCTCTCTGATATACACGACGACGACAACGGCGACGGCGACAGAGTCGTCGGCACGATGCTCTCTAAACCCCGCTGGTATTAAGAAGAGAACGGCAGTCAGTACAGAGAGTAAAAGAGAGAGAGAGAAGAGTAGCATAGGCGTGGGAAAGTAGGTTAGCAGAGGTCAACCTCGATGAGGGGAAAAAAGTGAAGAAAAAAAAGACGAGAGAAAGGCAGAGAGAGAGAGACTTAAAAAGTTACAGAACGACACATGCAACAAGAGGTACACGTCGCACCAACGGATTTTTTTTTTAACCCTTTATACATATAGTTACTTGGCAGCTATGTGCTTGCCTTTTTTATTTATTCTTTTAATTTCTTCTTTTTATTCCTCTTTTAATCATTTATAATTCCGTTTGAATATTGCGCATCATTAATTTAGGTCGTTCTGATATATGTAAGAAATATCAACGTTGAGCATTAAAGGCGATAAAATTTTTTTTTCCCTTTATCTTCTTTAATTAACGATGCTTCTTCCTCAGTTTTAAAACATTTAAAGTTGACATTTTAAATGCTCCGATATAATTGTCATCTCAACAAGATAGCTATTTTGTTTAATTAATTTTGGTCTTTAGCGCAAATTCTTAAAACTCAAAGTAAGTGTCATCTGTACACTAACTTAATTAAATTTGACAAGGGACTTGGCCCCATTTTATATATTGTAAAAGGACAAAGTTACATCAATTTACTAAATGTTATTTGGCACTTGAGAGCTGTAACGAGTTACATTATTATTATTTTCAATTAAATGATAAACGATAAGTGAATAAAAAAATTTTACGAAAATTAAAATTATTTTAAGAATAAAATTTTTTAACGCGTATTTATTTAGGGCACCGCGCGAAAGTGTGTGCTTAATAAATTCTTTTTTTTACAGAATTTTTTTTGCTCCAGTTTTTGTATTATGAATTATTTTGAAAAAAAATATAATCTTGAATTTCACTAGTTACATTTTGAATCTCAAAACTTTTAAGTCAAGATTTACGATCTCTGACCTCATATTTTTAATAGAAATCAAAGTAAACAGAAAATTATCATTAAAATGATTAATGTTAAAAGATTTTGCATCTTCAATTTATTTCTCTTCCACTCTTCTGGATATTTTCTGTTTTCTAGGAATATTAAAATTTGTTATATAATTCAATCAACAGGATGGATATTACAATGTATTTATATAATATTTTACAAGAAAATAAGTAAGAAAGAAAATGTAAAATTGAATTTGTTGCATAATGAGAAAAATTACATCAAACGACGCGTAAGAATAAAAAAAGCTCGCGCTGATATTCTATTGACCAAGATGGTACCCCTGACACTTTTTTACCTCCAACGCACGTTATTCACAAACTTAAGTATATATTCTTGACGGTTTTCAATTAAAATTGTACATTTTCTTGCAACTTGTATTTAGAGATGAGTTTCTTGTTTTTTTTTCTATCTCTTTTCTCTTTCCATCTTACTAACGTATCATTCATCTCGAAATAGTCTTCTGCGTGTAGTTTTAAAGCTTTACCTTGGAAAAATTTTCTTTTTTTTTTCAAGTCGAGAAATGAACTAGGTTAAAATTCTACGAGCGTTGGATATTGCATTTGAAATTAGTACGATGTAATCATAAGGATATGGGCGTACTTAATTAAAAGGATGCTGCACCTACGTGGACTTTATATTATAAGCGTGTATAGAAATGATATTTTATAATAAAGAATGTAGAGTAATTATGATGATATTGTTTACATTGTTGCTTGTTGAGTTGTATATATATATTTTTTTTATAATTTTTTTGTACTTTATGAAAAATATTTTTCTACACGTGTAAACATCTTTTTTGTTTAAAATAAAAAAATTTGTATACACACAAGAGTTGCACAATGTAAATTTTTAGGAAATTGTGCATCGTGTTTTACGTAAACAAAGGTACTTTTTATATATATTTTTAGAACATTTTTTTTAAGTTTTCCGTACTGGGAATGATATATTTTTTTTAAATCTATGTTTATTTACAAATGCATTTTTTTTTCTTTTTTTATAAAATATATACATGCATGAGTAGTACAAGCAAAAATTTATAACAATTTACTTGTAAAGTTTAAATGAAAATTCATTGAATTTGCAAAAAAAAGACGTCTAAAAGTTGCAATTTGTGCATAAAGCTTAGATTATTTTAAAAGAAAATTTCGTTTAGCTTGGACATAATGTTCAATATTTTTAAGAGCCTTTTTTCAGCGTTACAAAATAAATTTATGAAATTTTAGTCATAATGTAAAAATAGTTCAAGTGATGTAACGTCATTATAGAAAAGCATTACGCTGAAAATTAAAAGATTAAAACTATGCAAGAAGAATTTTTAACATTTTATCATCTGTTTATGCTTTAATGTAAAATATTATTTCACATTTTTTCAATTTTAAAAAGATTCATATATTTTTATATTAAAAATTAAAAAATTTTTAAGTGCAACGAAAAAATAAATCTCATAAAGAGCTTATCATTTTCTTTATAAAAAATTCTGTTTGATAAAAATTTTTATCGTCATAAATATTCTAGATAACTTTATAAAAATGCATTTAAATAAATAAGCTTCAATAAAAAATGATTAAAGTTAATCATCGATTCGCTTACGTCCGTATGATTCACTACATCTCGTTCAATATGCCTTCAGCCCAATTGCATCTCCCCCAGCAGCATGGCGCGCACCCATTTTCTCTCTCTCTCTCCATAACCATTTCTCTAACTATACAACCCATACATAGTAAAACGGAGGCAGTGGTCGAGCGAATATAAATTTAATCCCGATATGAAATAAAAGATGCACGAGAGAAAGCACGAGGCGTGCCTTGTGTCCTCGTACAATAAAAAGAAAAAAAAAGAAACGAAGAAGAAAACTGAGGCTACGCCCTGGTACATTTAATTCGAACAATTGCTTTTTTCCGATGCGGCTATTTTCCATCGATTCTCTCTCTCTCTCTTTCTCTTCTTTCAAGTCTTATCCTCCCTCTATATCCAAGAACTACGTCATTGGCGTCGACGTTCCTTTTTTTTTGTCTTTTATCTTTTCTATGTACAGATGCGGTATGTGTTTACCTTTTTTTTCCTTATGACCTTCCTTCGTGTCTTTTATTTTGTTCATTTTTATATTTTTTTTTGCATCTATCGCTTGGGAAAAGACTTTTTGCTTTTTACTCCCTTTTCGTTATTGCGTGTACAAGTCTCCTACCCCCTTTGATAAAATTGCGAAATAACTGGACGCAGATGCTTTGATGAAAAAAAAAGAAAAATGAAAAAAAAAGAATTTCCTAACCGCGTATACTTTTTTTTTCTATCATGCGTGTTATTGTATGTATATGAATATACGATGAATTCAGTTGTTTTTTTATTTGTTCTCGTTCTTTTTTTTCAGTACAATTAGTTTGCACGCGAGTTCGTTGAGTTGTCTGTGTTTTAGTAGTTTAATGCTAATTGGTGTCATGTTAAAAGCGTACTATACGTGTTAACCGAAAATTTGATACGGTTGTGAGAAATAAATATGATTTTTTTTTTGTAAATTTAGAAAATTTGAGAAGCGAAAAAAAAAGTTTCAAGAATAGTTTGAAATTTGTTTGGTTTTTAGCTTTTTTTTCTCTCTCGCTCTATGTACACAGTTTTGTTTGAATGAATTTGTTGATGGAAATTGATTTATCATACGAGACTGAAGAAGTAATTAAACGATATTGAATGTCACGATCGATTAAACGCTGACCTAGTACGAGTATGTTTTTGGAGAAGGGGGTGGGATAGTTAGGATTTCAAGATTAATTGATTATTGAATGATTTGACATAATAAGGTAAATTAAGCGAAGGATTTTGGGTTTTAGTGTTAAACAAACCTCCCCAAAACATGCAATGTTATTTGACTTTGATTTGATAAAAGGTAATGGAAAAAAAAAGAGAAATATTATATTAGCGAACAATTAAATTGTTTGCGGTTGCGCAAAGCATTAATGTTGTTTAAGTTTATGTCGATCAAGTAAATCTGGACTAAATTTCATTGATTAAGTTTCAAATGTCAATCTGGAATAATTTACAAACCTGCACGTAGCATGTGATTAACGATTTTCGCAGTTAAATAAAGCAATTATTTACTGATTTTCAATTATTTTTACGTGGTTTTGTGGTAATAAATAATTAAATTTGAAAATTAATACTAGAATGTGTAATAATAATAATAGATCGATTTATTAAATACGAAATATGTTGATAATAATTTTATTCACAAAGGAAAGTGCATTTGTCACCAGGAAAATAGATATTCGTTGAAATAAACAAAAGAAACGAATAGAACAAATAGCAAATTAATTTTCTGTAAATTTGTATATTATATGAAAAATCATTTTTGAAAGATCTCATGGAGCTAAAATTACTTATTTTATTGTCATTGAAAAACATATTCAATTTTCTATGAAAATATCTATCTTTTGATGAAAATAGTTACAAGTATAATAAACAACTATATACACAAAATAAATAATTTTACCCGCATCGAATTTTCCTCCAGGCTGTTTTACATATTTTTACCATCATTAGATTCATTTTATATGCGTCATTTTTTTTTTATTTAAACTATGTGTATGAATATTTCTTCAATCAAAACTATCTTCATCGACTAAACTGATAAAAGTTTATGTATTTCCATAAAATAATAAACATAAATTATAAAAAAAGTCAATAGTTTCGGCAAACTTTCTGAGATTGCAAATTCAGTATCCTTATCCAATTTTAAGTGCCATATAATCGGCTAATTTAAAAATCGTATAACTTGCTTTAAGCGTAATGTATATAGGTGTTCTGCATAAACACCAACATATATATACATATACAGTGTGCTTGCTGGTACTCACATTTGCACAAACCCACTTGCACCTAAAACCACGCATATGAGGAGGATCGATTTAATCGGCAATTTTGCACTCCCTCACGTCATCGTACACGTTAAGGCTGCTATGTATATACATATAATACCTATAGATATAGGAAATGCATACACGAATATTCCCTGCACGATAAAGAGGTAGGGATGCATCTTTTATTGACCGAATTCCAAGTGCTTAACATATCGAATTCGCTTATGCTGGCTTATTAATAGTTTCGCCTTGTGACACCAATGGCATGCAAATTACTCTTATAGAAAGATAGAACATATACTATCAACGACATATCAGATCAATTTTTTTTTTTTCGTTTTGTTAGGTTTCGTCATTATCATTTGTGTACATTTTACGTAAACAAGCATATATTTTCTGCGATCTTTTAATCAAGCTTTGTTGCATTTTAAATGAAACGTTTAGTTATTGCTTTGGTATACTATGGATTTGAATGTTTTGATATTGATTGTTTTTTTTAATCATCAATGAGAGTGCAATTATGATATTGGAATTTATTTATAGCGAGTGATTTATTTTTAATGATTATTTTTTTATTTCAATTAATTGTTTAAATTAATTCCATTAAATTGATTAATAATGACGAATTATAGTAAATATTAAAAATAATATTTTCAATTTCATTAATTAAATTAATGTCGTAATAAAGCTTTTTTTAGATGCGAACTCTTGGATGTTTCAAGAATGCAATTTCGACTGCACAAGCTAAAATTTCGATTCGAAAGTTAAATTTACACTAACTAAATATGAAGTTTTACTACAAAACTTTTATACAATGTTTTCTATTTTCAAATTATTATGACGTCAAACACTTTTAACTTGATTGTAAACTGTATCTAAAAACATCGTTCTTGTTGTTATTGTTGTTGTTGTTATTTTTAAATTAATAATACAGTCCTTGCTGTTGTTGTTTTGAAATTAATAATACAAAAATAAATTCAGTTATCAAAACAAATGAAAATGTCAAAAGTTTAAATGAAATATTGATTTCGTTATCTTTTTTATATAATGGTTATCTTATTTATATAATGATAAAATTTTGATAATTATACGTTGTATTGTTAAAAATTTAAAATTTAAGATTAATTATTGTTCAATTTTATCTATAAATTTTCTAATGTTAGCGTAAGGTAAAACAAATTAAATTCAATAAAAAATCCCTTTTGATAAAATACCAATTTTTGGTATTATTTCGTAAGTCACACAGTATTTTTAACTATTATATCGCTTCGTTCAGTGTATAAAGTAATTTCTAGATGGGTGTTTTTTCATAAAGAAATTCAAATGTTAAATTAAATTAATTAAATTTTGTGTGTTTAAAAAATATCATAAGACATCATGTTTCATACATTACACTGAGAACTTAATTCGATATAACTATTGGCGATACGCAGTAAAAAACAAGTAAACTCTATGTTTGCGTTGTTTGACCAGTATTAGATATAACTCTATCTTCTCTAGAGTCAAGTTTCAAAATGAAGCTTTTATTTCTATGACTCGTATACTTTTTTTCTAAATACTCTTGGCTTAAATTTTCATCAATTCACATGAGCGGAACTGTCTCTTTTTTTTGTTCCAGGCTCAGTCTTCATTTTTTTCTAAACTTATAACAAAATATGCAAAAGCTTAAAGTTTCCTTTTTAATTTTACTATACTTTGAATTTTTCCAACTTTTTCCGCTTGCTGTTATAAAACTCTATGACTAAGCAAGAACATTGTAGTTTCGTATAATTTATAACACGTTATTTCCAATGCATTATTTGCAACGCATGCTATAATTATGAATATTTGTTATATTATTATTATAATTTCAGTATTTGCTTGCAATTATTGTTTACATGGATATAGTATATTACGCAACGAGTGCGTAAAATATGTGATTATCGCACGAGTCGGGTTTGTCGCCCGAGCGTAGCGAGGGCGACAAATAAGACGAGTGCGATGATCACTTTACGCATTAGTTGCGTATATTATTTTTTCTAACAAGTGCGCAAAATTCTAAGAATGACAAACTTGCGTCTGTGATAGCATGTACAATCTTGTTAGAAGGCTATCAAGATCGTAAGAGGTAGTCGAGGTCGGGGCGCAGGACGGGGTCCTCCAAAAAAAAAAATAATATTACTAATATAAAAATAAAATTAATAAAACCATTAACGGCAGGCCAGAGTAAAACCTGATATTGACCGAGTAACAATTGAGTTGTTTGTTATTTACTCAAGTATTAATCGGTGTATCTTCAAATTAAAAGTTGAGCGCAATAGATATTATTATTATAAACATCTATGCACAAGAAAAAAAAAATCTACCGATTTGTTTTTGAGAAAAGTAAGTAACGCCAAAGTGAAAGTTTATGTTTATAATATTTTCGCGTTACTTACTTTTCTCAAAAACCAAACGATAGATTTTTTTCTTTTTGTGCATAAATATTTTTAATAATAATATCTATTGCGCTCAGCTTTTAATTTGCAGGTTCACCGATTAATACTTGAGTAAATAACAAAAATCTCAGTTAGACAAGGACAGCGAATCCGGCCTGCTCTTAAATTAAAATTCCATGAAAATATATTATTAAAATAATAATTGAGAATTCCTCCCCCCTCTTTAAAACAATAAATAAGAAATTATTTAAATGATTAACTCTAAGATTAATTAATAAGAGAGTTCACGTATCGCGAAAAAAATTGTACATAGCACTTTAAAAGAGCACCACAAGAGCTTTCAAATGAGATGTATAAATGTCTGTTATGATGTATAGTTCCTGAAATATAACACTTTAAAAATTAAAAAAATTTTTTTTAGATGAAATCATTTTACGCACGCTGAAATCATTTTACGCACGCTCAAATCATTTTACGCACGCTGAAATCATTTTACGCACGCTCAAATCATTTTACGCACGCTGAAATCATTTTACGCACGCTCAAATCATTTTACGCACGCTGAAATCATTTTACGCACGCTCAAATCATTTTACGCACGCTAAAATCATTTTACGCACGCTGAAATCATTTTACGCACGCTCGATTCATTTTACGCACGTTAAACAAATGCGTCTCATAATATGATATTTTATGTACGCAAACGAGTACATGAAATCGAATTTTGCACACGCCGTTAGAAAAAATATATTATAAACATTCTCAACATATCAAATACCAATTAATCATCATAAAGAATATACTTTTTCATGATAATTAATTTGTATTTGATATGTTCCTTTACGCAAAAAAATTTATTTCAAAGTAAGATAAAAAAAAGTGAAGTTTGAAATATTTCGTACTAAAAGTAATAACGATCTTTTACGCGAGGCTTTAGAATTTCTTATCTAAAAAAGACAGATATTATTCTCAATTTCATTCCAAGTCAAACTTTAGCTCGCATGATTTCATTCGACATTGAACATTTACAGATCAAGATTTCTCGTTACATTATCCAACTCTTCTCTCTTTTTCCTTTTTTTTCATACCTAAGCAAGAAAGTATGGATGGAACGACTTTTACAAACTTGCAATCCTCTTTACTTTTTTTTCTCTCTTATGTAAGTCCGATATGTATCAATTTTCTATCCACCAAAAAGTTTCTTTGGAAAAATTTCACGGATAAAAACCATTTGAAAAAAGATGTCACATTTACAAGAACAATGTCCTCTTTCTTTCTTACCCTTTCTCGTGATTTTTATATGCATTTTCAATGTATTTAACTATTGGATGAAGCTCGAATAAGAAAACTTAAGTAAGAAAGTGCAATTTTTAAAACAGCTTAAGACCCAAAGACTGTAACACATCGATGTAAAAAGACGAACGAACGGTCGCAACGGCAAAGTTTTCTATATCTTTACCTTTCTAAGTTTCATCTTTTTCTGTTAGCTAAAAGTCCTGGAAAGATGTAATGGCGTGAAACTCCAGTGTATATATTTGACTATGAACAAAGGAATTTAAATCAAGAAAAGTAAATCAAAAAGATAAATTATTCAAATTTAAAGATCTAATTGTAAGAATAATTCGAGCAATCGTTTGAATTGGTAAATAATAATATTTGAAAGATTTGAAGCATTTATTTAATAATAAATCAGTTTTCACGTCAATTATTTCATGAAGTTTTATTTTTTATTATAATAATTCATTATTTATAATAATTTATACAGCGAAATATTGAACAGTTAATTCATATAAATGTACTCAATATTTTGACATATAAATGTTTATTTACTTTTATATTGAATTGATAATATTAAATTCAATTTAAATTTTATTAAGGTAGCACTGTCGGGCATAGGATTATTCAACAGATTTTCATGAAATTAAATTTATTTATTAATAATATTGAATAAAATACCTATTAAAGTTTGGTGGATCTAGTGTATACCAGTCAAATGTTTTCGGATTTTCACGATTAACATAAATCTTATAAAAAATCGTTTACTCGAAACTTTTAAAAGTTTATTGTAAAGTAACTTTTAGTAAAAATTAATGAACTTTATTTTATTCGCTAAGCAAACAAATTATTTAAAATACTTGTTTAACATAAAATATTCTTAAGCAGAGAATAAACAAAGATCAAATTACTTTGTGCTTATAAATATTAATATTTATGAAAAATTTTAATTATTATGGAATTCTAAAGATTTTGTTGTACCCTCTCAAGAAATTCATAATAGTTTAATGCTCAGCTCAAGAAAATTTTAATGAAAAATCAATAAACGTATAACAAGATCAAATGAAATGAATACCTGTTGTACTAAAATTGAGCTATAAAATGATACGCGCATATATACATAACAACCATTATCATTATGAATATTATTTACACAAGACTATCATGTAATCTAATCACTAAGTCTTCAAAAGCTGATAAATGAAAACAAAAAAAAATATTATGCAATATTCAATAGCAAGCTCATTAAATATATAAATAGTGTATGATATTTCCGCTTGTGTATTTTGATATATCAAATATCATTGTTAATTATCAAATTCTTGAATGAAATTCGTTTATCAGTTAGCTTATATAACACTTAGTAATTAGAGCTCTTTACTCTTATATATAGATATCGTCTCAAAGAAGAAAGCAAGGAAAAGCGCTTCGTCGAATTTATCGATCAACTCAACAAAGTGAAAACCATCTACGCTTTTTCAACACACTTATATACATATATATATATACTTTACACAGCAAAATACAAAGAAAACTCTCTTTACTCAAAGTCGTTAAGGCCCCAAGGCGTTTGGTGCATGCTTTTGCTTGGGCGCTGTCGGCTGGCTGGGTGGGTGTCTGGGAGGTAAGGAGTGTGCACGCGAATGTCTTTGAGAAGTTATCAAAAGAGTAAGGAGAGAATGAGCGAGAAAGGATGTCCCTATCCTCTTCTTCTTCTTCTCCTTTGCTTTTCCTATACCATGAAGGCAAAACCTAATTTGTTGGAGTAGTAGCATCGTCGTTGCGCCGGTGTGTTGACGTCAACCTATATAGATATATATAGATGCACTTTAATGGATTTCGTTGATTAAAATAGCAGGAATTCTTTCGGGTGCGTTTGGTACTTTTTTAATTTGTAAAGAAAAGGATAAAAAAAGAAGAAGAAGAAAAAAATAGAAGGTATCAAAAGACACGATGAGATTTTTGGTGCGATAAGAAAAGTCATGATACTTACCACCCCCTTTGAAAAGTTGGTGAATCTTAATTTTACGTAATAACTTATGTTGACTTTCTTCTTTCTTCTTTTTTCATGTAGATTCATTGCGCGAATTTCTTATTTTAAAAAAAAGTCTTTGACTTTTGGTATAAAAAGGGAAAGTCCATTTAGAAATTCTAAAGGGAATAGGAAATTTTCATATTTAGATTATTATTTTAATCCCTACTTTTTTTTCTTATTCATGAAATTTTTAGGTTTTTCTTTTCTAGAAGATAGGAGTTTGAACAAATTGTAAGATTTTCAAATTTGTATGATCTTTGCAAAATTTTAATGTACTTATGAATTTTAAAGATTATATTTTAAGATTTTTTGAATTAAATTCACAGTAAATTATTTGTATAATTTTTATAAACTTTCTGAATAAAATATTTAATTTTCTTAATTATATGAAAATCAGATTTTTGTAAAACATTTACGTATTCTAAAGAAATATTATTTCTAAAAGTTTTTAAATTTACCTTATAATTTGACTATAAGTAAAAAAATGTCATATAATATTTGAAATTCTTAACGACGTAGATGATGTTATTTTATTTTTCTGTGAAATATTATATATTACTATAGATATTTTTCTTTCTTACTAAATATACTGATTTCCTTAATAATGGGTAATTAGTTTATCAGAGCTTAATGAAAGAAATTGTATTTAGATAAAATCATATATAATTCATATATCAAAGAAGTATATATATAGAATTCTATAATGCTTTAATAAAAATATTTCCTAGAAAAATAAAATAACGTGATCTATGACATTAAGAATATCAAATATTACATGACATTTTTTAAAAACAAAGTTACGGTTATTACTAAAGCATAATTAATGACAACTAATGTAAAAGTCACAAACATTAATTTTAATATATTTGACAATTATGGAATCTAATTAGATCAGTTTTTCAGAAAGGTATATTTCCATATAATTAATTTTTATAAAATTTAACCTTGTATAATAATTTATTTTTAAAATGCAATTCTTAGAAAATACAAAAATTTCTCATAATTTTTTTTACAAAATTTGATTAAAAATTTTTCTTAATAAATTTACATTGTAAATTGATGAACAAATATAAAGTCCTAATTGATTCCTTTATCGGTTTAACTATACACAGCTTACTGCGTATTTTGAAAAGGCTAACTATTAAGTCTTGCTTGTTCATTGACCGAAATAGATGGTTATCAGTAGGTACGATGTCTGTTGGGTATATACCGCATGCCTCGAAATATATAGAGAGAGAACAAGATATAGAGAGGAACTAAGAGGAGAAATTCTCTGGAAAACGGAACTTTAAGATGGTTTCCTAGAGAGTCGCACAAGTAACATTGGACCGCTTGTGTTGTTACATAGCATTATAACTTTCCGGACTGCTACTTCGTCTTCTTGGTAAACGTTCTGTTTTCATCGATTCATTTGTATCGTTTTACCATAAACTGTGTCATTTAACTTACAATATGATAAATATTTCATGCTTTACAATCGCACAGATATATTCATACCTTTTTTATTACATGTACATTTTTTTATTTAACTTATCATTGTCTTTTTATTATTTTCTTTTCTTTGGTTAAAATACTGTCAGTGTGATTGTAGTTTCCATTTTATATTTCAACCGAGAATAGAAAATCTATATTTCTGATTTCAATTTAAAATTTTATATAAAAATTTTCAAGTGTTTACTTATGAAATATTCAAAAAAATTTACGGCATCTGAAAAGTTAACGCTTCTGGTATTAAATTGTAGGTTAAACTTAAGAGTTGTTAAATATTTGATTTTCCAAAGATTTTTTTTTTCTTATTCTAAATTTTTTCAAGAAATGTATATAGTAACTATTTAATATTTTTACTTTTTATTTTATCATTCAGTTGTTCATATTACACTTGAACTATTTTAATAATGATCTTTTTCAATGTTTCGGCATGTAAAATAAGAAAAATGTCCATAAACTCGTAACTACTAATCAAACACAAAATGTACGGAACTGCTACACAGTGGAAAAAAATTTGTAATTTTAACACACATAAGTGTTACAGATGAAACACAAATTTTTTTGTGTTAAAATTTACAAATTTTTTTTGTGTAATTTTCGAAGTTAAAATTTTAACATAAAAATTCATGAATAATACAAAATTTTGAATAATAAAATTTGTAAATTTTACAAATTTATTTGTGTTAAAATATAATGATTGAAATAATGATTAGATATTAACTAATGACTTTCTCGTATTTCTTTCTGTTAATATATTTAAAAAAGAGAGAGAGATAAAGAAATATAAGAAAAAGGATAAAATGATGGATGTTGGCGTGGATCAATAAAATCATAAACAAACTAATCTTATTTGATAATATTACATTATCGTTCAAAGGCGAACATAAACGAATGATTACGAAAAGAACCGATCATTTTTAATATGAGTACATCATAGGAATAGAACCGGTTAGTAGCTCAGTTGGTAGAGCGTTGGATTCGTAATCTCGGGGTTCTGAGTTCGAATCCCGCTCTCGGCAACCGATTGATAGAAGCACCACTGTACGTTACATGTGCTTTGTTCACAAACACACTAACGAGCTCCTCTGTTGCTAATTAACATCGCAAATAGCATAAATTTAGCAACGTTAAAGAAGAAAAAAAATTCACAAATTTTTGGAGTTACAAATAGAGTCCATGACATTTGAGTCTCAGATTTTCTTTTAACTTTGAGATATTTTTTCTTATATAAAATTATGAAAAAAGCCTTATTTCTAAGGTGCTACTCTCGATTTTTGCCAAATTATCAGCAGATTTATCTAAATTTTTAAAAACTTGCATCTTTTTATAATTATACTTTTTTTAAGGTAGCTCGTACCAAAAATGAAAAATTTACGAATGAAACCAAAATGTAGGAGGTTGTTCTTTAAGTTAAAACGAATCTCTACGCAAAAAATCAGACCTGATTTCCAGGGAAAATTTAAAGAAAAGGTTTTTTGAAAATGCTGCGTTCACTGACATTTTAACATTGCTCATATAGTAGATATTCGATTTTCCTACAGTTATAATCGAATATTAGCATCTAAAGATTTACTACCGCTCTGAAAAACTAAATATAAATACTTTATTTAACAAGCTTTCCAATGGCATATTAAATGTTATGTGTATCCAGGGATTTTTCAAAAATATTACGAAAAGAATCTGAAAATTTATTGATTTTCATAGGAGAAATTTTCTTGAAACAAAAGTCTGTTTTTGGAGGTTAGCTCGCGCGAAATTCAAAATTTTGGAATGACGATTTGTTATTAAAATTTTTAAAATATTTACAGAATATAAATTTTTAAAACATTCATACAAATATTTATATAAAAAATGAAAATAAAGTAAATAAAATAAAATAATGAACATTATTTATTTTTAGGTATTATAATTATTAGGTATGATAAATAACATCTGCTAGCATGTAATATATATGTATATACGTGTGACATTTTCTGCAGTCGCATTACAAAAGTCAATAGTTTCACTCATACTCATTTGACTTTAGTTGCGCGGTACGAGCTACCTTAAAGAAATTATTCTAGAAGGTTTTTATTTTATCACGTGAGATCTCATGCCATTTTTTTTAAATAGGGAACTGCTGATAATTGGGCAAAAATCGAGAGTTGTACCTTAGCAATAAGGCTTTTTTCATAATTTTATATAAAAAAAAATATCTCAAAGTTAGGAGAAAATCCGAGATTCAAATGTCATGGACTCCTTGTTAGCAGAAATTAATATTTACAAACTAAAATTTATCTTGCATTTAAGGCATTTTTATTGCATAAAATAATAATAATGCTGATATTGGGATTACAACTCGCGTCTTCTGCTAACTAAAAATACATTTGTTTATATCTATATATATATATAATATATATATGTAAACAACATGGCCGTTTGATATAGGATAAATATGCAGAAACCTATGGAGAATATTTAGTTTTAGTTGATTATTTTACTAATTAAAAATCCGATTGATGAAAATCCGATTTAAAATGGTACAACTAACAAATGTGCATATTATAGTCATTTACGATTGCATTTTTTAAAATAATAAGTTAAATAATCAATTAAAATTTAATATTCTCCATAGGTTTCTGCATATTTTTCCTACATTGAGCAGCCATTTTTTAGCTAGCAAAAGGCGCGAGTTGTAATGCCAATATAATTATTAAAAGTATGAGATTATTTGAATAACTAAGTACACACATGTTTGTAAAAATAACAAACTCCGTGTGTTAATTGTACAAAAATTTTTGTGTTGATTTTAAAAGTACACAAAAATTTTTAAATTACAAAAATTTTTATGTTGATTTTACAAAGATGTTTGTAAAATTTTAACACAAAAATTTTTGTACAAAAAAAAATTTGACGAATTACACAAAATTTTTTACAGTGTATTAATGCTTACATCTAATAAAACTATGAAAATTTAAAAAAAATTGATTTGTGGAAACGAAGGGAAATGTAAAACAAATGATAAAAATTGCAAAAATAAGTGAAAAAATAAAGATTTTGTCAGACATTTGGAATAAATAATGGAGTAATTAAATATTTTTTCGTTTTTGCCGATACGATATTAACTAGTATAGTTTAAATTTTGTAAAATTTCATAAATTTTCTGTTAATTGAAATTTTAAAGTTGTTTTAAACTAAGATTTTGAAAATCACCTCATGGGCAACCTCTTTTTCATTGTTTTGGTATATAAAATAATTTATTAATTATTTTATACACCAAAACAATTTATCTAATTATTAAATATTTTTTAATTATAAAAAAAAAATGAAAAGTCTTGAGGTGTTACGGAAATAAATAATGAATGAGCTCGAAAGTTCATTTTAGCCTTTGTAATAAAATACAATAGAAAATTGTAAGTTAAAGGTTTTACGCTTCCGGCATTGCAAAGAAATCAAAAGCTCATTTCATCCGTTGTAATAAAGTTTCAACTTCTTATATTTACAAAGCCTTAATCCAGTTGCTTAAATAATTTAAAAGAATTATTAAATTAATATCAAATCTTTTGGCATTCAATTATTTTTTCAACTTTTTTAAATGTATATTTAATTTTAAAATTTTTTAAATTTGAAATCAAAACTTTTTTTCAGGCACAATTATAAAAAAACATTTAAGTGAATATAAAAATGACTAATATTACTATTGTTATGAAATTAATAAATAGTATTACACATTTCAACATTTATTCAACGAAGTAATAAGGAAAACATATTTCTTCATCTTTTCGCTATTATCCTCAAACTCTCAACATTCTAATAATTATTTTTTTTACACCCGCCCGGCGTAATGTTCCTTGGGAATTTTCACGAAGAATATGCAAAATCCACGTATAAACCTACTTGTCCAAAGTAAAGTTAAACTGGCACTATCATAGCCAGAGTTCTTCGTAGCAGTAAGAAAATAAAATAAAAAAGAAAGGAAAACGAGAGAAAATCGTCGCATTACGTCAGCAGATAGTAATAGTAGTCCTAGCAATGGCGATAAGGTGAATCCTAATTAAGGGTTTATCCGTAAAACAAGACCAGTAGCATCAACGACTTTAGCTTCTCCCTCCCTCTCTCGTTTTTTTTCTTCTTCTTTATCCATATAACCAAGCTTAATACCCTAGTCTCGACGCATCATCATCCTACCCATTCCCGTCGTCCATGTATATATACATAAGAAACTCTTGAGACAAGCCGAATGCTGTTAGCCTTCTCTTACTATGTGTCGTATGCGGCTGAGGATGAGAATATAAAAAAGAGAAAGAAGAAGAAGAAGAAAAAAAAGAGGAATGGCACACAAGCTTTGGAGAACGGCCAAAAATGATTCGTTTCTCGTGATTGTACTCCATAATACTTTGGGGTAAAAGGACGAAGGATTCCTTCTTTAGTACGTTGCAGCAATGGCACTTTTCTTTAAGATTCTACTCTTCGGCACGTGCCGCTCTCTAAGGGGGCCTCTCTCTTTCCTCTTATTTCTTCTTCTTTTTTCTTCTTTATTTTTTTTTCAGTCGTCTTGTGCAGGTGCTTCTCAAGAGAGAAAGAAAAGTAGAAATATGTAGGCTTGAGAGAGAGTTTGCTGGCCTTTTTAGTAGATCGATATAAAAAAAATTTATATGGATATGTGGGTAGAGAAAGAAAGTGAAGAGACATATAAGAGAGATGAAGAGAAAGAAGTCAATGTCTTTTCTAGTATGGGCACGGCACGCGAATTTTAATCTCGGGGCTCGACATAAACGCGACGACTTTTTTCTTTATTCGAATGATGAAGGGTTTTGATGCTTTCCTTCAATATAAGTGTGCATACACATATACACTATGTGCGTATGTGTACTATTGGGAGGAGTGAATGTAATATTGGATTGAAAAAAAAGTCGATAGAGTGGGTGTGTTTGTTGCCATGTGTATAGAGTAGAGCCTTTTTTAATTTCTATTTCCGGTATACCATTTTTTATCTCTGACCTACAAGTGAATCATTTCTTTTTCGCCTTTTTTACTGCTTTCTTTTTAGAGAAGACTATTTTTCAAGACTGGTATATTGAGACATCCATTATTTTGGTAGCTATGTTTTCGTATAATAAATGTTAAGATATTTTATTGTTTATTGCATGACGTTCGAGAAAAAGCTTAAATTTTACATAACTTATTTCTATATTTGTTGGTACATTCTTGAGCTAACAAAGATATTTAAATAAAAGCATTAAAATTTTCATCAGTTTTATTTCTTCATTGAGTTATCGGATAACTTTATTCCATTGTTCCATTATTTATTTTCATGGATTTTATATTATTCATTTGTTTACCGATATACATTGTTTTTTATACCTACTTTGAAGACTATTTTAAATAATATTGATTTGTAATCTTGTTAAGATGGAGATTGGTGTTATTTATAAAAGCGTCATAAAATAATAAATTATTCAAATCAAGTAATATATTTATATAAATTTACTTATTTTCCATTTCGAGGATTAAAAATGGAAGTTCTCTAAATAACACTTGACTATTTTATAGAATGTAGTACACAATTGACGTAATCTGACTATTTTCTGCAATTTAATAATGTTCTTAGCAACATTGTCTTAAAATTGACAAAAGCATCTATTTATAAAAATAATATTTAGGACAGATGTAAAAAGATGTAATGTATTTTTACAAATTTTATTTACGTAAGTAGATTATTCGGGTATGGATTTTTTATTTTTATTCAAAAAATTTTTTTAAATATCTTTATACATATATATATATATATATATATATATATATATATATATATATATATATATATATATATATCTTTATACATATATATCTTTATACAGATATTTTTAAAATTCTCGGATTAAGAATAAAAAATGTTAACACTGCGCTATTAGTATTTTACATACTCTCAATTAAAAAATTTTTTTAATAATAATTAACAATATATTAAAAAAAAATTTTCAAAATCAAAATAATAAACAAAATTTGAGTTATTAATAGAGAACATATATACATCGAGATCTTCTTGACGAACATAGAGCTTTAAGCTTAGAATAGAACAGTACATTGAATGAATATACGATGTTCATACACACACATATCGTAAGTAGATTGTGCGCATTAGTTAACGTTTGTCGGTTTTCTGACTAAGATTAAAGCAACTTGCAAATGTATTACTTCGTACAAATGTGTATCTACATCTACATGCGTATACATGTACATTTGTTCTTTGGAATATTACGATTATTAGCAAACGTAGTAAGTAAGCCTCACATATACGAATTAATCCTTTGTGAAATATCATTGAAGATCTTCAGCTTTATCACAATGGAACATCTTGTAAAGCAAATAGATAATAATTGATCTGATGTAAAATTGATTTGTAAATTATTTCATGTACCTGAAGTAAGATTAATCTGTACAATATTTAAGTTTAATGGATGTTAGTTTCAACATACATTTTGAGATTATTAATTGATTGTTATTTTTTTTAGTCTTATTTTATGATTTTTCCTGTACGATTTTTATTTATGTGTTTCACATATCGAATCATAGAATACTTTACCATGTGCTAACGACGACATTGTATGAAATTAAAAATTGTTTGAAACTTATCAAACGTTTGGTCTTATAAGTTCAAAATTTTTGAGACATTCCATTTCAAACCAAGAAAATTTAATACTTAGCTTTTGAAATTTTTTTGACCAACCGAAATTGTTTCCAACTCCATTAATAATATGATTTTCTATTAATAACATTATGATTTTGATTTAACTATTTCAATAACAAGAATTTCTTGTTTCATAAAGTTCGAAGGAAATTGGGAATTTGAGTATACCCTAAAATATTTGTTTATCAAATGGAAACTTAAACTTAATAATAGTAAAGTAGTATTATACATAGTTGACTTCAATTGACTAATAACTTTCTTTTGTACTTTATAATGAGATAGTTTGATGAAGTTGTATCGTATTTAATGAAACTTGAAATTGCGGTATTTTCCAAGTCAAAATCTATATATAACTCTTAAGTTCATTGCTTGACAAATACAAAAGTTCGGAATCTTAAATGCCAGACGGTTGAACGCAAAACTAAACAACAATCTTCTTAGCAACGAGTCAATGAGTCGTAACACAATGTTTTTAAGAACTTATCAGACATGTCTTTATTAATAACGATTATATAAGAAAATATATTTCTATTTTTCGAATTTCAATTTAATCCAGATATTTAACTTTGTATCAGATATGGACAATAATAATAATTTCAGTCAATGTATTTTACTCTGAAGAAAGTAGTATAGAAAATGTACTCGTATTCGTCTAGTCATATTTTGCAAGACGAGAGAAAAATTTTAGTGAAATACGTCCTTAGTTGGATTACTTTGATCGAAAACCGTTGAATTTGATCTTTCTACAAGTGAAGTAAAGTTGGCAACCAATCGGAATGAATCAATCAGTTTTGCTAAAGCCTCTGCTTTACTCTTTCTCCAGGACTGTGAAAATTTTCTTATCCCTTCCTCCTCCTTCTGTCTTGTTCCTAGGTACGTAAAGAAATTCAAAAGACGCGACGCGACATTTCTCTTTCTTCTTCTTCTTCTTGTTCGTCGTCTGGTAGCGTTTTACTCTTGTAAAGTTATTGGAAATACTCTCGATAGGTTTCTGTAGTTGCAGAAAGTCGTTTACCTCTGCGTGTGCAACTGCTCACACTAGTAAAAGAGTTTACGCGATTGGACATTGGGACCGATAGAGAGGGGAGAGATGTCTTAAAGAAAAAAGTTTCTTGTATAGGTAAGACGTCGAAAAGACGAAAGAGAAACTCTCTCTTTCGTTCTTTCTCGCGTGCAAGCGTGATTCCCATTGGGAGTTAGCCGTCAAGGATTTTCATCTATACCAACCTACTCCTTCTCCTTCTTCTACTTCTTCTTCAAGCTTTTGCCTCTTGATATATATCAAAGATCAGATATCCGTAAAATTGAAATCCTCGCTGTCTTTTGCTGCCGCTTGGTGTCATTGGTCTATAATAAAAAAAAAATTAAAAAAGAGACACAAAACATTGAGTTGAAAAAAATGTATATGTATGTACTACTTCACACTATGGAGAAACTAATGTTCGACAAAGTTTCGCTAATTACGCTTTTCAACGTTGTAGGAATTTTTCGCTCCTATGATCACACTAAAGCTTTTATGCGCGCTTGTAGAAAAAGCTCTTTTTTTCCTCTCGTTCATTTTTTTTTTTACTTTTACAAATTTATTGGATCTGCCCTTCCATTTTTCTTTGATCCTCTCTTGCGCTTTACGAGTGTATGTATACGTGTATATACGTAAGCATGAATACAATGGCCACTTTTCAGACACGTTAAAGTGCTCCTGGTCTTTCATATACTACATCCCACTTTTCATCTGTATATAAACGTTTCTATATAGATATAGACGTATGTAATAACGATAACTCTTATAAATTTTTTTGGTTTTTCTCTTTTTTTGTCTTATATTTCTACTCTTTTATTTTTCGATGTTTGGCCAATCGAGAAACTAAAGCGAATGAATTTTTCCTCTAATGCCCATAATGTTACATCCAGAGAGACGACAAATAGAAATTCATCTTGTGGTTCTTTTATTTTTTGCTCTTCTTCTTTATGAAGCTATCTCTTTTCTCTCCTTTTTCTCTTTTATTTTTTCCTAACTCACTATCTCTTGCTGTCTATACGTTTACTCGCGCTGAGTAATGTTCCGCAATTACACAAATGCATTCCCATTGGACGTTATATAGAGAGAGGGGTTGAGGATAAATGAAGAGGAAGGAGAGAAAAAAGAAAGAATTACATATAAAATATATATATATATATATATGAAAAGATACGGGTGTTATATTTAGACTTGGAGAACATTTGTATGTTGTAATAGACTCTTTAAGCTGAGATGACATTGGAGCTGTGCTAAAATTGTTTGTATATGGGACATGTGTAATATGATCGTTTTCCTTTTTGCCTATACAAGATAATGAATATTAATAATCATGTTGGCTTGTCACTTAAATAAAGGATCAATTATTCATTATGGTGATAACATAAATTATTAAAAGCTCACTTTCATTATTTATTTTTCATGTACATGAAAAAATGTTTATTGAGAATCATGCAATATAATTTCAACTTTTTGTGAAAATTGTCTAAAAAAATACAATTTAAAATTTTAAAAATAAAGGCAAATGGATTCACAATGTTTATTGTTAAGTACCGCAGAATGGAGCGAATAGAACAAATTGCTAAATTTTGTTTTTCAATTCTTTATGATTTCGTTTTGAGCTTTTTTAATGAATTGAAATATTATTATCAATGCTTATAAAAATTCACTCAAAATATCCTAGAAAAAGAATAAAAAATTTATAAAAATTTGAAATTTTTTTGATTAACCATTATCATTATGCATAATCAAAATGATCTATAATCAAAATAATCTATATTCAAATGACCTATGCGTGACATAGCAACGATAAATGTAAGTTTTATTTAAGTAGAAATTCATTTGTTATCAAATTACAAGAGTTATTTATTGAAAAGAGCAGCAACTGAATCCTTATACACAGATCCTTGCATGTACCCATCATATTTTTACGCCACTCTTCATAATGCAAGCAACAACAACGCATTTCTGACACCTCGCCCTTGCGAGCACATTTGTTTTTATTGTATCTGAAATTATTTGAGAACTAGATTAATGTTTAGTTTGATTAATTATTTTTAATAGATTTTAAAGTTATGTTTTATTCATTATTATTAAAATTTATTTAAATTTTATTTACAAATTTTTAAGTTTTAATGTTGTTTTGTAGAAAAATTTTCCAAATTTTTTTTTCATTTTCATAAATTTTAATATATGCTTAGATATTGAAATTTCAAATAATTTTACAAAAAAGTTTATTTTATGTTATATAAAAAGGTTTACATAAATTTCAACGCTATTGATTTCATAATTCATTATAAAATAAAACCTTCATAGGTATTTTACAACAATACCTTAAACTTTTTTTATCAAAGATTTTTTAAAATTATATTTTGATTATAATTTTAATATAATTTCAAAGTTCTATTACGCGATAAAAATTCTGCAAAACTTCGTACATCGCTTTCTGTATTGTAATATATTATATTATACGAAAATCTATTCTCCATTGTAATATATTTTGATTATGTACATAATAAATGATGATATATTATTAAATAAATGAAATACGTTATAATGTGAAATTGATGAAATTTATTATATCTTAATTATATACATTATATTTTGATACAATGCCTCCATTACGTATTAATTTACTTAAAAAAAAAGCTTTTAATATGACATTATCATAATATAAAAAAAATCTAAATGATCTTAGTTACTTCCTCAGCTGAATTTTCAAAATAAAATAACTAATATTTCATCCATTCTTCAATTTGACGTCTAGACAATGTCTCTCTCTCTCTCTTTTACTCAAAGTTCATTAATATTTCAGCTCGAAAATGTACATGCACCATATTAGATTGACATTTGTTCTTTTCATTCTTTATGACATGACTGATCAGGCAGCTCAATCTCGTTCTTTAATTTATATTTGTTAGTTATGCCTATAACGAAGAAGAAGAAAAAAAAGAAGATGAAAATGATGACGAGTAAGAGAAATAAGACAGCTGCCAAGGTCTCGTAAAAGAGAAAAGAAGAGAGTAACGAAAAGTGGAGAGAAACGAAAAAGACAAGAGAGAAAAAAAACGAAAAGGATAGTCTCGTACTTTTCGTCGCAAGCAAGCTCGTTGCGGAAACAGATATTATCTTCCTTGACAAGGATATTAGTTTCCGCTCGCATGGAGAAATGGGTCGACGTTGAATCGAAGACAAAAGGGGAGGCTACAAGGAGGGAGGAGGGGAGGAGGCGGTTAGGGAGTAGAAGGAAGAAATGGATAGAAGACACAAACCTTTTCCGTGGTACTACGTAGTGGTATATAAGGAAGAAAAAAAATAAAAGAAGAAGTATATACTGGTTATACCCCTTATTTTTATCTTCTTTCCTTTTCCACTGCCTCATCCTCTCTCTTTCTTCTAACCCTTGTTACTTTAACTCATACAGTTTGTCTTCGTCGCTTCTTTAGATACTTTATTTTTCTCTGATATATGATCGACTAAAAAGACTTGCGCCCAAGTAGTTTCCGTGCGTGCAAAACTATGCGAGGTGGTGTCCTTTTCCGTTTTCTTGTACTATCTTCTTTTTTATTTCTTCTTTTTTCTTTTTTATATTCTGCTATAACGTTTAGTTGTTTTGTTTTTTATTCGCTATATCAATTTACCTTGCTTTTAGATTTTTACTACAACCTTGGCGCTTTATACTTGCGTTCTATCACTGTCTCGTGTACACATATACAGATAAAAATTTCTCTTAATTCTATTTTGTAAATTGTACAGTCGACACGTGATGGATACAGATTGGCCATTCTGATTTGACACGATAATCTGCGTGTTTTCAGGAAATTTTCTTTTATCTTATTTCTTAAGTCACAGTTTTGTTTGTAAGCTGTTTTTTCCTTTTGTTTCTTTGCCAACTTTATTTGATTGTTCCTTTGATTAATCTTATTTGTGACAATATTATGCCTTCAAAAGCGAATTCACGTTTAATTAATAATGTTAATTAATAAATGTAGATCAAATTCGTTAAGCACACGTCATTCGTTTGTTTAGCTTAACAGTTCTAATTATAATCGTAATTTTAATTAATTTGATGGAAACGTTAATTTATGAAATTTTTTTAGATTATTTAAATTTACGTCGTTGAAAGACACATTAAATTAAATATTTCAATATAAATTATTTATGCCTAAGAAGAATCGTAGGATAAAAAAAAAAGAAGAATAATGAGTGCTTTGACAAAATGATCGATTGTTATTTATTAACGGTTAGGTAATAGAAGGATATATATATAAAGCATCCCCAGGACCAAATCTTAAGACATGGATTTATGACCAACAGGTTCACAAATTTTTGTATCTCGTTGCCATTTTGTTTGATATTGTAAATCGAGCCTATTTTTTCTTTTTAAAAGAAAAAATTTGAAAATTCAAATGTACTAAAGTTTTTGTATGGGGTAATTTTTTTGTAAAATATATCAATTCATTATATTAAATAAAATTGAGAATCTGAAAAAAATGATGTTTATTATTTATTATACATTGTTATTGTATATATATTTCAAACCTATGAGTAATTTTATCAAATTATATAAAGTACTTAATTGAATTTCTGTATGATTAATGTTAACATGTACTTAAGCTAATTCTATAACACTTATTAGACTTAATAAAAACAAACAATCATTCGTTGCTTGGTAAATTAATCAAAATTATTTTTATAAGCTATTGCAATTTGATGAATATCTTTCTTTTCAAGCTCTGCTATAACTAATTCTCATTAATTTTTTTCTTGCTTTTTCTCTTGATGAATGTCAAAGGTTATCTTAATCAAAGAAATGAGTAGGCAAAATATTTCTTATATAACTGATTCAATTAAAAAAAAAACTTTACTGTCATTATTTATACAACTATTCAGCAGCTATACTCCAATAAACTTATTAAGAGAAGATATAGAACAAAAAATATTAAAGAAAATGAATATTGAAAAATTTTAACATGTCAACAAAATAATAGGTACATTAGATATATGGTAAAAGTTATCCATATGTCTCCATGGATGAAGAGAGAGTTAAAAAGAGAAAATGCTATATGTGCATATACACATAGAAAACGAGGATACTGAAACAAACCGATAAGAGAAGCATATAGGCGTTAGCTAGAGTCAGGATTTATTGTTTAGCAACAAATGCTTTTGGTTGTCCATCTTCCGCCGAAGCCACCATTTCGAACAATATGATAGCATGCTGTGCCTCCCGAAACCATGTGGTTTTCTCATCTATATATGTATATAAAGCCCGATTGTACGTATGTCTATGTATGTGTGTACAGAATTTCGAAGGATTAGATAGCGTGGAATTATAAATTGCTAACCATTTTCATACCGATCGAATGCCACATTTCTTGTTGCTGCCTTTTTTTTCTCCTTCTCTTTTATTTCATTATTTTTTTTCTTTCTCCTTTTTTCAGCGCGTGCATATAAACATTAGTTTCCGAAACGAAAAAGTTGCCAATATTTTGTATGTTGAAGGTCTAGTATATGGAACGACGGGCGAGAAAGACAGAAAGAGTTTCTTAGGGAAAAATAAAAGGTATATAAGGTTTTCTATTGTTGTGTGTATGAAAGGGGGGCAAAAGGTTAACCCGTAAATGGTTGGAATTTTTCACTTTGTAAGGGGGAAGGGAAAAAGAAAAAGTTTACGATTTCACGTTTATAACTGGACTATGTATGATAGAAATTTAGTTGATTTATTTTGATGAGTTTGGTGTTTTCGGGCTTATTTTTGTACTGGGGGTACGACAATGGAATTTTTATATTAGATTAGAGTAGTTTGTTATTCTTTTTCTTCTTTCCTTTAAGAATTTATTAACTAAGCTGTTCTTTAAGTAATTAATTCAAGTAAATATTTAATTTAATTTCAGGCTTCGAAAAGGCTGCATTTGACACGAAATCGATAAATGAATTAATTAAAAGTTCATTTGTGCTAAAGCTCGGTAAATTAGAAGAATATTTAATGTTTAATCTTGTATAAAAGTTAACAAGAAGTAATAGTTTCTTTTTTTAAATCAAATAAAATATCTTTCGATCAAAAAGTGTTTATCCTACACAGAAAAAAAGACAGAAGAGGAAAAAAAAATAAATCAATTGAATTGTTATTTTGGGATATGTGTGTTTCTCTCTCTCTCTCTTCTATTTTTTTTTTCGGAAATCACGTTGCTGAGATTTTCGAAATATTTACGACGTACCTGATGTACTGGCGAAAGATTACATGTGTCGATATTATCTCTTGGATTTATTCCCCGGAGAAAAATATATCTTTTTTTACTTTTTGAAATGCAGGATTTACTTTTGTTGTAACCAATATTTATAGTATCCTTTCGCTTTATGTTACTTGTATTATATATTTCTCTTTTTTTTTAAATAAAATCCGATTTGCTTCTTTATTCAGGCCACAATGTTATTATGTGGGTTTCGTATTTAGGAAAACTGCAAGTAATAAAGTTTGATTATTTTTTACTTTTTTTTTCATTTTATTATATAGTAATTTATTTAAAAAAATAAAATCTATATAAAATGTGAAGTTTTATCTTGAAAAATATAAAATGTTAATTTTATAAGAAAAATATGTGAGTAGTTCATAAAAAAACTACCAAAGAATGTATATATTTAAATTGTTTAATTTAAATTTTAAGATTAAATTAAATTCTTTGATGCAGCATTCACATTTAATTGTTCGCAATGGATAGAAAAAAAAATTTATTATTTTTGTTAAATTTGCTAAAATTCTTATAACTTTTTTTAAATTCTTTTTTAACGTCGCTATATTTATATTACTTTGTAATAATAATCAGCGACGGAGCTCGTAAGTGTGTTCGGGAACAAAGCACATGTAACGTACAGTGGTGCTTGTATCAATCGGCTGCCGAGAGCGGGATTCGAACTCAGAACCCCGAGTTTATGAATCCAACGTTCTACCGAATGAGCCACTCATCGGCTCACAATTCTTATGACTGTTGCACTTATTAAAAAATAATTACTGCCTTAAAACTTCATGTTTTTCATCAAACAATCATATTTATAAGGTTATAGACAATAATAAAAAACATCACGAAATAAACATCATTACTAGTAAAAATATTGATATTTATTAACGTTTCAATATATTTTGCTTAATAGAGCTTTGAGAAATCTCTTCCCACAGACATTTTTCAAAGAAATCTAAATCTATTTTCGCAAAAATCCACCGACTCACGATAATTATTCTTTGGTTAATTAAAAAGTTGTTTAAATTCTTTTTCGAGCTTAAAAAAAGTAAGTAAATATACTACTTATTTAACCGCAAACAGAACCATATCTCCGGCTCATTAGCTAAAGCTCAAAAATTCTTCCATTATTCACTTGCGCTCGCTCGCTTTCTCGTACAGCACGAAAGTATTATATGTAACGTATATGCTTACGTTCATCTTTTTTTTTTCTTCTCTTATTTTTTGGTGAGGAGCGAAAGAGAGAAGGAAGAAGAAAAGTATGCACTCTTTTCTCTCAAACTCTAACGCGTGAAAATCCTCTATCCAAGCAGCAGGATACTCATTTTGGTGGTCTCAAGGATATAAATTCCATTCCTTTTCTCTACTAGTAGAAGCTACCATATAGCATGCAAGCTCCCGCGAGCGAGCGCCAAAAAAAGAGAAAGAGAGAGAAAGAGAGAGTTTTTCAAGTGAAGAACCGTTAAAGCGCACAACGCTTTATATGAGAGAAAAAAAATATAAGAGCGAGAGAGGAAAGAAAGACAAAAAGACTTTTTCCTCGTAGATAAGAAGCAGACTGCAAGAAAGGCGAACTCTTCTATTCTCTCGCTTTCTCTCTTGGTAGCTCTCGACTACGTATAATTTATTACGATTCGGTGCTTTGCTCTCTCACAAGCGTCGAGGACTGAGAGGCTAAAGGAATGAGAAAGAGATAAGAGATATTTTCTTTCTTTTTTTTTTGTTTTTTCGTTTTTTTTTTTTTGTTATAAGGAAAAGCTGTGGCTTTTCGTGAATGCTAGCACTATGTTTTTCTCGCGTCTTACCGCAAACTGTTCCACCACACCAGTTGAGAAAAGGAAACAATAAAAAATACGTTGAATTTTTGGGGAAGCGTCGACGTTCTTAAAGAAAAAAAGAGGAAAGAATTTTTACCCACTTGTCTCTCGAGGTAGTATACATCGAAGTAAATTTATCATTCAAACGTTATAATATACTAAGCAAGTTTGAATTTTCATCTATAATAATACAAGGGGAAATTCTTAAACGAGGAAAAAGTCTCCTTTTTTTGTCGTTATGCTTGATTAAACTTTCAATGTCCGGGGCTTTTATAAATACGTATATATAAAGCTTTTGGTTGGTATACTACTAGTAGTTGTGGTGGCAAGTCGTTAGAGAAATCGCTTTTCTCTCGCGTCATTACCTTTCCACGCTTTTATTTGGTTATACCAATGCTATGGATATTCTTTCGTTTATTTTTTTTTTTTCGTTTATTTCTGTATAAATGTATCGTTTTGTTGATGTACTGCAAGCTAGGTGAGCTTTAGTAATACAATTGATTAATGCATTTCAGTTTAGTGCTAGCCATTTACTCAGCAAATTAAATGTGAAAAAATAGAGCTTTCTTTGGTTATCGTTTCATGTTAAAAATAGGCTGGAACGTGAGTTTATTTTTGAAATTGTTTGTGTGAAGTGATAAAAATAGTTTATTTTTAAAAAAGCTATTTTATTGTGAAGATTATCAAAAATAATTTTTCTATAAATTATTGTATAAATTGCAATGAAAAAAAGTTTTTAAACATGCGTTATTTTACGGAATTGAATTCAAAAATGATAAAAATTTAAAAAAGATTTGTACTTTGGTATTTTACGCAAAACAACAAGCGTCGAACTAAATAAACATCAGGATTTTTAGCTCTTTATTTTCGGACACACGAGGCAATGAATATCATGAATAAAATAAACTTTTATTGCATTGTATTTAACTATTTGTATTTGGAGGATTATTTGAAAAATATAGTCATTTCCTAACTGCAAATTCGGAGTTAAAAACGTTTTAATCTAATGTTCAACTATTACTTTTTTATTCAAAATTTAATATGATGAGTTGTTTTAGATAAATTTTGATTTTATAAAAAATTTAAAAAATCGTAAAATACAATTAAAAAATAATTAATTAATTCATTTAATTACCATTAAATCTAATTCGACAATTTTTTTTTAACATCACTATACTTATGCTATCATTACGATGCTAATTAGCGACGGAAGTCATCAGTGTGTTTGTGAACAAAGCACGTGTAACGTATAGTAGCGCTTATATCATTCGGCCGCCGAGAGCGGGATTCGAACTCGAGACCTCGAGATCACAAATCCATCGCTCTACCGAATGAGCCACTGACGACCTCATTCTAATCTGTAATAAAATTAAAACAAAATAAAAATATTAATGAAGAATTACTTTAAAAATTTAAACAAAAAACATGAATGAAAATTTAAAAAATTTGTAATAGGTATTATACGCCATACTTTATAGTTCATTTATACAACGTTTATGCCTTTTAAAATTATTTATACGTACGAGAAAATTGACAACTCCATAGCAGATCAAGTATTGCTTGAAGAAGAAAACTTACAATTCGAAAAATGTCTTCAAGGCTCCAAGAGGTTAACTTTCTTATTGGCTGTCTTGGCCTTTATTAGATTTATATTTTATACGTTTCAATAAAACCACAGATTCAACTCTTTCTCAGCGCTATATATACTCAACTCGTATCTTGAAAAGTTTTCTCTTTTTTTTATAGTGGATATTTTCCGTTTTTTATGCTAAGATATAACATTTTAAGCTTTTTTCTGTCACTTGATATTTTTTTTTCTGTTTATTATTTTGAATATTACACTACAATAGAAGAAAATATTCAGAAATCATAAATTTTTTCATCTATAATTTTCAAAATTTATTTTTATTTCGAGTACAATATATTTAAGAAATTTGAGAAAAATATTATAATTTGAATGTTTGATATATTATTAAAAATGGAATAATGTTTTATAATATCTTTTTCAACACTGAATTAAAAACCACTGCAAATATACTGGCGCCTAGCTTTACTCTAAATAATTTGATTTAGCGACACGTAAAACTATTTTTCTAGGAAATTTTAGATCGATTCCTATTAAATTTACTTCAGTTATAGTAGTTATTATAATAACTTTAGAAAATCGACTTTTTTGCAGTAAAATCATATTTTTAACAAGCTATTGCATATTGAAGCTTAAAAATTTAATGAGGTTTAGTACTAAATGACCCTAACAATCCATTAAAATTTTATTAAATTATTTTCAATAGTGTTCGAGCTATAAGCGCTTATGAATAAGGTACCTTTTTTCTGTAGAATAAAAGAACATTGACCGCTAACGTTAAAATTTTTTTAGTAAGTTATTTACACGAAGACATTTTTAATATTGCAAAATATGCATTTTTTTTAGATAAATTTTTTTTAAACGTTTAATTATTATAATTTAATCGTTGTTAAATTGAAATGAATGAACCAAGCAAAAAATTATAATTCAACTGTCATTTTAAAAATAAAATGAGCAATGCCAGATCAAAGTCGGTCAAACAATTCTTAATTTATGGATACGCATACACGCTCATCGAAAATTTTAATTCCTTATTAGTTAAAGCACGTTTCCAAAATTTTGTTTTGAAAACTACTTTTTTACAACCACAAACTTTTTCCTGAAAAAATATTAAATAAATATTAAATTTCAATCTTTGTAAAATAACATTTTTTTTAAAAACATGTTTATATATGTATATTATATTTCATAGGAAAAGGTAATTATACTTTTGCAGAAACTGGAACTTCCCAATTTCAAAGTTTAACAAATTTACATAAGATAATTTTCCAGGAGGATCACAAGAAACTCGTAACACGTGATGTAATTAATGTAACTATGTCGCGATAGAAGCTTTTTGTTTAAAAACTCAAATCTAATGTTAACACGGGCCTTTAGTGAAACGGATTACGAAAACAGAAAAGTTCAATTAAATTAACCGTGATTAAGAAAAAATAAAAAAAAATTAATAGAAAGTTTTATTTTATTTAATTTAAAATTAATAATAAGCTTTCTTTTATAATTAATTAAATTTAATGTAGAACCCATAATTTTCTCTCTCGAACTAATCGAATTCGTTTGCAAATACACGGTTAGATTTTCAGCCTGTTCTTTACCCATTACTTTTCCTCCCTAATTAATCAAAAAATAATAAAAACTTTTTTTTGTACCTCGAATTTCTTCTCTTCGTTGTATTTGATTAAAATAATTATTCCGCTTGATTGACGAGGAAAATACAAAACGATAGAAAAAGTTAAAAAAAATAAGTGGAAAAAATTAAAAGCTTCGCTCTAATTATCGTTACAGCTGTTTTTAGTCTACACGTTGCGCGGCTCTCCAAGCTTTTCTCTCTCGACTATATACGCATTTAATTGATTTACCGTGAAAATCCTGAGAATTTCCAGATAATTTATCACCGCGCACCCAGAAGAAACGAATCAATTTGCACTACTGTTGAGAGAAATCTCGCGATATAGAGCTTTCCCCATATACTTTCAATCCAAAAGCTCAGCAAAATAACGAAACGATAAAGGTTATGTGCTCTGAACTTGTTATATATTCTTATTCCTTATATTTTTATCCTCCTTTATTCCTTTTTAAATTTTGTGTATCTTGCATTTTTTTTCCAAACGAAATATAAAGAATCTATTGGAATTTATTTTTGCAAATTCTTAACGGATAATGGTACACTGTTATGTCGAATATTTAAATATACAGAGTCAATGAAATTTTTTCATTTTTTAAAAATTTTACTGAAAAAAGAAATTTGGTATGTATAATATTTCAAAGGTTCAAATAATATTTATAAATACTTTCCTGCTATAGAAATATTTTATACATATGCATACTCATCATAGCATTAAAATTACTTAAAATTTTTAAACGTATGTTTTACGGAATATCATATTTAATATGCAAAAAAAAGAGCTTAATATTTTAATGAATATTCTCTGACATATTTTGTAAAAATAAGAGGAATTTAAAATCAAAATTTCGTTTGGAATAAGCTACTTAAGATTTGTAAAACTTGTTTTCATGCGTACTTTAAACATATTGAATCTGTGTAAAATAAACCTATTCAATTAACAAAAAGTTATAAAAATGAAACTGCCTTTCTTTACTTTTAATAAGCAATCAAATTCTTAAAGTTTATAACAAAAATTTCAGAAAGCGAGAATTCTTAATTTTAATTTTAATTGTATTTTAGATGCAATATAAGATAAAACAAATAAAATAAAATAGCTAAGCCAACAAATTTATAAAATAACCAAACCTCAAATATTTTTAATAAAACTTAATTAATAATGTAATAATGAAATATCGTGAAATCACGAATTAATTACACAAGTAGTTTCATAATGCAATTAATTTATGAATTTGCGATATTTCATTATTGCATTTTCATAAGACACACCAACGGTAAAAATAATGTTCTTCAATTTAACTAAATACCAAACATTCTTTTCATTCAAATTCCTTCATTCCAACAACATCTTTTATTATTCCATTCCGTTCTCTCGTCTTTTTTTTCTTTCTTTTGAAGCTTTCACAATCCTTTGAGTTGGTTTTAATTTTCCAAACACCTTTAGAGAGACGCAGAGAAGCCGTTATCGTTATACTCTTGTGCACACGTGCGTGCGCGTATTCCCATATATGTATATATATATATACACATAGATATAGATGAACACATATCGAAGATAGTAAGCGTACGTAGCAGCTGTGAGCACTAGATAGGGTATAAGGCTGACCAAAAGCCACGGCTTGGGCTGTAGCCCTGTGGTCTTGTTAACTCTTCTCTCCTGGAATATAGCATAGCTTTGCGAACATGTGACTAAATTGCTCGTGAATTCTCTTGCCTTATACTGCTCTTGGTTACGTTATAGTCAAAAAAAAAGAAGAAAAAAAATAAGGGTGCGTATGAGAAAAGTCTGCCTCTGGCTTCGAGCAGAACATTTTACGTACGCGCTTCTATATGTATGTGTGCATAAGCTTTTTTTGTCATAGACATGAAAGCTTGCAAAACGAATGCAGACATTGTGAGTTTGCTTATTTTTTTGGTCTTGACAGGTGTGTTTTTTAAAATCGATAGGCTGTACAGATGAAATCGGTCGTTTGTTGCCTCTTTTTTTAGTAGGCAATAAGTTTTTATTTTCGTATACGCTTTTTTTTCTTCAGAGACTTGCGTATATTTTTCATCCAAAATAGATTGTAGTATTCTTTTTTTTTCTTCTTCTTATGCTTGCAGGAAAATATTGAAGTTGAAATTTTAATGAAATTTCATTGAAGGTTGAATGTCAAACCCTTCAGACTTTTTACGGCGAGATTGTTTTCTCGGCTATTTTTGAAATTACGTGTTTTAATATTTATAAGAAGGTATATTTTTTTTTCTTCAAAAATATAACGGCATAGTTATTAAAAAAAAATAAGAGTGAGAAAAACTTTTTAATCTTGGATTTGAATTGATAAGAAAAAAAAAATTTTTTTCTGTCTGCTTTATGCCCTCTGAATTTCTGAAAAGAAGGTTACTTTAAAATAAGTCCTTAACGGAAGACTTATTCATATGGATTTAAATGAAACTTTCGGTTGATATTCAGTCAGCGTTTAATTAAGAGTTTAATGAAAATTTTAATTTTTAATATTTTCTTTTACATAGCAAAAAAAAAGTTGTAAGAAGATAATGTCTTGCAATGTTTTAGGGTAATGTAAGTAGAATAAGTTAAAGTTTAAATGAAAATGTTAATTTATTATTCATAAACTGGAAAGTGAAGAAAAAAAAGTTTACAAACCATTTATATTATACAATTTTTGTATTATTACTTTAAATTCATTTCTGACTTGTTACATGAAACAATATATTAATGAAAAATAATCTTAGATAAAACAAAATATTTTTATAAATTATATATTGTAAAAATAAATCAATCAATTTTTAAAAAAATAATATGATGGTAATATAACAATTTAATTCATTGTTCTATTTGATATTAATTTTAAATGAATGAAATTTCATGGTTAATATTTTAAAAACTTTGCGTGAATACAAAAAATCTGAAAAAATGACAAATAAGCTTTTCTCGCAAAAAGCGCTTAAAGATTCAGAAAGAAATGCTTAAAATATTTAGTTAAAACCAGCAGAAAAGCTTATTCTTTAACGTTGAACCGTTTTATTATTTAAATTTATCCTACGGACTACACTATAAACTAAAATCAAGCAATATATTTTCAAAGTGAAATATTTAAAATAATAATAAAAAATTCATCATCCATACCGAAAATAAAAGCACTTTCTTTCAAAGTAAATTAACAAAGACACAGATAGTGCCAAAAACAGCCTTTATCGATGCTGCTTCTCTTAAAAAAAGAGAAAAAGCTTTCAATATTTCACAAAAAAAAAAAACTATAAATCTTTTAAACCAAGAATACCGCATAAACCCATTCACACAGTGGACAATAAAAATCCCATTTGTCAGAGACCATCGACAAACAGACGTTCCGGTACAAAGCACCTAACGAAAAAAAAAAAGAAAAAATTTCTCACTCTGTTCCAATACCTACATACGTACACGCACATATGGAAAGAGAAATAACTGGAAAAAAAATAGTAAAAGCATAGGATAAAAAAAATATTGTAAGCCTTACCTCTTTATCACCTAGCTGATAGACTCTACAATGCAAAAAAGCCGTTTGACCAACGGCAATTGTGACGTTCCGAGCGACGTTAGTCTCGAATTGCGGCCAACCGCTGGTATTTCTCGTGCTACCACCGCCAGTACCACTGCCATAGCCCAGAAACCTATGATCTCGTGCAAGAGTTCCTACAATCAAACAGAGAGAAAATATATATATCTATACAATGTTAGCATGAGACCAGAATATTGCTTTTTTCTTTTTTTTTTGAACATATGTTTTTTTTTATTTGATGGTAGTGATCGAATATCGATATCATCGTAATATTTTCATCCAGGATATTTTTCTGAAGAGTGAACAATTTTTTTACGTGTTTTTTTTTTAAGTTATAAAAGAGAAATACAAAGTTTTGTATTTAAGCTACGGTTTCATGAAAAGAAATGATTGTAAAAATATAAAGTGGTTTCTGTTTACTTTAGTCAATATTAAACGTTCAAATAAAATTTTCCAGATTAATTTTTGAAAAATATGATATTATTGAGTTTTAAAAACGTAAAATAATCCATATCGAATAAATAAATGGCTTCATAAGAATAAATTTTAAATATCTGAGTATTTTTTAATTAAAAATTCTTATTAATACAAGTGCATTTAAATATCAATATCGTAGAGAAGAGACAAATTTGTTTAATTTCCATTTGTAAACCTAAAATCCTCGATCGGTTAACGACATAAATTTTCCACCAACCAACGCATATCAGCTATAATAAACGTAACCATATTTTCATATAAATGAATTGCTAATACCAAAATCAATATAGATTTAATGGTTGAGAAAATGTTAAATCGCCAGTAGCAAACACACTTTAGTATTGAAATTTACAAAATTGGCATATATGCCAAAAGCTTTTCCTTATACATTATTAGCAAATTCTACGCGATTATATTATCGCCATTAGACAATAATACAAACCTATTTCACATAATTGTGTAATTGTGCGTACTAAAATTACATAATTTGGTCCTTAATACTAAAACAACTCAAAATGTTCTCCATCTCTCTTCATCTCGTTTCCCACTTCTACTGTGTTTCTCCTTTTACTCGAGCTTCACTTTGGGTATAGTATTCCAAGACTACAATCTCATTATCAATTTAGCAAACTTTTCGATAGCTTTACTACAACTAGTATAGCGAAAAGGAGGCGGGAAGGGAGGCTTTGCTCCCATATAGTGAAAGTGGAAAGCTCGAGATTTGCGGCTCGCGCGTGTCGTAATTTCATGCAACTACTACCAGCACGACGGCACACATAACGTTATTCTGCTTTTAACAATTATATATCTATATAGTTATATACTATATATTATATGCATATATATCTATCTCTGTTTCCCGATGGATTATTTGACGATACGCTTTAATTTAGCGCGTTAGTTGACGATAGATTTTACCTTCGGGTAATCGAATGTAAACAATTCTGCCTGACTGAAAATTAAGCGCAGGCTAGATTGAACAAGGAGCAGTACCCTTCGTTAGTGATTGCCGTTGATTAGAAATTATTATTATTATTAGTTTTTTTTTTTAATTTTAATTAGAGGAGATGATTCAATAATAAGTTTCGTTAAGGAATTGAAAATATTTTAATGAACGTATAATTATAAGTTTAATATCAATTTTTTAGAATTTATAACTTGAAAGTTTTATGTTTGTTATTAATTATATTGTTTGTACAAAAAACATTATGTTTATTGTTTCTATGTAAATGTTTACGTCAAAAGATAGGCAAAATTGATCTAATTAATGCGTGAAGTAGAATCAATTAGTTTTAGTTTGTTTTTATTTCGAAGTTTTATTTAAACTTTTTCACAAAATCAAAACTTTTACTACTGCATATTTTTTTCAATATTTTTTTTATAAGAGAACTGAAAAATTCACCAAAATTGGTGAAATACTGGTAGTTGTACAGTTTCTTTTTTGTGAGAAAAAAATTTAAATAAAACTTAGAAATAAAAGAAAATAAAGTTGTTTAAATTTACTTTAAGATGTTAGTTTAAAAAATTTTTTTATCTGTTTTGCTTTCCCAGAGAGAAAAATGAATTCATACTTTTTCAATGTTTAGTGTATCTTTTTATTTTTATGTTTGAAAATAAAATAATCATTGATAATTCTTTCAAAATAAATAAATAAAATTTTTTCGACTTGCTTTGAAACATACTTTTAGTTTTATCAAATTTTTCTAAAAAATTTAAATTCCGTAAAAATAAATTTTGACATACAACTCAGTTCTTTTTGAAAAAGTATAATGTTCAAGTTGTTCGTAGTTGTTTCAAAAAAAGCCAAAGTTTTTTTGTATAAGTAAAAAGTTTTCTGAAAAAAAAAGGTTACCAACTTGTTCTATAAAAAGTATATAGGTTAAAAAGACAGGAGAAAATAAAAGACTAAATCAACAATTCGCAACTCTTAATTGCAAAAACAAAAATTATTCGCTTCTTTGAATTTTAAATTTTCCCACTTGTTATTTACAAATAATGTGACCGTCTAATAAATAATATGCGTGTCTATATGATAAATGTCAAATGTCTGACCTAATATTGGGTACTATTACTGAATAAAAATATTACTCATCCATCCGAACTTTTGAAAATAAATGTCAGCTTGATTACAGAGAGTTTTCATAAATTAACCCTTAAACTGAACAATTCGGTTAGACCTTTATATTTTTGTTATTTTTCTAAAATAAAATAAGTTTTAATGATTAAACTTCAAAACCTTGGAATTAAAGCTAAATATATTTATTTTCTTAGGGGGATATTAAATTTTAAATTAATTTGGAAAATAAGTTATAAAATAAGTCCACTAAGTAGTTTTCGTAAAAATTTTATGAGGCATCGATTAACGTTCATTATTTTAATTAAAAAAATTAATTTGTTTATAATTGTAGTTGACTTTTTATAAAAACACTTGTTAATTATAAAAAAAAATTTGCGAATTTGAACTAGTGTGCAGTTTGAAGGTTAATAAGATTTAATTTCTTTTTTCTTATTAATAATTTTTTAAACTGTTATTTCACTTGAATAATAATTTCGAAGGGTCTATTTTAATTAATATTTTGAACTTTCAAACATTAAACGTGTTTCTCGAACAAAATATGAAAAGTTACAGCTGTATCAAATTATTTGTAAAATAATGCCAGAAACGAAACTGTCTCTATGAAAAAGAAGTAAACAACAAGTTATATAGTTTGAAAAGTTTTAATGAAAAAACTCTCTTTCCCTTTCTTTCTCTCTCTCTCTCTCTCTCTCTCTCCTCGCTGACAAGTATCGGTGTACAATTAACAACCATGAAGTTTATATTCAATTTTCCTCATGCAAAAATTAATACTTTTTTTCCTATTTCTCTCTTTCTTTTTACTATTAAAAGTATTCGTCGTTAATAATTTCGAAAACATAAATATCACACGCTAACAATAAAAGTTTATCAAACTATAATTATAAGCATCTGTTGCCTCTTTTTTAGAATTTTTTAAATTTTATCCTACGTTTGAAAATATCCTTTTTAACGTTGCTCTCGTAGAGAAATAAATCTTTCTTTTCGACCAAAGATTACGAAAAGTTTTATTGTCGTCTCGTCTCGACAAAAATTACAATAGCTTAATATATATCAAGGCCATAATTCACAGTAGGCAAGGCTTTTGTATCGGAACCGAGATATAACACACAACCCCCAGTACAAAATGCAACGATCGCTTGTAAAAGGAGTACCTTTCAGCTTTATATAAAATGAGTTTTGGAAAGCTTTGAAAATCTTTTTAAAGTAAAAAAAAAACGCTTTAGCTCTCTTGTGTACTTGGAAAATTTTCCTCTTTCGCTTTTTTTTTCTAAAGCTTCATCACCCTTCTATTTAAATGTCTCGATTTTAAAAGTTGTTTATAGAAAGTCTTTAAGATATACGTCGACAAATTCGCGAAGTTAGCTAGGTGATTAATCGCTGTAATTTTTTTTTACCTGTTCTTTCAAAAGTTTTCTTTTCTTCAACGAGACTTATAAAGACATGTTAGGATCTTAAGGATACAGAGAGAGAGAGTTTTTATCAAAGTTTTCTTTTATAAAAGATGTTTTTCTTTTTTAATCTTGATATGAATTACGTTTGGTAAATTTAATTGCTTAATGAATTTTGCTTTGAGATTTAATATACTTCTTAGAAAATCGATAAAAATTAACCATTAAACACCTTGAAATTTCAGCTCAAGATTTTTAATTTCTTTCTTCGTTTAATGAGTTCTTAGAAAATTATTAAATTAATCTAAAATAATATTGAATTAATAATAATCTGGTTATTAAATTTTTTTTCATTTAATAATTTACTTCTTTTTCATTAAATTCTTGAAAATATAATAATATTTCAGAATTTCAATTAAAAAGAAATTTTCCACTTAAATTATTACAATTTCAGTATTAACTTGCAATTAATATTTTCTGTACAACGTAATTAATGTGAAAAAATTTAAAAGGTATAAATTATTATCATTTTACAAATCTCTCTTTTTTTTCAACACTTAAAACTGTACGTGGAAAAATATAAAATTTTTATTAGATAGGTACGTGACAGTATTTCTCAGATATGACATTTAATATTCTCATTGTGTATCAACGTCACGGTGATGCCGTAAAATGTTTTTGACTTTATAAAACTCAATGCTGCAGAATTTAATATTGCTGCAATCTTAATAGAAATCAGAGAGTCACAGATAAAATGAGAGGGAATATCTACATGTATATATATATATATACATATAGATATATTTTTATAAAGATGAATTGTGCTATTTTACTGGACACGGGAGATTTATAAAATATATATATTTCTCATTTTATTTTTAAAGGTTAATTTTCTAATTTTTAATATATTAAGAAATTTTTATTGCTTTGATTCAAAAGTTTAATTTTATGTTTGTCATATCAAATAACTAGCATTTTTAATATCACTTAAGATTTGATTTTTATGAAAGTTTTCAAATATGATAAAATAATTTATAGAAAATTTCTTTGAAAAATGTTTATGATAATTATGTAAATTTTAATGATGAAGAGTTTTCCAATTTTTCAAAAATTAAATTCATTAATAATATTTAATATTTGTTCATAATGAATTATTTGAAATATAACAAAGAAATTTTTGTTTATTGAAAAATTTATATTTCAATTCTACGATCAACAAAAGAAACGTTATTCATCATCAGTTACATTGAATTTGAAAACCTATAAACAAATTCTCACCAGTCACGCGTCAATCGAATTAAATCTAAATAAACGAACTTCCAAAGCTTGGGCACAAAATCCCAACGCAACAATAAAAGAAAAAAAAAGCGATTCTAAAGAACCGTCGCGCATTTCCCTTTCTCTGATAAGAGAAAGAGAGAGGTTTGCGTATACCCGGGAAATTGAAATCGGACCGTCGTCAGAGTGACAATTCTAAATCCGTCGTCGGCTGCTCTAGCAAACGTGTGCTGCAAAACCTCACCGGAGTAAATAAAATGAAAAAAAAAAAAAGAAAACAGCGTTAGAGGAAGAGAGAGAGTTTGACCAAAGAGAAAACGCTCAGCTTCAATCGGATACTCAATTTAAAATTGTGATTCTGGTATATACGCTTGGATCGTATATACCGGAGGTAAAGTCTATAAAACTTCTTTTAAAACCATTGCCTACCTTCTGATTAAATTCGAGCTTCATACTATATACCCATTCAATTTTTGTTGCTTGTAGAACAATAAAATGAACGAGCGCAAGCGCATAAGCTTTGAATATTAAGTTTAAAAAAACAATAAATTTTCTTATAATAAATAATGTATTTTGTAAAAAAAATGGTACGAAGAAAAACGAGTTAGTAAAACGAGAACCCAAAAAATAAGAATCGTTTTCTGCTGCGATCAGCATTGGCTATTTAATCGAAATAAATAAGTTAGAATAAAATATAAAGTAAGGCGTGATCCAATGCTATACAAGATAAAGAAAATGCCGAGAGAAAAACAACGAAAAAGCCTTATATTCTGTTCGTAAAAAAACAGAAAGGCTATATAACCTTATATATTTGTTCATCGATATTCCATACGAGTTCGCTAGTATTGTACAAACGGTTAAAGGTTTATTAAGACATACGCGAAGATAGATGATGTATCGAAGGACGTGAGTTTTATTTTTACTTTATGGAGTACAATGAATTCAAAGATACTTTTTTTATTGTGGATTACTTACAACTATCTCACCGAATTTCATATGTTTTTATACGCACAAACGTATATATGCATATGCTTTGATATGTGAAAAAGTTTATTTGATTTTTTTATTTTAAAAAAATATTGTTTTAATTTGAAGTTAATGATAAAATGTCAAATTTGAATTCATGAAGAAAAAATGTTAATTTTGAAATTAAAATCTAGCTTCTCTTATATTTGCTCATTACACATGTAAAATTTAATGGAATTCATGAAATAAAATTTAATTAAATTTACATGAAAAATTTACATGAGCGATGAGTTAATTTGCCTCGTGGAGTAACTTCAACGGCTAAAGTGGAATGACAAAAAGATAAAAATTTTTTAAAATGAAATGTTTCTAAAAATTAAGAACTTGTAAAATGAGAAAACAGAATTCAATTTAGCTTTGAAAAATGTAAAAAAAAAAAACAAAATTAATTTTTTGATCTCGACATCTTTTAGAATATTTCGACGATGTAATCATATTCAAAATTTTCCAGCAACGTAAAGCACTTAAAGAGGAACATATTTTTAAGCTCCATAAAGGTAGTTAAAAATGCAAGAAAATGTTTATTTAATCTGAAAATATCGTTTTATCTCCAACGTTATAATCTTATCAGAATATCATTTTTACGTTGACATTGCTTTCAGTAGCATTTCCCTTTTTTCTCTTTTTCACACCCTGGTTCCCTATACAAACCCTCCATTTGTAATCAAATGTCCCATACACGCTTATTTAAATCTCTTTTCAATACGATCAACATCTCGATCACATACAATACACCCATGATAAACATTCTTCTCTCTCTGACTCTTTTTTTTTTGCTAACGTCAAAAAACCAATTTCTCATTGATTCGCTTTTCACCTTAGTCCAAACGACAAACTTACACATGATGTTTGATCGACTGTATGGGGAGAAAAGAAATCAATGTATTTAATGTATATAACATACATGTGCGTGTGTGTGTATGTACATGTGGATATATATGTGGGGAGACACGACCTCAGTCAAACTTTTTTTTCCCAACATCTATCCTAAAGTGGACGAGAAATTGAGGAGGGACAAGATTTGTACTATTTACACATTTTCTTATTACGTCAAGTGCTCTCAGTAGTATATGCGCCTTAGCAAATCGTACAGTCTGTTGAGAAATTTAAAGATTGGAGATTATTGTGTCACTGAAAATGCTTTTTCAGATTTATAAAAGTTAAGAAGACATGTAAATCACGATAAAAAAAATGAAAAGAGGATAAATATTATTTGCATAGATTAGAAATGTAAACAACCGTAAAAAACGGATTTGTTTTTATTATTTATTCAAATCCGGTACTGAATTAATTTTATTGCGTTAAACGCTTTTTTCTCTAAAGTAAGCGTTTTAACATTTTTTTTGGCCAATAAGACCTATAAATTAAGATTCTATTCTTCGATCCATGTATGAACTTTTAACTCCGACTGTACAGCAGTCATATGATCGTAAAAAGATCTCAAGTACGAAAATAAACCATAAAAGGAATAAAAAAAATCAGTGGGAATCGAGGGTGAATATTCGTATGGTATATGTTTGAGTGTTAAGACAAGGCAAAAAAAAAAAAAATAAGTTGACAACAACAAACGTTCCCAAAGGCAGACTTAAGTTTTTTTTTCTATCCAACAAAATATCATAAGAGAAACGATGCGTAACTCACCACAAGGATTTCTAATACACTTTTTTGTCTTTTCCTTTTTTTTTTCTTCTTCCCCTCATCACAATAGTTGACAAACATAGAAAAAGGGAATGTGAATGGGATATATACATTTTCTTTTCTACTTTTGTTAGCCCTATAAAGAAGAATAAGAAGAAGGCTTATATTCAACTTTCAATTGCTCACAATGTAAGTGATATCAAGTTGTGGGAGTAGGTGGAGGAAGGGGGGAAAAGGGAAGGCTCTTTATGAACTTCTGTCTGCTAAGCGTACTTTTACCCGTTGTTCTCTCCACCATTGCAATTTTCTCTCTCTCTTATTCTCTCTCTTTCCCACTATCCCTTATTCTCTTTACCCTCGAGGTATTTAGGTCATTATTTCAAAGAGCAAAGCGCCAGACGCAGTGACTCTACTAATGCCTCTTTTATTTTTTCTTTTTTTTTTTTACTTGTGCCACTGAAATTTTTTTTTTTTATTCTTTTTTTTTCATTTTTTAACTCTTGAGCTTCTGGGTTTCTTTCTTTGTTTTAGTCGTGATTCGATTTAAGTGGAGAGCAAGCAAGTTCATTTTTTTTTCAAGTTTGTTTTTGAGATTATGATGAAAATAATTTTTCTTGAATTATTTGAAAAGAAATTTTTTTCGAGTATTTGATTTTTAGTTCTCTGAAAAAATTTCATTTTATTGGTGGAAAGAATGATATTAGATTTATCGAACTTAACGGTACATTTTATTATTGGTTTTTACGAAGAAATTAAATACAAGATTATTACATTTTTATTATTTCATAATAACTCGTGGAATATACGTACTGAAGAATAATATTTACGTATTTATTTATTTCCAGACAGAAATTAACAAATATCTTTATATACTTATAAGTAGAGTAAACTCATATAATTTATTTATTAATTAGCAGCAATAAAAATATTTGGTACACAAATAAAATTTATTATTACAATTACTGTATTATAAGGGATATTATAAAAGAAGCTTAAACGATATATTCTATAAAAACAATGTAAAATGAAATGAGATTTCATAAGAACCTCGAGCGATTAATTTAAAAGTAAACATCATTATTCAATTTAATTTTTTTTTTAATTAAAATTTTACATCTACTTAAATTATACGTAATGTGATATTAAAATATTATGAATATTCCATAATATCAATCGTAAGTATTATCGATATCACTGGAAATATTACATTAGCATTATATAACAGTCGTATTTATTTAATGTTATTTAATTTATAAAACTCATTATATTAAGTAATATTAAGAGGGTGGAGATTACTGTGATTTATTACAATATGAATTTCATTGAAATTCCATTAAAATATCGATTTTTAAAATAAATTTATCATTCATTACTTTTAAAATATTAAATATGTTAAAAATAATTAAAAATATTTTAATAAACATCTCAACAATAATGACCTTTTTATTAACAAATAAGCGGACTAAGAGTGAACGGTTTTTTTCGTTAACTATTAGCGAACAGTAATCTGACAAATTATTACCCACTAGAATAGCAAATAATAAAATTGAATAAATATTAATTTAAATAAAAAAACTTTAACTCAAATTTAAAATCTTGCTCTTTTAAGTCTATAAAATTATCACAAATATTGACATACTAACAAAACGTTATATGCAACTAGGGAAGAAAATAGATTTCTTTCTCACGGTTTGAATCTCTCAAGAGAAACCTACGATTCTGCTCCTTAGTTGCATAATGTACAATTGAACGATTACACTCGCATTGCAATAATATAAGTTAATTATTTTCAAAACACCTTTTTTCATTTATTAGAATTGAAAATTAAATTAACTTATTTTACCGTCATTAATCAGTGATGCCATTTGAATCATTATTTTGCGAAACATAAATGATTCTCTTGCTTTTTAACACAAATCACAATAAATAAATCTGACTAATGACATCATGATGAGTCTGCAATGAATTTCACGTGTTTTAACAATTCAAAAAGAAAAAAAGGAGTATCATAATAACGTTATCTTTATTATTCTTACTAGTAACCCATATATATAGCTTAAATAGCACTAAAAATCATGGTAAACTTTATTATTGGATTTAAGAGGTAGCCAATTAATCTGGCATAACAAACAACTTTGAACAGTTAACAAATGAGGCCTTTTCCATCTGAAGCTTCAAATAAAATTATATAAAGAAAAAGTAGTAAAATCCGCAGAAGGAAATGGAAGAAAATGCTTTTGTTCATTGCAAAAAAAGAGAGAAAAAAAACGGCTACTGCCTCTTGAGGTCATTGGTACTATATACTCATTCTCTCACTCTGCTTTTTTTCTTTTTTTTTTTTATTCTCTCTCTAACATTGAGAAGTTCCGGACCGTTGAACGAAGCTTTTAAACGAGCGAGCACACCGGCTTGTTAGCAAAAGGTTAGAAATGGTTGTTCTCTCTACTCTTTTTTACTCTCATTTTTCTTCTTCTTCGTTTTTTTTTTCTTCTTTTTTATTTTTTTTTTGCTTCATTTTTACAGATGAGCTTTCAGAGCCCTTTATGTAAGCCCTTTTTGCTCTTCTTATTGTACTCAACAGAGAAATTCTTCTTTGCACTAACACTAGAAAACGCGCGACGGAAGTTCTTGACGAAAATTGACGAGAAGTAGTAATGTAATTAAGCCTGGAAACGAAGTATTACGAGCAGGGCACATGCACACACGTGTATTAAGGGTATATTTAAGGGCTTTAAAATATGGGTCTTGTTGGATTAAAGTGCGTAATGAGGTTACAGTATATCATAACTTTTTTTTCGCTTTCTTTTTCAAGATTTTTGCGAGCAAGAAGATTTGGAGTTTAGTAAATTTATTTTTGGAACGTTTCTTTTAACGTACGTTTGTATCTTTTTTTTTTACATGACTGCTAAAATTAGATTCTTTTTTTTTATTCAAAACATTACGTGTGGTATAAGCGAATTACATTATTTGCATACACAATGTTTCTAGTAATTGAATCGCACTTTAAAATGTAACTACTAAAATCTTTTTTTAAAGATTTTAACGTTAATTAAATCTTTATTTTATGACCTTAATCTATTTAATAAACAATGTCGGATAAATTATTGAACTCAGCTAAAACATAAAATAAACAAATTGTTTTTACATTATTTAAACTTTTGACGTTAATAAAAATATTTACAAAAATAAAACCCCGTACTTCTGTTAACATCTCATTAAAAGTTTGAGCACAATAAAACTAATAAAGCTTCTTGTTATAATTATAGAATGTTCGATAAATAATGATCAATTAACTGGGTTATATACTTGAAAGAATAAATGTCTACCGCTCAATACTTGCTCTGTAACATTAACGCCAAAAGTTTCAGTTTCGATAAAAATGATCGATTCTACTTTCTTTTAAATATTTTCGTTTGCATGAAAGTAAGACTATGGTCATATGAAAACCTCCCAACATAACAGTAAAATTTTCAAATTCATTTGTCCGAAGAAGCTGAATGTGTTGAGCAATACGATGAACACCTTCATCACAAAACAATGGAAAATATTTTTTGGTTTAATTGACTTAAAATGTCTTTAAAATTATCCATAGCTGTGTGTACTGCCGGACATTCAGTAACAGGATATGGTAATACAAGTTTTTATTGAAAAAAAAGGAGTGAAATTCTTTTAATATCCATACAGACGGCAGTTAATTAAAATTATATATGCTTGACCTGTTCAGATATATCCTTTAATACTCGTGTATATTTGCATATTTTTCCCTTACATTTTTCTCATGCTTGTTATTATTTTTACATATCAAAGTTATATAGTAATGCGAGCTTTTTTATGTCTTGTTTGATTCATGTTTATTTCTTGAAACAATACGTGTTTCATTAAATAATTTTAATGTAAACAAGTTGGAATTAAAGATGTACATAATTACGTATCCAATATTTTATTCGTCTTTGAATCAATACTATTATAATATACTATAATAATCACATTTTTTTAAAGAATATAAATTACCTTTTTTACGTTTTCTTTTTTTGTTTTCAAACGAAAGTTCGTTCTTAAACAAAAAAGTTAGCACTAATTTGCAAAAGTTTTAGCTAACGCAAACACGAAAAACTATTTTTGTTCGAACTCTCGAGAAACTGTCACATCAAGATTTTCCTTGCGAAAAACATATTGAAGCAAGAAACGATATAGGAAAAGAAGACACAAAAAGAAAGAAAGAAAGAACATTCTTTTCTTATCAAATTTTCTCTTTTAAAAATGTCTGCTACAGATCAAAACTTTTCTATATAAACTAATAGGTACTGCCGTCTGTAGAAAAATTATGCAAACTTAAAAGTAAGATAAGGAAGCGATAGTTACTTTGTTATTAAAATAAATTTTATAATCAATTTTTGAAATGAGAATAATTTGATAATTTTAAACAACTGATCAATGGAATGGCTAACTCGATCGAGCTTTAAGAAATTCTTTAGAAAAAACTGTACAGTAAAAGTTCGCAGATTCGCCTAGCAACGCTTACAACTTTTGCAATCGCCATGGGAGAAAAAAGTAAAAGAGAAAAAAATATAAGATAAACTGAAAGTCAGTAGGTTAGACATTGTGGCACCGACAAAAAAGTAAAAGATCTTCTTGGAAAATATTAAAGGGGATATAGACGAGCGTTTGTGTATCAGTACTGCCACGTGGATAAATGGCCAAGAGTCTGTACTTCCCCATGGTCGTCGAGTCCATGGTCATTTTTCGACACAAAGTAGGAGTGACATTTTAATTTTGTTTATATTGTAACATATTTTTTTATAAATATTTATAAGACTGGATTTTTTTTAAACACGATATTGACAGAAATTAATAAATATAAAAATTAGGTCAAAGCAATTAAATTATGTTCGCTTTTTATGTGCGTCTATATTTTTCGTGGTTTCAAACTGATTTGATGTGGTCCGACGTTATTGGAAAGTTTAAAAGAGCTTTATAGATTAATATCATTTTTAGTCTTTTTATTGATATTAAAGGTCAAGATATTTTTAATTTAATTAACAAAGCGATCGAGTAAAAAATTTAATTATATTTATTTTAAAATCACAAACTGCGTCATATTATAAAATAAAATTTAATATTTATTTTGACGAATATATTTTTAAAAACTAAAACTAAACCTTTGTAATAGTGATACGAATTTTTTTGGATATTTTTATTTTATCAATGAAAGAAATTCAATTTTATATTGTTCCAATTTAAATCAAAATCGTTTAAAGCTAAACCACTGAACTATATAACAAACAAAACAAAAAAAGAAAAAACAAAAAAAGAGAAAATCAAAAGTATGCATGATTACATTTTTTTTTAGTTTTACATTTTTTACTTTTCAATGGATTTACTTGTAAAATGGGATAACGATGAAAAATTAAATCTCCTTTGTGTGCAACTGTTACGAAAAAAAAAATCGGGAAATTGGAGAAACGGTTTATTATTATAAATCCTATTGGAATGGATACCTTTGTTGACGTACAAATCGCATTAAAGTCAAAGTTTTTTACATACAAAATCATGCAACCATTGATATATGTTTCTGTGAATTTCAAAGCAAAAGAATCTATATAGCTTTATTTTCTTATAAAGAGTATAAAATTCAAATCAAAAAATATTTTTTATAATTATTTAAACATTATTTTTATTATTTAACAATGAATGCGTATTATTTGGTTAAGTTTTATTGTGTCTTTTCACGAAACTTTGATATCGTGTAAAATGAACTTCTATAATTAATCACAGTGTATGAGGTGACGTGTTCAACTTGTTTTGTAAAAATGAAATAGAAAAAAAAGACTTAGTTAAGAGCAAATAGGATGAAAATTTTCCCTTGATGAAGGTGACCTAGAAAGCACAGTGCGGCATGTACGGGAGAGAAAAAAAATGAATTCACTTCATAAAACTTGCTTAAGTTTTTAAAATTCGCGAGTCGTTTACTTTGTTAAGGTAAAAAATAGATGATAGTTTTCAATTACAAGGCGCTGCTTATTAGGCGTTACGGAATTTTCATTTATTTTAAAACTGCTAATGTTTTTCTGTTTAGTCGACGACTAAAGCTCGTAAAGGTCAGAAATTTCATAAACAAATGTGCATAATTTACAACAATATCATATTTTATTTTAATAAGTACAATGAAATATTCAAATTTTATATCCGTTTTCGTATTTAAATTTGTAGTGACATGATATTATTGTTGTTTAATTTTACGGTAATATGTTAATTGTAGTAAATAATACCACAAATGAATAATTATTTATATTTTAAATAAATTAAAATTAATTCATGCTATCAAGTTAATTTTCAAAAATAAAAGCAAAAAAACTTTAAAAGATTTGACCAAATTAAAAAAATTATATGTTAAATTGAAAACATAATGTCATTGTCTTACTATTATATTATTCATCATAATATTTACTATGCTTTCTATATCTCTAACGATCCTCATAGAAAATGCCCCCATAACTTATAAATACGCAATCAAAAGTTTCTATTACTACATCAGTTCATCTTTACAACCTTTCGCTCATACATTTTTTTTCCTTTCTTTTTTTTTCATTCTTTTATCGATAAATATACTCATAATAACGTCTCCTTATATATACACCATAACCGAGTATCATGCTATACACACGTACACAACTTAACCATGGAAGCATATAGAAGAAGAAGAGAAGATTTTTATTGTATCAATAATAAGGTACATACATCACCGCGAGAAAAGCAATCTTTCTTCTTCTCGTATAACAGATGCGACATATATTAAACTATAACGACGCAAACCTTACAATTTTATCGTATATCGAAAGCACCAGACCAAGAGACCAGAGAGAAAGAGAGTAACGTGCGCACGCGAGTAAGATGGAGAGGCAAAAGACATAAAAAAAAAAGAAGAAAATAAAGAAAAGCTAACTCTACGAAAGGTCATATTTCATTCCTTGTTGCGCAGGATTGTTCGTCTATGTATGTATGTGTAAGTTGGTGTAATAATGAATGAAACAAAGGAGGTTATATACTGGGCGTGTGAAAAATTGTTCCTTCAAAAGAGTCCATAATACGACAAGGCTAGTATGGAATGAAAGTCGAAATTTGTTTTCATTCGATTTTTAATCCTTTCATTTAATGTCACTTTTGTTACTTGACACGTAACATTACTTTCATTTGTTAAAATAAATTGCTTATTCTAATAAAAAAAAGAAAAAAAAGTTATATATAAATATATACGAAGCTTGAACGAAACGATAAGAATCAAGTAAATAATGTCGAAAGTTTTATCCAAGTGAGTGCAAAAGCGAGCTATAAACCTTTTGCGGGTATAAAGATCCTTCGCCTCTTTTCTACCCGACAGTAGTAACAGCAGCAGCTTTAGTCCCTATAGCTGTGATTCGGTGCTCAATTAACAGTGTGTGCGAGAGAGAGAGAGCGAGCGCGCGCGTCTGCCAAAACTTACTGAAGAGAAGTAAAAGTCGAATTAGAGAAAGAGGAAAGCAAGCGAATAAAGTAAGTCAAACGTTTGAACTTTCAACGAAAAAGAACTATGTATTATATACGTGTTTGTATGTATGTACGTATATATATATATACAAATTTGAGTTGAAGTAAAAGTCACCGGTGCGCAAGATGCGCGATGCGTTCGTGCATGATTATAGAGCTTATAATAGGCTGTTTTACGCAAGCTTACTACTTTGGTTATAACATTTGTGAGAGAGGGGGGGGGCGAATGCGTGCTGATGACAGCCTTTTCAATATACGCTACACATAGTTAACGTGCGTGTACAACAAACTATATACTGTATGTGAATTAGAGTGCGTGCGTGCATACATATTTGGGTTATATGTATTTAATGAAAAAAATTTAAAAAAAAATACTTTTTCGTATACGTTACCGCTTATGTTTTGGACAGAACGATTATGAAAAAATTAAAAATCAAACAAGTATGACGTTAAATAATTGCTTTTTTCTTCCAAAAATTAAATTTTTTGTTACTTTAAAATTTAATGGAATACTACGGTTGATTGATATAAATATCAAAAGTTTAGGGAAAAAGATTTACGGAAAAATTGAAGATAAACTTATTATGTGTTTCACGATTAATCCTAACAAGTCTATAGAATTAATTATTGCCTCATCTATATCGTTTGTCAAGAAGAAAACGGTAATATCTTGTTTTTAGCTGAAAAAGATGATATCTCGTTTTCTATTCAAAAAAGGTAATGTCGTTTGCAGTTGAAGGAAGGTGGTATCTTAGTGGCTGCCGCAACCGAGACATCACTTATATTTAACCGCAATCGACGTGTTATCTTTCTTGAAATTAAAACAAAATATGACTTTTTTCAAATATAAGCGAGATATCACCATGTTCGCTTCAATAAACGATGTTCGAAACTTATCTTATTTTAGAAAATAAGATCTGAAGAAAACTGTTTGTTCTTTAAACTTTTCCAATTTGCAATCTGTTGCTAAACAGAAAATTACCACTTATTTTCTTTGGACTAAAAAAATATATCCTTCTAAAAATTATATAACAAAGTTTTTAATAATGCTATTAAAAATTTTAATTTTATAATATTTTAAAATTTACTTTTCTGTCCTCCAGCCGGAAAGCGGCAACTTCCTGGCCATTGCCGCTTTTCGGCCGGAGGGCAGAAAAGTGCATTACAACCCATAGCCAGTAAAAAAGGAAGCCTCAGATCACATGTTTGTCAACCTCGGCTTCGCCTCGGCCGACAATATACTATGTAATATACTATTTAATCCTCAAGTACTTCCTTGACAATGGTACACCGTGCGTTTAGTTTATTTGCATAAAATGTCCAGGGAGAGAGCATTTGACCCAGCACATATAAGTTATACAATCCTATATACGGTTTTAAGTATCTACATTTAATAGTAAACGTGAGCGGCAACTGCACAGAGGATTCTAAAATATATATATATATATATATATATATATATATATATATATATATATATATATAGAAGAGAGACGCGTGTTACGGCTCGTTAAGACGAAAATTGAAAGGTATAGAGCTTTGCTATTAAAGAGATGAAGAAAGAAAGACACTAAAAGTAAGTGAAAAAGGAAAGAGAGGTAAAATTTTCTACAAACAGAAAAGAGTCTAGCACTTACGTATAGGTTTTTAAAAGTAAACGTGTGTCTGTGTGTGTGTATTATGAGAAGAGTTATCGTTTGTGCACTAGCGCGATAAGCGACGCTTTACTTTGAGTGTCTTTTAATTGCGATAATTAGAAGGAGGATTATGATAAGGGATTTCTCTATCGTTATGTGCTTTTTAAAATAAAAGCACTCTTTCTGTCATTTAATGTCTTATACATTTATATAATGATACAAAAAGTTTAATAGAAATTTTGGATGTTTTTTTTTTATTATTTCTATTCTTTATCTTATAATTCACTGGCATTTCAAAATTTCTCTTGCTTGAATGTTTCGGGCTCAAAAGATTTCGCGCTGAAAGAAACATTCTTTAGATGTTAGTTTACATTTAAAAAGGAAAATTTACATTTTAAGGATACTCAAAAAACTTTAAAAGGTACTATTTAAATCCCTCTTGGTAATGATAAAAGACTCCGAAAAAAGTATGTTACCATTACGCCAGTTTTAAGAGATGTAGTTATTTATCTTGTGATAGTTTTCATCTACATCACAATTACAATTCTGTGATAATAGTACTTTGGTTTTATGATGTTAAACAAGAAAAATCACTTAATCTGTTATCATTATAATCAGGTTAAAAAATAATTTGTAAAAAGTAAGATGCTGATAAATCTAATTATCCGATCACGTAATTGCTTAGACAACTAAATAACGATAATAGAGAGATTAATTAAGCGGTAAAAAGCTTTAAATAATCAATATTTTAATAATGTTGCATATTTTCAGGATTGAAAAATAAAATATATTGAAAATTAATTTCTTTTTGATAATTTAAAAAGAATAAATCTTTGTTGTTGTTTATAACAAAAGATTCAGTATATTCACTATTTTCATTTATATTATACATATAGCTTTAGATTCTACATTCGATTCATTCAATTCTTTATAAGAAGATTACTTCCTTACTTATTTATAATAATACAACTGTAAGCTGTACACAATTTATTTCAACAAATATGATTGCATATTTTATATAAAATAAAGAACAAATGAAAATTTGTTAAGTCTCATGAAGAAAAAATAGTTTGTAACAGAAACAATACAATTTTTATGTTTCGAATCAAATTTATAATTAAAAATATTTACATCTAATTATACTTATCCTATTGACCTACATTTTATACAGTTCACGTAACCGATACCATTTAACGCCCACCACTAATCTTACCGTCTTTTTTACATCATATTAAATCCTACCAAGCAATCCGGCATTTACTTTCGCTAAGACGTCAAAGAAAAAAAGAAAAAAAAAGTTAACATGTTGTAAACGAGGTCGAAGGATGACAAAGACGAAGGGCGCGTGATTCGCAATCTAATCGTCAAACTTCGAATGTTTTATATACAAAAGGGATATACAAAACAAGAAAATAAAAAAAAAAGAGAAAAGACAATAGGTGAGAAGGGAAAATACAAGAATAGAAAGAGTCGATGGTCAGAATCATTGAGATGACAAGGAAAGAAGAAGAAAAGGTTTCTCCGAATGCAATCCATACTAAAGATTGCCCATTACGCTTGGACGCTCTGGCAACAGTTTCAGTTAATGAAAAGGCGTTCTGGAGGCGGAGCAGCTGACAAAGCGTGAGTTGTATATATCTTGTAAAGGTGTTGTTGAGAAACTAATTTATAAAATTTTCTGAATGTTTGTAGCTTCTTTTAGAAATTTATTTATTACAAAATTCTTAGGATTGTTTGTAATTTGTCCAATCTTCCTGTATAGTGTGTAAAATTATATTTTATTTTTTTACTTCTCAATTTTTATTTTATATGAACTCCGTAAAATATTTACAACAATAATATCACTCTAAACTAACGTATATTTATAATATTGAGCTGATTTTTGTATTTCAATTATAAATAAATATGCTCTAAATTGAGTGTAGCTTTGTATAAAAAATTTGTAAAAAATAAACTTTTAAATTAATTGTTTAAAATATAACTTTCATCAACAGTCAATGACTTTATGAAAATTAAAAAAAGTTATTTATTTTTTATATTCATTTACAAACAGCTGTAGAAAAATATATTTTACCAAATTTAGTTGTTTTTAATTTTCACATATTTTATTACGCTTCATGATTCGTTTTTTAGGTCAACAGTTATTGTTTTATTATAACTTCTATTCAATTGAAAAATAGTTACTAACTTTATAACCCTATAATGTTTACAGTTTTTTTTTATTTTTATATTTTCAATATCCATCCTATTATATTTTAAATAAATTTTTTTTATCAAATTTATAAATAAAAATAAATAAAATAAATTTTTTAGAAAAACAAAAATTATTTTATACTTTAACAAACTATATCCTGTTTGTAAGTATTTATTTGGATATTCGACTTTTCTTACTTCCTTTTTAAGTTTCTTGGTTGGAAAAAAAAACGTTGACCCGATAAAAAATCAGGGAACAACTCGCCATTGTCGCAGTCGAGTTTTGCTGCAGTCGAAAACTCAGCAGCAGTAGCAGCGGGCGTTTATTTCTGTTTCCTTTGGGAATTAGATCTTGTTAATTTAAAAGTTTCGGGTTGCCGATGCGAAAAGTCGACAAGTCGACGGGACGGGGCCGACGCTCTTAAATAACAGGAATGTTTTCGACGACGAGCCTTTGCTTAATTATGTACTTTCAAGAAAGAAGTTAAAAATAAAAGGAAAATTAAAGTCAAGTAATATTTTTTTTCTAATGCTCGAATTTTAATGAAATTCATCATATTTTGAAATTAAAATTCTGCACTTTGGTACTTGCTTTATAATTAATTACATTGATATACGAAAATTCTTTGAAGATAAGGTTATTGATCATAAGGCATAAATAAAAAAGTGGAGGATTTCATTTCAACTTGATGAGTTTAAACTATGATAAGCCAGGCATTCTCTTCAAGTATATCTTTTTATGCGAATCCTTTGATTTTCTTTGATTCCGTTTTTTAATATCCATAAAAAAACGTTTTGTGAACCGTGACATGACTATATTTTATAACAATTGATAATACTCTAGTTTAACAATATTTTACTAGTATTGAATTTATATTTTTGTTAGCCGGATTTTCATCAGAAAAGACAAAATTGTGTTACAGCTGGGACTGATTTCAATAAAGTTTCCAATTAAAACGATGTTTATTTATTTTGAATTTCATCGCACGGATGCTGATATACTTTGAAGGATTATTTTGCTAATTAATATTTGAAAATCAGATATCGAGAGAAATGATTTTCAATTATATCATACGATCTGTAGAACTTTAGCTGCTCATATTATTTTAATATTATCAATATAATATTTAATTACACATTTAAATTAATTTAGCAATGAATCTTCAAGTGTACACAATCTACGTAATATATTGTGTTGCCAGGTGAGTGTGCAATATATCTAAATATTGAATAAAAAACTATATTTAAAATATTTAATAAAACTTATTGAATTTTAAAATTTAAATGACGTATGACTTGATAAGTCTATAATATTAAATTAAAATAAAAAAATATGGACAAAAGAAAACAAGATCTTATTCTCAAGAAAATGAATTGTCATAAGAATACAAATGAAATATGTGAGACATTTCTTGGAATATTCCAAAGAAGCACATAAAGGTGAAAATCGACAAAAGAAAGAATATTATTATTATAAAATAAAAAAAATAATGTCAAGATTGTTATGAAAACAAAATAAATGTGATGTAAATAAAATAAATTGAATTAAAATAAAAAATATTTTCCTTACGAAAAGATTTTCTTTCTTTCCTGCGAACAATACTTTTTTATTTTATTAATTGAAAAAATGTTTTAATATTTTTGATTAATAGTATTCTTTGCCAATATTTATTGAGTACCGATATATATATATATATATAAACAAGTACAATTATATGAAGATGCTTCGAAGAGAACGATTAATTAGTCTCCGGAACATTGCATTGAGCAAACTGATATGTATTTTAATTGGCTCATTAAATCGATTGCCTGCCCTCTTTCTAGAACAAATATTTCCTAGTTCTACGAAATTGAAATTAATTATAAACAACATTATCGATTTTATTAACTCAAACTAATTCTTAAACATTGAAATTTTAAATAATTTATAATTAAACATTATGCGGTGTTGATTCTCATGGTTTAATTTTGAAATATTCATGTTAATTTTTTGTACTGTGAATGTGAGTATTTGATAAAAATATAATAAAAACTATTTTATCCTGAATTAATTTACATTTTTTATTTTCACTGATTTCACTACCTTTAAGAAAAGCCTACCTTGATTCCTTAATATTTTTTTAGGTAAAATTTATGTAAATGTTGCGGGAAAATATTAATGCGTAAGATTTAGGCCTTAGGCTCTGCTATATCTAGATTCGATTGTCATCGTAAATTTTCAGAAATTATTTTGTAAATTTTTCTTACAGGAAAAGACTCATAAGATCCACGATTTCACATAAAAAAATTATTAATAAACCTCATTGAATAAAATAAAAATATCATTTGATGGCAAAAAAGTTAGAGACTAGGCCTCTAAGACATCCACATTATCATCATGGGAATACATAACCAAGAAAACAACAAGGGAAACATATGAATACAATGATGACGTTAAAAAAATCCGAAAACAACAGGGAACATACTTTGAAGCCTGAACAGTGGTAGTTCGGTGTGCTGTGAAGAGCCCATAACCATAAAAAAAGGAAAAGAAAAATTTCGCCCATCAGCATCGGACCATGTGGACATTTCGCTTTTTTCTCCTCTTCTATTCTTCTTTTATCATATTTCCCTGCTTGGCAAGAAAACACCGAATGGAACCTACTGTTTCATTTTAGTCCATTAACCCGAAACTGTTTTATGTAGTTATTTTTTTCAATTTCGTGATTTCAAACAGTCGTTTTGGAAATTTTTTCATCATCTTAAATATTAGTGTTGAATTTATCATTTTGAAAGGAGATATTGCTATTGGAATAAGATGAAAATAACTTATTTAGTAAAACTTTGAAAGTTTTTATACGGTTTTTGTTTTTTAATGTACCTAAATGCAGAATAACACTGATTCTAACCCTATTCTAACTAAAGTTCCAAGTCGTGAGGTATTAAGTTCTAAAAAATTTCATGTTATGGCCTATTTAAAACTAATCTTTAACACAAATTAGTATAAGCATTTAAAAAGGTTCACAAAAATACTCATTTATTTCTTTGATACTTTTGTATCTGAATAGTTTTATAGTTAATTTTCGTTTTTTATAACACTTTATTTAACGCTGTGCCAATCGACAACAATAATAGTAAATTGAAAGTGCCGAGAGCAAAGATTAAACCTGGTTTAGTTAGTTATGAGTTTTCCCGCCTAAGCCATCCGTACTACTAAACACTTTATGTTTAATTTATATTATTTTATTAAATTTATCGAATAAGTATTGTTTTTAAGAAGGAGACAAGATTCTGGATGAAATTATTAATAACGTATTTTTATAATAATCCAGCATTACGGATGATAATAATCTAAATCAGAATCAGTTTGCTAAAAATAAAAAAAAAGAAATTGATGTGAAAATTTATTTTGTTTGATATTTTTCTAATCCGTTTCAAACTTATATATTTGAATAGCTATAAAATGACAATAGTAAAAGTTTGAGTAGAATAAGATGCATCTTTGAAGCTTGGATGTTCCATATTCTGATATAGCCCAAGTGGAGAATGTAGACTAGTGGAGCTTGTAAGACAAGGCACCAGCTTCAGTTGTCATTTGAGTACAATCAATTTCGATGAATTGTTCTTACGTTGATGTGTTCGAGCCTCTCAAATGTATTAACTCTCTCACTCTCATCGTACTACTCTTCATGTAACATCGTGTGTTGCTATAGTATCCAAAGACTGTACGAATCCCATAGGTAAGAGAGAGACATAGAGAAAGTGAAGGAGAGAGTTGGAAAGAGAAGAAGAGGAATGGACAGACTGTTACTGCGTGGTCAGCTTAAAGCTATAGACAATAAGCACAAGTAGACTGTCACTAGTAGGCAGGTAGATGGGTCGGTAGGTAGGTACCCCGGTAAAGATAATTACATCCGTCTCTGTCATATTATTGTCCCCGTTGGGTCTATTGTTGTCAAGACTCTGATGCGATACAATACGACGACGACGACTTCCAGTTCGCTTAACTGCAACGCATTCGTATGTGTGTCTATGTGTACATGTGCGGGTGTGAGTGTGATATATATATATATATATATATATATATATATATATATATGTACATTTCTCAGAGTCCAACTCTTGGTCTTCTATTGTCTTTTGTAATTTATTATTGTGATTGCAAACAGCGCAAGGCGACTTTTGTCTTATCCTGAGAGGAATATAAAATGCAGAAAAGCTGAAGGCCTATTGTATCAAACATTGAGTTGATGAAAGAATTGATGTACCAACCACGTTGTTGTTTTTCTTATTCTCCTTCGTTTCTTTTAGTCATTTTTTTTTCTTCTTTGTTGCGACTTTTTTATTCCGTTAAAAACTTACATCTTTTATGAAAGAAAAGAAGAAAAAGAAAAAATGTGATTTAATTGTCGAAACGAATTGGGTCATGCGTATATCTGCAAAAGACACGCTTTAATACAAAAGAATAGTAAGATGTTACAAAATGAGATCACTTGTTTTCATCGGTTACGTGCTCCCTAAAAATTTTTAAAGAAATGAAGAATTTTTACTTGTTGACTTTTATTTAAGTTAATTTGAAAGTATTTTATGTTTTATGTTTATAATCTTATAATAAAATTTAAGTATTAATATGGAATTACTACCCTGGTAGAAATGTGAACGTAAAAAAGGTGTATACAACATGGGTAAAACTCAATAATTTTAATTGGATATCGTGAATAAATTTCTCTTATTTCAACTAAATAAAAAAAATCTCATTTTGAATAAAATCTCATTTGTCATCGTATTTCAATAGACTCAATTTAATAAAGAAAAAGGTTCGAAGAAAATCGAAGCTACATCTAAACTTGATTTATTTTATAAATCAAATAAACTATTTGATAATCATTGTTGAATTACGAAGGTAAAATAAAACGTTTTTCAAATAATTTTTGATACCAGTTCAAAGACTAATCCAAAGATTACGATATAACCATTAATGAGGCTTTCATTATCAAAATAAGCCATCAAAATCTCAGAAATTATTAGAGAGAAAGGCTAATAGCCCTTAACTTACACCTTTCTCTTTCGCCCTCTGGCTTTCTCTCTCTCTCTCTCTTTCACTCTGTGTCTCTCTTTCTGTCTTTTACTCTAGATAGAGAAGATTTTCAGATAATTAAGCCACTTTGATGCTCCCTGTTGGATTAACTTAGTAGACATCGATAATACTATGACAAGCTTCTGCGGGCCGTTTCCTCTCTCTCTCACTTACGATATAAATGATCTATCCATCGATAATTTTAGCTTATCTGATACGCGCTAAAGTCATTATAGGAATAAGTAAAGAGGAGGAAAATTCTATCTATGTAGTTCAATTTAAAATTACCTCTCATACCGCAATTTCTGTAAGATTAAAGGAGAAAGATAGAAAATAACATTGCACTTATAAAATGAGCATAATACTCCAGGGACACTGTATTTCATTATAAAAATATCACGTAAATACTAAAAATAATACGATCTGATTTTATTGTCGTTAAAATTAATCCCGTTATTATTAAAAATATATAAATATGAAAATGAAAAAGCGTGACGAGTTGTTGTCGAGCTAAAAATATAAATATATATATAACTTGGTCATTGACGTTCTCGCGCGTGATACTTCACAGCCAGATATATCCTCATTGATTAACTGGAGTGAACGAGGGTGTGTAAAATGACACTGTCAATTATATTTACGTTATATAGCTTGTTAATTTTTTACTCCGTTTAAGCAAATTTTTAAAATATTTTTTCACAGTGATTTAACTTAACGCTGTGTTATTTTACACGATTATTCATTTATTTTTTAATGAATTATTTTAAAATTTATTTTACATTAATATTGACAGTCTGACATTATTATACGTGAAATTTTAATTTTAAATATACTATTATATAACAATTTTCACAAGAAAAAAAAAATAATAAAGAATACAAAGACTTTATCTTGGCTTGAATAACAACTTAATTAAGCTCTATTTTAACTTTAAAAAATCGCAGTTCGCATGGAACACGCGTTTCTCGGTGTATTTTTTTATTCTTGTATTCTCCCTTACTATGTATCTATCTCAAAATTCCACAACTTTTTTGTGACAGTCCGACATATCCCACTTAACATCGTGTTAAACAAAGATAAAAAGAATCCAGGGTAAAACTGACGACAGTGCCGGAAAAATAATTTATTTTCAAGACTCGTGAGACACACACATAGAGAGAGAGAGAAAGAGAAAGAAAGAAAGCTGCTCCTGTGTTCTGTCTTTTGCTGTCCGCAATACTGAAGAAAATTAATGAAAAAAAAGAGAGAAGAGGAAGAATAAAACAAAAACGAAAAAAAAAGAATCAGAGGCCGACTCGTGTACGAAGAGAAGAAAAGAAATGAAAGCCAGTTAAATAAAATAAAAAGAAAAAAAAAGATAAAAAAAAAAGAGAACGAACGTTTTATTATACAACGGTAGAAGAAAAAAAAATGAAAAACCAGACAGACTACACGAGTTCCAAATTTCGTTATCGCGCGTCGAGAACGCAATTTATTCCCTCCTGGACTTGGGGATGTAATACAAATACAATCGTAACCAAGCTTGTACTCTTTACATGCACTCTTACTTTACATACTCATATATTAACACGTACATTCAATACCAATATAAGACACCAATTTAAAATCTCTCAGTTTTTATTCTTTTATTCCTTTATTTTCATCATTTGTTCTGTAAAAGGGATAGATAAAAAGTATTAGTATATGAAAAGGAAGGATAAGTCTAGTTACATGAAGGACAACGTTTTTTTTTTGGAAAACGATCGTTTTAAAAAAACACATACCCTTAGCAGAGCCAAAAAAGGATTATGAGGGTGGAACGTTAAAGAGTTAGCCGGAGCGTAAAGTTTAGCGATAATAGAGTTTGCCTATAGAGGAAAATGAATAGTAGGAGAGAAAGAGAGTAAAAGCAAAAGGTAAACGGGAAGAAGATATTTCCCTTCAATGTACCTCTTGTCCTTGTGTTAGGTAACGCTTTCGTTTTTTTTTCTTCTTCTTTGATTCCTTTTTATTTTTTTTTATCCTCGTTTTCCAGTCTAGAATTCGATTTGCTGAGAGGAGCCGGAAGCGAACGAAGAGCTGCTAGCACCACTGCGTACTATTGCATACTACTAGTAGTTTAAAGCTTCTCAATATCTATGTTTGAAAGAATCGTCTTTGAAAATGACGAAAGAGCTCGCTTCTTTTTTTATTCTTTAACGACGGTACTTTTACATTATACTATCGTTTTTTTCTTTTTTTTTATTTGCACCCGCTTCTTCCCTTCGTTCTTCGCCGATACCCTTTTTGTTACCTTTTATTCTGCTCGTATATACTATCTTTATGCGACATTATTTCTTACTTTATACTTGAATGTATCTTTTGCAGAATTTCTCTCTTCCCTCTCCTTCCTCTGTCTTTCTCCTCTCTCTTTCTTTCGCTTATTTTTATTTTACTTTTCTTATTAAGAATTGAATGCAGAAAGACATCGAGTTGGAAGAAGTTTATTTATTCCGGTAATAAGAGAGATTTGTTGAATGTTAATACAAGAAGGAAATTAAAAGATCTGATTATCGTTATTACCGGTAGTTTCAAGAGCTCTTCTTCTTCTTCTTCTTCTTTTTTTCAAGTGGAGAAGAAAAGGTCGGAAGTTTTATGCCGATTCAAGTTTACGCTACTGTTTTTTTTTTTTAACGTTATCTTATTTTTTTAATTGTTTTTTCTTTCCGCTGGTATCTCGAATGCCGGAAAGTTTAATTGCGTTGTTGCTCACTTTGGATATGAATGTAAAATAATATTACCGAGCTGCATGAAACATTGTTTTATAAAAGTCATTCGAATCCGTGCAATTACTGTAAAAAATAATGTTTAATTTAAAAACGTACTCGCTTATTCAATAGCTATAAAAAATAAACATTGAATATAGTATTTATGAAACACAATACTAAAAATAATGTTTTATTTATCCTTGCAAAACATTATTTTTGTTTACATATACTTAGATATAGTGTTAGCAATGATGTTGAACGTAACTTTTGAATTTTACTCAAGTAAAAGAACGAAAAATGTTTACAAGATATCGATTTTTTATTCTCAAGTGGGATATCCAATATCATTTTTCTTAAGGATATGTGTATACTTCAAACGATATTTTATACAAATCTAAAAAATCCTATAAATTAAATGAATAATTCACTATATTATTACATAGGAATATTTAAAAATATTTTCATCAAATTGAGGAAGTAATAAAGAAAATAATTAGAATATATTTTTGAAATTGGATAGTTTATATGAAATGAAAAATGTGTTTATTTTTTCTAAATTGTAGAACGTTTAGAATGAAGTTTTGAAATATTATGTTACATTTAACCTACTTCAATAAAATGACGTTTATCTTGTCTCGAATTTAATTTCATTATTGACTTAAGGAAAAAACTTTTGTCATTTTTCACAATGCTTATTGTCAAATTGACAAATATAAATGACTTTCATTTGATCTTCAAAAGTAACATCGTAAATAGTTATTGTATACCTAAAAAAAAAAAATTTTTGTTTACCATTCAGATACTTTATGTTGAAAAAAAAAATATGCGTTTATCTAAAGCTTTAAATGTTTCTCTATTCAATCAAGTTCTTAGTGCTGTAATAAACAATTATTCTTTTTATAAAAGACTTTTAGTTTCCTTTCACTAAGAGCTTTTTAGGGTACTTTTTTTCATCTGAATGCGATACTTTTCTCTCTTTGCCAAGACACTTTATTACATTTAAGGGGCTTTTGCGGCGACTCGTTTTTTTTTTTAAAGGCGGAGAAATAGGTGGAGCTACTACGTTTTTTTTTTACCGAGCGATATCGATGCAATACGAAATTATGGGTTTGGAATGTTTTTGTTGAAATGAGATTGAATTTTGCGTGATGATGATTTAGAAAATTGCTTTTGTAAATATACATTTCTTTTAGTATATTTGTTTTCAAATAAATCAAATACAAAATTAAAGTAAATGTTTTTAAAAGAGGATGCCATCAAAGTTATTTGTAAAATCTTGGCACAAAACAGCTTTTATCTTTTAATTAACGAAAAATTTATGAACTTATACAAAATTTAAACTAAACTATAATTAAGTTAGAAAAACAACGAAACATTTAATTATTCTATTATTTATGCTAAATATTTGATGAAATTTTTATTTTTTACATACTATCGTATTTTTAATCGCTTTTTTTCTCACGTTTCTCATTTATTTCCCACATAAATTTATTTTAATTTTGATAATTTCACTAAATATAAGCATTAATAACAGTTTCGTATATTCCCTTATTTAATATGTATTCGTGGATATCCTCCTTTTTATCGATGGTTGAAAATTTTCAGTAGTCAATCCTGAATATGGTCAGACGCGTAAAAACCATCGGATAAACGTTTGTATTTATTTTATTAATTCAAACATGAACTTGCTCCATTGAATAATTTACTTATAAATTTGCAACACATTTCAATCAATGGATCGTTCAATAAATTAAATTCCCGTAACACTTGTTTTTAAGTACTCCGCAATAAGCCGTATTATGTTACGTACATCGTAATAATATTATTTGCAAATAAAATTTATATATATTCATACGTACTATATATGAATAAAAAACTTATTTTGCAATATCGATTAAGACCAATAATATTATAAATGTATTAAGGCTGTTCAATAATAATATTTTTATGTAATTGTTTACAATAAACCTTAATTTATATTTTCATAATTATTGGAAATGAATTTATTCTTATTAATAAATTTTGATATTACTTTATTCAAAAATGAAGTAAATAATTCAAATAAAAAAATTTCTTCTCCACAAAAAGAAAGAAAAATTGAATCATTGTTTATATAGTAACTCTTTATAATACAATCAATTTTTTATAAAAAAAGACAATCTTCAATTTAATTACGAAGACAAAAGAGTGCGAGCGTAAGAGAATAAAAGTGAATAAAAAAATCGACATAATTCTGTCCAACCCATTTAAAATTTTATTATTACGTCTCGTAGCGATGTTTATCGCTTTTTCTTCCCTTCCCTTTTTTTCAAGCGCAAAAATCTCAACTCCTCCCCCTATCCTTGTTTCATAATCAGTGAACGTTTACACCTCCTTTCTTTTTTAAAATCTCGTTCTTTTTTTTTCTAAATGAAAAAAAAACCTAAGGTATTTTTCTCTACGGGGGTACGTTCGGTATAAGGTATTGTCGTTCACGTAATAATATTGGCTGTATATCACGATTATAACAACGGAAAGGCTGCTCAATACATTATCACCTTTTATATACGATGCTATTCACTATGTTTTTTTCTTCTTTTTATTTTCTATTTTGCAGTATATTGCTTGGCCTGCGATTGTTTTATGCAAGAAATAACGAGAGAGTTGTTGCTTCTATTATTATTATTATTTTTTTTTTCGAAAGAAAAAAAAGAGGCTAGAAGTTCATTCGCTTTTTCTTATCGCTCACAGGGCACGCGGCAACGTCCAATTTCAAACGCGCTGATCGCACTTTTTTGCAATCTTTTTTTTAACGTGAAATGTGTGTATATATATATTTATATATATATTACTAGATCCAATTTGCCTAGCGTCGACGACACTATGAGAGGATTTTCTCGCTGTTATACCTTCCTTTAAAAAAAAGGAAAGAATAGAATGAAAAATAACATGTATATGTTACTCTTATTGTGTTTGTCATGGTGTTTTAATTTGTGTAAACGAATTTTGCGGTATTACAAGAAAACGATTTGTTAATTGTTTTGCAGAAAAGGGAGATTTTTTCGAAGAGCTTTTTTTTCATTTGTTGCGTGGTTTTCTGAACGACATGTCCGAGAAGAGGCTTTATCGGATTGTACGTTTTTCCTTTTTTTTTTACTCCATTCGTCTACTTTTTTTCTATACTTTTTAACAAAATTGACTTTTTTACTGTACTTTCACAAGTTTTTTTTTTTTATTTATTTACCTCGAATTTCTCAACTTGTCAATTGCTATTTTACTTTAGCATGAAATATATAGCACTTGGCTTTTTTTTTTATTGAATCGACGCGTAAAGAGAAATGTCACAAAGATATATATTTTTCGTCAAAGCAATTTTTTATTTTTTGATTTGCAAACTAGTCTAGTTATTTTAAATTACGTCGGATATCTCTCGCCAGTCTTTCCTTTGAAATTGAAAAAGTATGTAAGTTTCATTTGGAAACGTTTCTTCTCCGTGGACGATCAAATTTTCTTTTCTTTCTCAGAATTTTCCTTTTAAAAGAAATCCAGTTGTATTGTTTTTTTCTTTCCTTCCTTCCTTCCTTTTATCTTCAATTTATAAATGGTTTCTTTGAGTTTTATTACATCACCTAAATTTGCACTATTTGTAGACGAGTTTTTGTTTCAAGAAATATTTTCTGGAAAAAAACTTTAAATAAAAGGTTTTGTAATATAATTATTTCTTAAATAGATAAACAATATTTATAAACAAATTGATACAATTATTAAATCCATTTAAAAAATTGCTTTCTTTGATTCACATAAGAAAACTAACTTAAGTAAATAATTAAATGAAAGGACCCATTAATGCATATTTATAACGACTAATACATCATAAAATAAGATTTATGACTAGCAAGTTAACCCCTAAAGAAGTGTGTAACAAGCGCATCAATGATTTTCATTTAATGCCATATAATCGCGTTCTTCTACAGTCTCCATTTTACCATCAATGAATTTAATTATCATAATCAAATCATTAATGCTTTATATAGCTAAATTATACTTAAGAACAAAAAATTTCTTTATTGCTTCCAGTAAACTTGCGTCGTGTAAAACACATTTTCATCGTTTAATCGTTTTCTTTTTACTTTATTTTCTTCCTCATTCTTTTAGGGATATACTTTGTCTGTTTGATGTAAGAAAGCAAAATGCAGCTGTATCATCTTACAAATAACTTTACTTCAGCCCATTCACTTTATAATAGTTCGGAGAATAAAATTGATTAGGAAATTAATGGACTGATAAAATGATAATCTATTTTCATAAACTGTTTAATGACTCGAGTGTTTTTTTTTCAACGGTTAGAATAAATATAATATAAATTTTATTATGTGTGTTTATCCCTAGAATTTTCTATTTTTATAGACATTAAAAAAAAGAAATTATAATTTTTTTTCGTGTCACAAGTTAAAACTTAGTTTTTGTTACAATTACTATTTTACTTTTATATTTAAAATTTAAACATAATCGAGCAATAAAAATAGTACCGATTTCATTAGTAAAAAAAGTAACACGAAACATTAATATTTTTAAATCATGATCTTGTCATTTGAAATGGTCATGATTTTTCGGGTATCAATCTTGTACGCTTGACTTAACGCCGATGTTTTGTGAATTCATTGCAATTCACGTAACGTTGGTTTCAAACAAAGCATGCATGATAGAAGTTTAAAAAAAACCTCAGAACCCACTCAATCAAATTGTTTTTAAACGCTTTTAATCTATTCTAATCTAATGAAATTAAACGAAAGATTGAGCTTTTTTGTTTTCTTGTATATTTGATTTTTTCTTAATTGAATAAAGATTTTAAAGAAACTTAAGAGCGAAAGAAATCGAAATTTAAAAGTGATGTTGATATATCAAATTGAAGTGTCTGAATAAACTTGCAAGATTTATTCCGATGTTAGTTCATTGATAATTTTCCCGGAAATCGGTGTATACGTACAATTCAAATACATATATAATTTTAACTGATACTGAACTCCGTAAAAATGTAAAAATATCTTGGAATACTCTCAGTTTGATTAGCATAAGAAATTCAATGTTTTTAGATCAAATCTTTTCAATTTGCCTTGAAGCAACGTTTAGTCTACATTCATAAAATTTTCAGCCTGTTTCGTATTCGCCCAAGGAATAAAAAAAAAAGAGCGAGAAGAAGAGAAAAAAAAACGAAATAACATTCATGAGAAGAAAAAAAAAATATAAACGAACAAAGAGAGCAAAAGGCAAAAAGGATCACAACTGGGTATATATTGGCAATTCAATTTTTCCACGACATAAGAGATAAAACTTTTGGTGTGTTCCTTGCGCTACAACTTCGCTTGAACTTTTGTATTGAAAAAAAAGAAGAAGGTAGAAAAGGAGAGAGAGAGATCGATTTGTTGAGAAAAAGGAGAAGGCTATTTCATTATCAAAAAAGCGCCGCGAGAAATTGTTTTTCCGGGATAGCCTCCTCTCTTTTTCTCGTTTTACTTTTTTTCGTTTCCTTTTATGTATCTCGGTTCACATACTTAGTATTCCAAGTTGAATAAATCATTCTTTCCCAAGAGAAAGAAGAAGAAAAAAAAAATAATACTTTAAGTGTTTGTCCTTTCAGTTTGTAGTTGTAGTTTTTAAAGAGTGATTTTCTATATTGAAAGATGAGGAAGAGAAACATCAACCGCATGATGGAAAGCACAGCAGCCCCTGATGTTTAAAAGGTTGTGCTGGATAAGCACGTAGCGTATCTATGTTTATACATGTATACATATATATTGAATTCAGCTTACGAATTTTCGCGGGAAAGAGAAGATGAATGGTGCTGTTACCGAGAGTTTTAAATTTGGTTTTACAGCGATGTGTTGATAGGTTCATAATTGAACGACTCTTGAGATATATGTTCTTTTTGTTTTTTTTTTATTCCTTCCCTCGATACACTCGAAAATATTATCTGAGAATTTTTCGGGTCAGTGATGACAAATTAAAACGTTAGATTTTTTTTTCACTATTCTGTAATAACACGTTTTAAATAGTCAGACAAGACGAATGGAATAATTACTTTTTAGAATTAAAAAGTTGTATTATTTAAATAAAATTTAAAAATAATTTATAACTATAACTGTTATTACTTACATTAACATCAAACTGAAAAAGTTTATTATTAGATAATTTAATATGTGAACATTATACATATATAGAGAAAATCGTTCTTGTAAAAATTAAAATAGTTAAAAGTAATGTTGTTACAGACTGTCATTATAGATAAAAATTACCATAGATTCTGGTAAAATTTTCAAGAAATATAATAAAAACTTCTGTTACTAGAAAATTTTATTTTAAACTATGGTAATTTTTGGCTATAATAACAGTCTGCGACAACTTTATTTTGAACTTGTCTAATTTTTTTCTAAAACATTTTTCTCTATGTATGTTTTACAACTTTTTTTCGTTCCAATCAACTAAATTTTATTGTTATTTTTTATAATAATATAAATATAAACTATAGTATTTTCAAATCATTAATTCATGTCATTTTATATACAAGTAATAATAAAAATTTAAAAATGATGGCACAGAGCTCAATAACTTTATACCCCCATCAACATTTAAAGTATCTACGATTTTTGATCCATTCTGAAAATTTTCCTAAGCATACTTTCCTGTCATACTCATCCTACAATTCATCAAACTAAAATCAACGCACCCTTCTTCTCCTTCTTCTCCTCTTTTTTTATTTCTCTAGAAAATTAATATTCCCCAAACCCTCATCTTGGAGAAATTTTTTATATTCAAACTCATATCTATACACATCTTTTTCACAGGATTGATTTTAGGCAATAAAGATTGTAACCTAATATTAAGTCGATGATAAACGAGCGGACGATTTCATAAGTTTTTCACTCTCATTGCAAAAGACGTTGTATACTAAAATTCGCGCCCTGTCTTTTTTTCTTCTTCTACTTTTTTTTATCTTTTTATAACAAAGGCGTTAGAGCGCACGATATTAAATTTATGAAGGGCACCTAGCGTGCTCTTCTTATTTTTCTTTCCTTCTATTATTTTTTGTTGCTTTTTTCGTTTTTTAAAAATGTTTGCATAATAAAATGGGTGAAAGAGAAAGATTCATATATTTCATTAAAACTTACGCACAAGTTTTGGGGTACCGGAATACTCATTTTTTTCAACTTTTGTATTTTATTATCTCTTACTTTTTCTCATACTATCTTTTCCATGCATACAGTCTATACTTTCTTATTCTTTGTCATCTTTAGCATTTTTTTAAAACAATTTCTTTTTCATTTCTTGTTCTTTAGTCTTTTTCTTCCTTTCTTTTTCTCAATACTCATTTAAACTCTTTTTTCTATCATCTCCAGTAATTTTTTTTTTGTTACTACCTAGTCTTAATTTTTTTTGCGATTCCGCTTTTTTTCTCTATTTATAGGTATGTTTGCGCCGTTTCGTACCTCCGTCGCTCGCGTCTCGTCGTCATCGTATTAAATATTGATCTAACAGAGGTGTAGAAACGAGACGTAGTTAGTTTCTTTCCTTTGCTTCCTACTTATCCTTCTTCTTTTTTTCTGCTGTCTTATCATTCAACGTCGATTGAACGACGAGGACGGCGATTTCTTTTGTTTCAACCATTTTTTTCTCTCTCTCTCTCTCTCTCTTTCGTCCATTTAGCTATTCGTTCCTCTTCTTTTTTTATTCTTTCTTTTTTTCTCAATTTTATATAGACGAAGAAAATTAAGGAGTCTCAAAAGCCCCCGTTGGATTCGCTTCTCTCAGGCCTTTGGTATAATGGAAATAAGGAACGAGCGAAGAGATAAGAACAATCGGCACGGAATGGTTTTATATTATGAAAAGGAAACTTAAAGTGCTTTTGACGAGTCATTTTCGACGCGGATTGCTAGTTACCTTCTCTCTTTGTACTTACTTATAAAATAAAGTCGAAAGTTTGATTAATTTTTATTTTTTTCCTTTTTTTTCGCTTTCTTTCTTTCCTTTTTTTTCTACCCTGAAAGCTAACTCATTTATTTGTTAACAATGACCCTTTTTTGTTGCCAATGAATGAATAAGATAATTAGAATAATGAATTTTTAGAATAACATTATGTACTGTAAAATTGCTATTTTAATTATTTTCATAATAACTTAAATTCGATGTTGCTTTTTTTTTTAAAATGTACTAATTATAATTTTCATTGTTACAATAATTATGTCATTTTTGAATGGAGTAAAAATTGCATAAAAATTTTATTTTTTATTTTTCTGCGAAATACGTTGACGGTAATTAAAAATTTTTTTTTTTCATTTTAATGAATAAATGTGCATGTTCATTAAATGTTGCAATTTTATATATATTTTCTGTTGATCAAAGTCATTGACCTAAAAACAGATTGAAGGCAACATTATTAGCTGGGCTCTTTTTAAAAAGAGGTTAATGTACATAATGTAAGCATAAAACGATCATATATTTTTTAAAATTATAACTTTAACGTTATATCGTTTATCGATCCCCGTCCAACAATTGATTTTTTTTTTCTTTCTTTTTAAACTTCTTTACCTGACACGTTTATTATAATACAAAAATTAAAAAGATCAAATACTATAGGCGTAAATACATACTTTCATCTTTTATTCGCGTTTAAAAATAATTAAAATAGCACGACCTAGTTCATATTTTTTTTCTTTTTTTTTATTAATCATGAAAACGCTCGCAAGTCAGCAATTTTGTTTTGTTTTTAATAGAAAATAAAAAAAATCTTGATTTAGTTTCGTCTTGCGTTTAAACAGACTCGTAACCAAGTAAAATGACTGTTTTTAAAAAGGTGTGCAAAATTAAAAAAAAAAGTAAATTTTCTTTCTTCATTACTCGAAAAAAACTAACATTCGCTCACTACTTAGATATTATATTTTTATTTAAAAGATAAAATAACCTTATTTTTCATGAGTATTTTAATCTTTAAAAAAGTTTTTATAAATAAATAAAATAAAAATTTGTATTAAAATTTTGAAAACAACGACATTTTTTTAATCCTAGTAATCATTTTCACTAAACAACAGAATATTAAATTCGGTTCAATAACTAAAAGACATAGTTTTATGTTTTTATTTTCTTCATTGAAACATTTTCTATAAAAGTAAATAAACAATTCCAGCGAGGACATTTATTTAGATCGGCTTAATTCCTCGTAACCGTGACATCCCAACTATTATACTATCCTCTTTTCATCTTTATGTAGTTATATAACGCACAACGTTATATATCATCGTTAATGCCGTCGTAGACGACGGAAAAGTAAATTCTAAAGTTACCGAAGTAATCCACTCGTGGAGTATTATTACCTTATTCTTCATTTTATACAAATTTGTATAACAAACATTTGTAGTGCGCTTTAAATACGCGATTTTACTCTGTTTTTTTTTTCTCTTTTAAGTAAAAACATAGTCATGAATAGAAGAGGAGAGCAAAAGAAAAATTTAACGATTCCCGGTTGTCGAAGGATTTTTCTTCTTTTTTTTTTCCTTTTTATTTATATAGCAATAGGAAAGGTATACAGAGGGTAATAACTAAAGCCTTGCTATTGCTACTCTCTTGCCCATCGAATTACTCTCGTAACTCAAAAAGAAAGCGTTGCAATAAAAAAAGCCTACTGGCCTCGAATAAAAAGGTTGAATTTTGCTTTTGTTCTCTGCTTCTTCTTTCTTCTCTTTTTTTCTCATTCTATCCATGCGCACGAATTACCTTTAAGCTTTAGCTTCGGGAAATTGTTGTTCGAGAGGAACTGAGTATTCTTTCGTGAAATTAAAGTCATGAGGAAACAGTTTATTGTAAATAATAATGCTAATAATGTAATTGAGGAAGAATTTTTTTTAAGTAACTGTATTAGTTTATAATTTTATGATGAATAGTTTTGAAAATTTTGGGAAAAATTATATTAAAATTTTTCTTTTTTTACAAAGAAACATTTTTTTTATTTTTATGTAAATACATTAGCTTCAACAAAAGATTTGCTTTTAAATATTTACAATTCTCTATGAGATATCTTTTAAATATTAATGTAAACCAGATTAAGTATATTACATTTTTGTAACTAAAATTTCATAAAAATTTAAAGATTATTTTTTACAAATTTTATAAAAATTTAAAGATTATTTTATATAAATTTTATAAAAAGTTAAAGAATATTTTAAAAATAAAAAGTCAAACAGCAACACAACATTTAACCTTGTTACCTCTAAACAGATTTACATAAAATTTATATCAAGATATTGTCGTGATATAAATTCGTTGTTCATCAACCTTCCATACGTTAAAGGCTTTCCTTGGCAATTTAAAAAAAAAAGAAGAAAAAAAAATTACCAAGCCTCTTCACGCTCTAGAAATGATATAGATTTTATATATAAGCAACGTCGTTGAGTGTCAAATATAACAGTATGCCTAAGGCACCACCTTCTCTTCTTCTTCTTATTTTTCTCTCTCTTTTAACATTTATAAAAATGTATATAAGAGATCCTTTCTAGAAAATCGCGCACATATAATATGTCTCTCCTATAAGCACCTTGCTTTCTCTCTCTCTGTCTCTTTTTTTTTTCTTTTTAACTTATTTTCTCTTGCTACCGTGAATTTTCTACTACCTTCTTCTCCTTATACCGTAAAAGGACGTTGCTTTTCGGTAAAGTAACGCAGCCAAGCGAATGCAGATTGCTGAGATATTCGTCACTTTCGTATCTCTAACATTCTTAACATACATATATATATATATGCATACATGTATGAAATATGTAAAAAAATTGAAGTAAAGGGGAAGGAAAGAAATCAAGCAAGGAATAACGTAAAGAGAGATAGAAAAGAGAGTATACGGTAGTATTTTTATCGCGATTGAAAGCATCCTTGAAAGCATCTGATACATATATACATAGGAATGTGCGGGTGTGCAAGGCAAACGCAACGAAATAACAGTGTACATACGCGTGTGTATCCACGCATCTCTCTCGACATGTGCTTGTGATGGGAAAGATGCACACGTACGGCTTGTGTATATATTTGCATCTTTTCCGAAGATTGGATACGCCAAGAAGAGATGGAGAGAGAGAGAGAGTGTCGAGTTTACAGTGCATGCTGCAGCTTCACTTACTCGAATAAGAAAGAGAGAAAGAGAGTGCATTTACTTTTATCTTTTTTTTAGTTTTTCTTTTTCTCTTTCTCATTCTCGTTCGTTCGTTTAGTTCATTCGTTCTTTCTTGACTAAAGGAAGGAAGGAAGGAAGGAAGGAAGCCACGGCTTGCCTTCAATAAAGTTTCCTTTTGCAAGTAGTAGTTGAAGAACACATACACACGCGCTCTTTCTCTCTCTCTCTCTCAAGCTTTTCGTTTTCCTGTAAATCCCTTTCTCAGCTTCAGTAGTAACATTTACGATTTTCTCCAGGTTTTCTTTCGATACTTGGAGCTTTCTAGTCCTACCAAAACATACTTTAGTATATATGAAACGTTTTACTGTATTTGTAATGTATTCTTTTTTTCCTGTTCTAATTTTTTCTACATACATGCTTTTTCTTTTTTTTTTTAGTTTTAGTTTTTTTTGAATAGTGGATAAGAGATCCCTTTCAATGATGGGTTTTTAACATAGGTATACGTTCGAATTTCTTTTTTTTTTTATTCGCTCTTCATTTTCTTCTTTTTTATCGTGGAAGAGTGAGAGGAAAAAAGAAAGGATAAGAGAGAAAGAAGAAAATAAACGATGTAGTAAATATTTACTTGAAATGAGAACGAGCTTCTTTTTCTGCTTGTATGATTTCAGTACGCTGCACTTAATTCGAAGAAACTTTTTTTTTTGTTTATACTCTACAAAAAAAAAAAACAAACGAGCAAGAAATACCAAGTTGATGTTTAATACTTTGTATCTGGTTCGTTTTATAACAAAAAAACAATATACATATCTTTTTTTATATTTGGAAATATTATTGTTATTTTATTATAGTTATTACATTCCTTAGTTATTTTTTAATTTAGGTATAGTTTTCAAAGTACTTTTATGAGTGACTAATTATTTCTTACGTATTCACTAAGGTTTACAGTAATAAGTTTCGAAAAAAGTTAAAAACTACTTTCTTCTTGGAGATGAAGTTATAACTTCTTTTTTTCCGACATACTTTTTACATTCATGTTTTTTAGTTAAAGCAGAGTAATTTTTAAGTAAGAGAAAAAAAATTTTTCTAAAAGTTAGTTTAGTTATATACTACACGTACTTCCCTCGGAGAATAATTATTCATTTTTTATAATGCATATTTTCCACTATCAATGAAGATATAAATTATTACTTGGATGATGATAATAGCAATAAAAAGATATAATTTCAAGAAGAATACAATATTCACACTTTAGTTTAAATTGCGATTATTATTAATTATTTAATTTATGTAAACAAAGAAATTTTCGTATTATTTCAGCAAGTTTAATCCTATCTTTAAAAAAATTTTTTTAAGAACAAGGGAATCATATTTTCTTTTTAAATTCATGTTTCCCTAGACTCTAAATGGTGGTGTAGTTTACGCAGATTTTCCCATAGGATCCCGAAATACGACATCCCGCGGGCACTTCTTCCTTCGTATATAATTCAGTTTAAAACTGTTTGATACATTTACGTAATTCGTTTCATTTGTAATTTTTAGACTTGGATGAATATAATTGTTTGCGATTATTTTTCAGGGTTTGATAAGATGATGATTTTTCAAATTAGTTTGAATAATAATGAAAACGTTTAAAATTAGCTAAATATATTATTGTGGTGATAAATCGTAAATAAAACTTTTTAATTGGAATGATTTCATCAATTTTATTTTTATAACTCCCACGGAAGTCTATCAATTTTATGCATAAAAAAATCAAGCATTATTTATCAATTTTAATTGTTTAATTTATTTTGAAATGAAAATGAAATTGATTCAGATTTCCGATTCAGAGAATTTTTTAATTCAAAATTTCAAATTAGATACTGGAGAAAGCAGTAGATAACAGTTCACTGTTATCTACTGTTTTTTCTGTTAAGTAATTGTAAATTAAAAATTATGTTCATTAATAAAAAGATTTCTATTTTCTATGTTTGCAGCAACCCAGTGCACGTTTGTAATTTTGTTCATCTAAAAGTAATAAGCAGAAAATTTATTGTATTAATTTACAATGAGCGTTTAACATCAAAGCAGAGAATTATGATTGCGTAAAATTTAATCCAGTCTGTTACGTAAAATATCATTACTATTCTCAACGTTTCCCTTTAACAATTTTGAAATATTAATCTTTATAAGAATAAATAGTATATTACGTACCTGCGGGAGGAAACATCTTGTTCGGTCCATAGCACGCGTATAATAACGCCCGAGGCGTAGCCGAGGGTGTTAAACGCGTGCTAAGGGGCGAACAAGTTTCCCCCGCAGGTGCGTATACTATTTTCCTTCATACCCGTGCCGGAACTTCGCCTAAAAGTGCCTCTCGTGCGGCAGGGAACGGGCAAATTACATTTGTGATTTTCTTTACAGTCACAACCTCAGAAGCCACTGCGCACCTTCATACTACAACAGTTTCGGTCGCTTCACTGTCTGCTGCATGTCCCGACTATATCTATATATACTCAGTATGTCTAACCTCTGTTATTATACATCAAACATCGTTAGACATGACTGTTAAAATTATGAAATACACACACATGATAATTACACACGTTTTTTTTATATGAATTATCATTAGAATATTTACTGTATATCCTATGTTATCAGCTATAGGATACACATGTTCCGTTTTTTCACATTTCTTTCATGCATACACAATTTTTTTTTAACTCGCGATATTTTTTTCACGACACTCACAACACGCTTTTAGACACTCAAAAATACAATAAAATAATTGAATATTTATGTTCTTTTTTTGTTTCTTTACACGTTTTATTTATTTGAATTATTAAATAAAACGAATTGTTTATCTTATGTTAACCGCTATAGGACTTTTATTTGCGATTCTCTCTCTCTTTCTCTCTCTCTTTCACGCTCTCAACGTATACTATAGTTGCTTGCGCATGCGCGCTACAACAAACTAAAGCATCAAATGACTTTTCACTAGAAGTCGTTTTCGATGTATTTTTTTACTTAAAAATGAATTTTTATCTTTTTGGGATGGCGAAGTTCCGGCCGGGCATGAAGGAAAATCGTATACGCTCCTCGGCACGAAAAAGGCTCATCATATGCGCGTGTTTTGCTTTGCTCGGCTGACGCCTCGCAAAGCAAACTTACACGCGCATGTAATGAGCCTGTTCCGTACCTCGGAACGTAATATACTATTCCATCACCCGCGCCCCGGAAACAACACTTTTGTGTTTTTGTCGCAGGACCGAAAGTGCTGTTTCCGGGCCGCTGTGATGGAAAATTATTTTGATTACGTAAAATACATTATGTTCAGTATGTTCATAATGTATTATTTTGTCACCAAAAACCAAAATTTCCGACAGATTTTTTATTACTAAGAAAAAAAAGCGGTGTATGAAAATATGAGGCTTCTCCTAGATGATATTTTCATTCGCATTTATTCGAGCATAATATTACTGAGAGAAAGAGAGAGAAAAAGGCAGCAGGAAAAAAAGAAGCGGAAGATGGAAACATTGCTGCTCATAAATAGCTAAGTTTTATGTATACAATACTAGGCTATACGAAAAGCGTCTTCGCGCTGTAAAACCTAACATTTATGTTCAATGCATTTTGTTGGAAATGACATTTTAACTAAAGAAATAAGATTTTTACATTAAGAAATTTTCAAATTTTCACGACGTTCGAGATTATTCATGTTTATGGCTCTTAGGTTTAGCGTCGTAAGGGATTATTATTAATTTTTACAACTTCCATAATTAACTGTGATTTTTAATGTTGCGAAATTGAAAAACTGAAAGCAGGAATAAAATTTTACGTTATTAAAAATAAATGTATAAACATTTTTCTTTAAAATTTTTCCGCTTAAAACATGAAACTTTAAAATTAAAATTGCTCATCTCATATTTGCTCAACGATGTTAAATATCCTTTAAACTTTATGTATCGATGATCGCAATTTATTAAAAAAAGATTAATGCTTGTCAATATAGGGAGGATAATAAATATAGTATGCAATATAAAAGAAATAAAAAATTCAATCGAACTGAACATCAAACCACACTCTTTATTATTAACAAAATTTATGGGGTAAAAAGTATTTATTTTGAAATTTTCTTTTTTTTCATCGTTATTTTTTTACAAATATGTATTTAGAGACCAGGATTAAAAAAATGTTTATTTAAAGAATTCAATATTTCTATAAAATGAAAGACAAATCCAACTTTATTCCACATAGTACATACAGTGTAACTAATAATTAATACCGAGAAAAACCTTTATAAAAACCGCTATTAACAAATATAATAAACGTCGTATATATTATAAAAGGGTAAGTATCAAAATAAAAAATGAAAAGTAAAGCCAAGGCTTAGAGATTTAAACCAGAGATTTATTGATGAAATTCGAAAACGCTACCTATTAGCCACACATCACACTGATTGCGGTCAGTGCAATTACACTATTAAAGGTTCTTTGACATTTCTTTGTCAGTAGTGAATATTTATTTCAATGAGCCGACCAATCTGAATACGTGCCCGTTATAATATAAAAATAATAATCCGTTCGAAAAATTACGATTTAAAAAGAAAAAATACACTATATCTTTAACGATTAATATGGAGCATTTTATAGAAAAATAAAGCATCTGCTTCGTGCACATGCGGTAAATATTTATTTTTATAAAATAGACAAGGAAAGATGAGCTTAATACCTAATAAAATTTTTTTTACGATTCTGCCTCTCCTTCGTTCTTTCTTTTTATTTTTATGATTTTTCATACAAGGCAAGCGTTTATAACCAATATCGACATACGATTACTTTAAAAAAAAAGGAAGATGAAGAAGAAATTTCAGCGTTTTAACCTGTACGTTACCGGCGTAAAATTTTCCTTTGCAAACGATAATCGATCCTATACGCAAGCATCGCGCTCCCTTTTACTTTGACGTTTGGTATAACAGAGTTAAGCATCAAATTTGTTTCTATACGATTCAAGCTTATACAACCCTAAAAAGCAAGAGAAACAGAGAGAGAGAGAGAGAGAGAAAGAGAAGCAAAAAATGGTAAATCTTATTTTGAGTAACGCGTATTACCTAAATATTTCTATAGTTTATGTATTTTAGTCTGAAATGTTACTTTTACGCGAACGCGCTATATATAACATTTTCTGATTCGTTCGCTTGGAAGAAAACGCGCGAACCGTATATATATATATAGGATTATAAAATTCTCTTGATGGTATGTACACACTCTCTCTCTTAGCAAAAAGCTCTTTTACTTTATATGTATGCACATTTTAACCTCGATAGTTATTTAATATAATTGACCTAAATTTTACAACTACAGAAAGAGAGTGAGAAGAGAAGAGAAGTACGTTGATTTCTCAAAATTATATCGTAAGATCAAGAGTGCTTTGTAATTATGAGATTTTATACTTTGTGTATTTAAAATTATTCGCTTAATTTAACAATTATGTTTGTCAAAAGAGGTAAGTTAATTTAACCAACCGATTATTCGAAATGCAAAATCGTCAAATATATTAACAATCTATTTACATATGTTTAGAATATTTATGCATCCATTTATTTCATGAATTTATTTATTTACAAGAATTGTAGTACAAGTTAAAAGTAACAAAAATTAAAAGATGGATAGTTTTTTGTCAGATATGAAATTAAAAGTTATTGTTTTAATAATCAAGAGGTCAGTGAAAAAGTCAACGTTTGGTCAGACATAAATTCGATAAAATATTTTTCAAAGCAACGCGTGATATGAAAGGTAAAAAATAATTTTTTTGATTAAAATAAACCTTCATGACATGAACGTGAATTTAAATATATTTTTAAAATCAATTTTATTTTCGACAAAAAAAAAGCTGCCCAAAAGAGATAACGAATTCGATATGCGAAATAAAATTTTTACATCTGATTTCTGACTCACTGATTTCGAATGCATTAAGGTAAAAAATCGAAAAAGCTCGTTGTAAATCATCGCATGGCTGAAGGTGAAAAGAATATGAAGTCAAATTTTGGATTTACTCCAAGTTGGTAGAAAAACAGTTGCACTTTAGCGGTTAATATCGAAGAATATATCTTTCGTACAAATCATAATAGTGCAATTTTTTTTATACACACATATAACATTTAGTTGATAGTTGACAAGTAACTTCATAAAATACAGTTTCATATATATTTCGTTTTACTAACTTTTTAATAATACTTTATTTCCACTTCATGTTCGTGTTTAATGTCTTGTAAAATGAAGTATGTAATAGCGTAATATTTCATGCTTTATAATAATAATTTTTTATAATGATTATTCTCTTATCTAAATGTTGGATTTTTATTTGAATATTTTTTTTTAATAACATCAACTTTATTATCTTTTTAAATTGAATTTATCAATTTATTGAAAATAATAATCATACCATTAAAAAAAAATTAAATTCAGGAATTTATACGTTATACACAATAAGAGTTTGAGTAATTATTTTTTTTAAATATTTTGATAAGTCTTGAAGTTTTTGAAGAATTTATAATTATTTAATAATTTATAATATTATTTGTAAAAAAACGTTCTTCAGATAATTTTAAAAACATTTAAAAATGACCGATTTATAAACTATGATAGAAAATTAATATTATCTATATCAAAGGATTCACTATACAGAAGTTATGCTTGAAGAGAGTGACTAATTTGTCATACTTCAAACTTTCCAAGTTGCAAAGCAATTTCTATTACGATACTAATATAAAAATATTAAAATTTATTTTATTATTTTCATTTAAATATTTTGTAAATAGAAAAAGTTTGAAAAAAAGAAAATTTCATTTATTTCTAAATTTAGCTTTTTGAAAAAATAATTAAACAACTACGGTAATAAACATTTCCAATTTCACACGAAAATTCATGGCATACATGTGGTAACATGATCAAACTTCTAGTCATATAACTTTTGATAATTAATTAGTTACAACTTTCACAGCATCAACTTAATATACAACAATGTAACAATACCTCATAATTATATAAGATAGCATTCTAACATTTGCGTAAAGTTACGACTGTTTTGAAATAGCAACTTCAAAGCAATTATATGCATAATAACTATAATAAATGTCACTTACAAGAACTAACTCGTTACAATAATCTTAGCTAATAATTAGCTTAATTTTTAAAAAATTTCATTTATTATTCAATTATTTACTGAAAATCGTTTTAATGAAATATTAAAAAAAAATTTTTTTTTCTATCCATTATCCTATCGTAAGGTCTCTTTTTTATCTAGAATCACTCACGGTAAGAATTATTAAAAAGGATTGATCTATATAAGAATGAAAACCTAAAGGCTATTCGAAAACTTAAGAACCGCATTAAAGTCAGTTTGTGGTAAATCCTTTCTTCTATATGTCTAAATCGACTCTCTTTTTTTCTCTCTTTCTCTCTCTCTCTCTCCGTTCAATCTATCGAGTTGAGGTATAACGTAACCGTCGATTCCGATAAAAAAAGCCAGTCACGCGCAGTTGAAACGTCGCGCCTTAATACAACATTTTTCCATTATCTCTCGCCTCCTCGACTTTTACAAGTATTTTCTACTAAAGGTAACAAAGAAGAAGAAGGAAAAAAATAAGAAAAAAAAGAAGAAGAAAACCTAAAGAATCACGTATATAAAACCTTTCTCCTATTTTTTTTCTTCTGCATTACTCTATAACAAAATTAAAACAACAACAACAAAAAAAGGGAAAAAGGTAAAGCATCAGTTGTTTAATAATTCAAAGATAAATTATGCATGGGTCAGAACAATGTTGTTCGGACGTGTATATATATATGTATGTATAAGCCTTAGGAAGTTAATATTTCATCGAACCAAACTGTACAACATCGCCTAAACACAGAGAGTAGAGCTACGAGGAGAGGAGATCATCATCCGTGAAGCTCTTGCGCTTCACGCGCTCACCCAATAGCTAATTCAATTATACGAAAGCGCTTTAGCTCTTCATGCGCATCTGTACACACATACGCGATATGATGTATACGTACACATAAAGTTCTACCTACTAATATAATCGCATACATGTATATCCATGAGATGTTTCCATACACTACATAGACATAGAAGAGGCTACACTACATAGTCAGCTATCTGAAAGCCCTATATGAAGCTAAAGTTCCTAGCTTCTCTAGCTGCTCTAGGAGTTTAGGATGCATAATAGTATATAGTGCATATAAACGGCACGCTGGGCTCGTTGCAATCTGTATTTGACGCTCGCTGATTCATCCTGGCCATGTTAACAGAAAGGAAGACAAGGATAGAACCGTACAGAGAGAAAGATGAAGAGAGAGGCTACCGGATTTCGTGTGGTTAATCCACCAGTCTAAAACCAACTTGTGCGCGCATATGTACACGCGCGAGCTAGCATACCCAATTTGCAATCCAAGTACATACATATATGTATTAGTATGTATGTGTGTATTATAAAGGGATATATGTAGGAGGGCCTAATTTTGCATGCGCTAAGCGTCAACCGAGCATAAGGCATAGCTCGATGATACGCGCTTTCTGATGTGTGTTCCCTCTATGTATGCACGTGTTGTGCAGGTGCGTACGAGCGTGTGCAACGTATTTATACAACTATGCATTTCGACAAGTAGATTCCTACGTAAATAAATTTTCATGTAAACGGATGGAAAATTTTAAGAATATTTGTGTGCGCGTATGTATGCATGTCTTCGTGTTTAAGGATGCACGTTCGCGTATACAAATAGTTTATAACATTTGCGCTCGTATATTAAAATTTGCATACTAGCATTAATAAAATAAATTAATTCAATAAGAGATAAGATTGGTGTAATTGGTTAAGGCATTGTGCCGTAATAACTTAACCGATTGACGCAATCTTAACTCGAGGGACGCGGATTCGAATCTCGGTCAAGTCCAATTCCAGAAAGCGTTGTCTGCAATACATTGGTTTTCCGTATTATCGATGGTTGGGGTCGAATTTGTGAATGTGCGATCTATGTGTTTGTTTTAAAAATTAAACTCGATAAATTGGCTTTTAACTCCCCTGGTAGAAAGTTAACAGGAAACAAGTTAAAAACTCCTTGTTAACTTTCTACCAGGGTCTTAGAAATTTAAATAAATAAATAAATTTGGTTTATGACGTAATGATCAGTTGAATTTTTCGCCTAATAAACTAGATATCTGTTTAAATTTGCAAAGGTACTTATTTACGCAACGTCACTCTGATGTATGCAGAAAATCGTAACGTTGCACATATATACAACGATATATATATATATATATATATATATATATATATATATATATATAATAGTACCGAATGCTCACAGGTGTTCGTGGTGCTGACAGTTGTAAAGTGAACTATTTGAAAGTGTTAGTGCTTGTTTTTTTTCCTTTTGTTTTCGTTTAGAATTTGTCTGTCGTATATATTCGAGGATGTCGATAAAAAAAAAGTTTTAGAGAGGATTGATGAATCGTTTCGATTTATCGTGTTTATTTTTCCTCTACTTTTATGCCCCGGCTTTGAATGGAAAAAATTTTTTGGGAAATTGTCGAATTGTTAATAAACTGTATTAAATTCTTTCTTGTTTTCATTTACAGTTTTGAAGCTTTAAGTTGATTATTAATTCAAAGCTTTTTAATTGTTTTAAAAGCTCACAATCATAAACTGAATAAATAACCAATACATACAATATACGAAGATTTGTAATGGATTTGTAACACAAATGTGTAAACAATTATTGATTTAATTTCTTTAACATTATTTTTTTTTCAAATCCAAACTATCCCAAACAATTCGACATGAGAAAGCAATCAACAATATCACCACCATTCGTATTTGCCAAAACTGTCGAAGATATAAATGGTCGTAAACAGTCTATACATCTAGTAGGTTTACCTCAGTCGCGTACACAAAAAAAACACACACACACATAGTAGAGAAGAGAAAGGGGATAGAATAATAGAGAAAGGAGGCTTTTCAGGTTGAATTCAGTAGGGTAACAGAGACAATTCGAGCGAGTGTTAATGTCCTGCCATTGAACACGTTTTGCGGTTAGTAATAGTAATTCGTATTCGAAAGAGAAAGAGAGAGGGAAAGAGATAAAGGGAGAGAAAGAGAGAAATATATATATATCGTTACAATATCGAGTATACTTCAAATTTTATACACATTTTGTGCATAAATTGTGTCAAGTTTAATATCTCTATTTTACATGAATTACATCAAGCACTCTTATTCGATTATGTATTTAAACAACTGAACAATCCCCTACAATGACAATAATATATGCAAATCAAGGCCTTTTTCATACTTTTGGATTACACAGCATTTATTATGATCATGTAACCCGATACCTTTGTATGGAAATTTCGTTGAATTTAAATAATAATGAAATAATACTGTGATAAAAATAAAATGTTGTTTTTTTTTTTGTTTATTTTTTGGTATTTTATGAAAGGTTTTATATTTTGGTAAAAAACAAATATAATCGTTATTAAATTACTTGAACATATTCACGATAAAATGCATATTCTATATGAATTCATTTGAAAAAGTTTTAACAAAAGTATAAATATCAACACAAAATTCGCATGTCGCACTGAATTTTAAACAGTACAAAGATTACTGCCAAACTTTAGTATTTTGCAATATTGAAATTGCAAACACACAAAATTGTGGACACTCCTATAAAAACTATAAAATTGAAAGAAATTGATACTACGTTTTTTTTCAATGGCCAATGTATTGATAAATCAGGATTAAAGCTCGTATATATACGTTGAATAAAATTCCATTCTTAAAAATACTTTTAATACTTTTATGAGTAAACTGATGGTTTATCAAAAATTAAATCATATTACGAAATAAAGTTTTCAATTTTTAAAAAAGCTATGTACAGTTTTGTTCAACAAGTTATTTATTTTTATTATTATGATACTTTTTTTCTATTCTCTCCACGCTGTTTGAATTTTCCTAAAGTATACACTGAATTTTACATTCGAAAATTTGTACATGAAGAATTGTTTTGAAGCACTATTTGCACCGTTGATTTTTAATCTGAATTGTTAGAATAGTTCAAGATAAAACTTACATATGGTGGAAAAATATCTTAAAAGAAATTTTGAAAAATAAAAAAAAAAATAAAAGTTATAAAAACTATTCGATGAAAATACTTTTTCGATATTTTTTCGCTTTCGAGCAAAATTAAAAAAAAAAAAAAATATTGTTCAATATAACAGCGTATTTCTGTAAACAAAATGTAAAAAATTTATTCATGACCCAAAAAATTTTAAAATCACATTTATTTTCTATCGGATACAAATTGATATTATTATTACTATTGACAGTATTGATAGATAACAAATAATATTATCGTAGTCTAGATTTTTTGTATTAATTCTCTTAACAGTTCTTAAAGCCATTTAAAAGTGAAAAATTAAAATAAAACAAATCGAACCAAATAAATTGAGATGAACATCATAAATTGTTTGTCCATTAATTAAAAATATCAAAATAAATTTTTAGATACTAATAAAAGGTTTCACTTAGATTTTTCAAAAAATAAAATTTCTATAAGTTTCAGGTAAAACTGCTGTGCGGAAGTGCTTAATATTTTATAAATAAAATATATTGCAAAAGTAATTTTTTTCTTTATTATTAACAATTTCATCTCATATTCAACAATAAAAATAGTTTATATCTTGTACAGTAAATATTGTAGCTTTCACGAGACTTTATATAATCTCGCATTTTCAGTAAACTATTTTATTGGCTATATTTTTTTTTTATTTTATGAAACTCTTTATAGTTCGTAAACTTCTTTTTTACTTTCGCCTGTAAAATTATTTTCCTTTAAAAAATAAAAACGAATTATTTTATTCTCAAAGTAACTTAAAGAACCACTCGAATTACAAAATAATAGAAGAAATAATGATTCTTATTAATGAAAGTCGATATCCGTTTTTTGAATTATTTTTCAGTGCATGGAAAAATTTTACTATTCAAAAGTTTTTAATGAAAGAATCGATCAGCGGAACTTTTACAATTCCAGATTTTCTGCTATTTGCAAAATTTAAAATGCTGTAATTCAGCTTCCTGGTGAGGCATATGACTTTGACATGGCTCAAATTCTTCGTCGTCAAGCTGGTAAATAAATCATGGTTTTGTGATAAATACGCGAAGAAATCTAAAATTAATATTTTAATAATGCTATTCAACAAGATGTGATTTCTTCCAAAATTATATGAAATTTGAAAATTTTTTTTGATCATACAGAATGTCAAATTTGACATTCAAAGCGATGTAAAAAATATCAGGGAATCTTTGCCAAGTTCATGACGAAAAATTTGAGTTGGGTTAAGCTTGTGTACCTTGGTAGAAAGTTATAAACAAACTTTGAAAATTAATAAGTTATTCTATGTAAAACTTAATATTTCTAACGCGTTTGATGAGGATTATGAATTTCTAATCTGACTAAAATTATTCATTATGAAGTTAGGAAATAATTTATAATTTTTTTATTATTTCGAACGTTAAATTTTTTATTTCTATAGGAAAATTTTGCAATTTTTTAAACACAAAATAGAAATTTATTTCATTGTATCATAAAAATATTAATTTAACCTTTTTATGTGCATATATCAAAATATTAAAATCTATTTATCATATTTATTTAGTTAAAGAATTTGCACCTTGTCAAAATCATTCGCCTCATCAGAAAGTCAAATTACAAGTTTTAAAATTTTGTAAATAGCAGTAACACTGAAATTATAAAAGTTCCATTGGATTTACATAGACAGAAATACGCATATGTATATATGAATGGAAAAGGTTCAGGAACCTCTGTTTATTGCTTACCGCTTTGTCCAATTTAACGACCTTTCGTTGGATAAATTGCGCGTGTTTCGAATTCTCGGATTAGTTTTCCATGAAAGTATATAGCTAAAACAAAGTTGGCATGCGAAATAACTGCACACACATACACGCTCCTTACTATTGTTTCCACCAAAAGTCCTTTATATTACTGAACTATGATGAAGTGCTTTTGATTTCCCTAAAAGCTATTGTTACTAAATGCATTAGATGAGGGATATATAATGTTTGTTGAGGCTGACGAGGCGGAGGGGCCTATTCAAAATGCCTATCCTAATAGCGATTTCTAAATACACATTTATTATTTGCTTCAGCTATTTTATAGAAATCCCTTGTTATAATGAGCGCTAATTATTCTATGTTTGATATTCCTATATTATATTGTTTAATATGCAATCAGCGATTTTTTACATTTATTTATTATAAATAATATTTATGTTATATAAAATTTTTTTTTCTCAGATTATTTCTCATTTTACTTTAAAATATCTAGGTAATTTTATTTTTATTCTTTAATTACGATGTTTATTTGCCGTGTAATCTACTTATGTTACTGAGCAAGAGGTAAACGTATTTATGAACTCAGTGATTAGTAGCCTGGAATGAAAACGCGAAACATTAAGTAACCATGAACCGATTTTGAATAAAGTAGTATACCGTAGTTTAAGGTTCTTAATACTACCCTTTAAATACACGTTTCTCATTATCCTCGGGATTTCTCAAATAATATGCGATTTTGGGTAAATAAAACAAAAGGTAGTAATTTAACCTCCAATCGTCTTATAATTATTCCATCAATTCATCTGTATGACATTATGATACATAATGATGAATTAATGTAATTATTAATATTAGAATATTATAACTGATTATACAGTATGATTTTAAGATGATGTGATAAGATTTATGCTTTATATGCATTTTTCTGAATTTTAAATCATTATTCAAAAATTTTTTTAAATTCCCCTATTTTATGTTTTTTATTAGTAAGAGTAAAAGAATGTAATAGTATTATATTTTCAAAACTTTTGGATTATAAATTATAAATTTGAAAAACTCTAATTTTGGTATTTTATATCCCTTTATAGTACCAACTTTATTTTAATTTACTTTCATTTGAAAAATATTTATAGTTGGATAATTTCTTCTTATAAAGACTTAATTAAGTATACTCACAAATTAGAAGTTAAAGCAAAATTATTTCAAGCATATATAAAATACATCATACTGAAAAGCCAGTAAATTGTACTAGAATACAATTTTTTTTTATCATTTCATATAAGAATGCAAAAACCGCATTATTAGACCAAGACCGCCCTCTTGAGAACTTTCGTAAAACTTTACACGATTAATTTGCATTGTGTAAACTATGCTCGCGCCACTTCAAGTTTTGCACTTACTCTAGGCTTAAACTTTGAAAACTTATCGCTCAACGACCAAAGAGAGTAAGAGAGAGAAAGGTGTGTTTAAATTTGCTATATATATGAATATCACGCGTCTGCTATATATCTTTTTTAAAAAAGAGAAGAATAGAAAAAAAGAGGGGCAAAGTCAAACAGCAAGAGAAAGAGCAAGAGAAATAAAAATCAATTTCCGAAACGCACCCTTTAGTCAATATCCGATGTTTTTTTTTTCTGTTTTTAGCCTAACTCACACTCTTTATTCGCATAAAACGGATTTTAATCTAAACTTTCGTTTAAAATTTGCGCATGCTTGGTTTAGGTCAAGCCTTGCATATATATGCGAATGTCTATTTTATTCCTTCTATATTCTCCTCCCGTGTTATCATCTCTCACGTCTGTCGATAATTAAAAGAGATGTTGAACAAAAATAAAAGAATATGGAGAGGAATAAAGAAAAAAAGAGAATTAAAATACGAAATAGTATATATTTCCAGTATATCTGTTTCACCTTTTATTTTAGAGAAGAATAATTAACCTTTACTATGAAATAAGCAAGGGAAGAGGAAGAAAGCTTACTACTGCCTTTTTTTATATATAAAATATCCAACTCATTACGAGAAGCTTTCAGTTCAGTGCTTCTTGTTTACGTTTATTATTATATTGAAACAAAAGATGATGCAGAGAAGGCTAGACGGAACGCGCGTAAAATTGTAATTAGCGTTGTTACTTTTTTTTTCTTAATGTGAAACGTGCAAGATAATATGATAAATAATTTAGCGTGCTTTTAAACTTTATGGTAATATAATATTTTTAAAGATTTTATATTTATTTTAGTTCGAATTTTACGAGAAAATTGTTATAAATTTTTATATTTAATAAAAATTTTTATTTAGAACTATATTTTGCTTTTAGTAGTTGGAATACAACTTTTTTAAATTGGTATTATATTTTTATATTTTTGAGAAAATTTTAGTTTTTATTAACTGGAATTCTTATTTGTTTTTAAATAAAAAAAATAAAACTTTAATTACTCATTAAAATTAATCGTTTGGTTAGTAATTAAAAATTAATTTTGTTTTTAATTTTGAGCGATCTATTATAATTAATGCTATCTTAAATATTAAAAATGAAATGTAGAAAATATTATAATTGAGTTTTTAAAATATTAAAATAAATACGTTAAGTAAAACCTTGATAAAAATTACCAAGATTCAGTTAATTAAACCTCAAAATTCTCTGTAATAATATCCTTATCGAACAAACAAATCCCATAATAAATACTTTACCGAACCAAAATCTTCCCTAAATGTGCAAACAAACGTTCTCGTCCCTCTCGCAATCTCCATAAAAATCCCCTTTTGAAGCTACCATGAACGAAGACGAAAAACAATCAACCTCAACATTTCTATATACACTCGTCTCGCACCCTGCCAACTACACGCATATTAAAAGAGAGAAGAAAAAAAAGGCAAGGAAAGGAGATACCATCCCCTTTTTTTTCACTAAAAAAACACGAGAGAGAGAAAAAAACAAACCCTACCAAGTTTCCAAAGCACGATAAATTCGTTCAACAAATCCTCAGGTGTCATGGAATACCGTAGGGGTAAGGGTAAAAAAAGAAACATTACAAAACGCTATACAACAGAAATCGCGCTTAGGGCGATCCTTTCCATTTAGTATTTTTTTTCTTCTTCGTTGTTTTTTTCTTTTATTTTTTTATTTTCTTAACCCCTCCCTCGCAATTTCAATCTCTACGACGCCACAATCTCACGCGCTTTAGTATAAGGGATGATAAAAAGAAAACTGTGCGGCTAGCATTATAAAAGGTGTCTGCAACAAACCAGTGTCGGCAAAGCGGTTGCGCATCTAAAAGAGAGCAACTATATATATGTACATATATATAATACAAAAAAGAAAAGGTTATACCGTAATCTCAGCTAACAAGTTCAGGCTTTTACCCTCACAAGAATACATACATGTGTACGTAAAAAAGAGAGAGGAGAGAGAAAGGCTATAGTGAGTTAGAAAGAGAAGGATAGAGGAAGATAGAATAAAAGCAAAAGAGAGATAGAATGCCTAGCGTCACCTTTTGCGGCTATATAAAGGTGGGTGGGTGGTGCTGCTACTGCTGCTTCAGTCCCGCATAATTCAATGTCGGAGAGCGAGAGAGCCTCACGGGACGCTATATCAACTTCCTGGACAGGCAACGCGCCGCCATCCCGTCGAGAATTCGCCGCCGTTGCAGCAAAAGCAGAAGCAGCACTAACAGCCAGAAGCTTATAGGCAGAAGCAGCAGCAGCAGCGGCAGCCAGACTCTCTTGCTCATGCTATCCAGCTTCCTCATACATACGTAAGACGTATCTTAGCTTCGGAGAGCACACATATATATATAAACTTGAGAGAAAGAGAGATAGAAGGTTGTAACGGAGATTATGGCCTTCTTTTATTTATCGTCTAATGCAGTTATGGACGACACGTTAGGGGATATATAAGGTGGCTGGGTATAGGCGAAGAGAGAAGGCTTTCTATACTCTTACTACTAATGCCCCTTTTGCCTCTAATGGGCAAAGCAAGCAGCTGCTACTACCTCTACCTCTACCTCTACCTATCCAAGGCTAGAGCTTAGTTTCTCAGCTTTTAGATATATATATATATGACGATGCGGGGATTGCTTTCTATATGCTCTGCGGGTTATATCTATTTCAGACCATATCTCGATCAAGTTACACTTAATTTTTTACTCCTTTGGGAATAGGATCTCGTTTACTTGATCCGATTTTGTTTTGTTTGAGTTTTTGATTGTTACCTTTTTAATTGGCATCATTCGATAATAGGCTGTGCAGCTATAACGGAATATTTGAATTTTAAGAATATGTAGATTTTATTCTGAATCTAACACAATTTCAAACAATAATTGGACAAGAAATGTTATCTGATATCATGTACCGACTCTCTATTGATCACTTTATTGAAAGCACATACAAATATTTATCATGAATATTAATTTGATGAAAACTCGTAATTTGTCATTTAATTTCATTCCCATTCTATTTATACTTGTTCAATAATTTCAAATAGCTTTCAGTAATCAAATTTACTAGATTTAAAAATCTATAACGTACACGTAGATGACATAATTATTTGTCGCTGAAATTCTAATTTATCTCTTCTGTTAATTGAATTAATATTTACTATCATTTCACAATTAACCTAATTACTTCAAAAGCTACATATTGAAATACATTAGGTGCTTCATCATCAGGTCGAAAATTATGTCTTAGATATTTGTAACGTTCGATTTTCCTAAAGCTTTCTCTTCCCTAGGTAGAAGTTTAGTTGAATTTTAAGGGCGAACGAGGGGGGTGGGAGAGGGTGGAAAAGGGGTGAATTGGGAATAGGTTGAATTTAATTAATTGATGGAACGAAGGGATAGTCAAATCTAATTATGCATATTAGCTTTATTATTTAATGAGCTGATTCTCACCTTATCGAATCGAAATTCATCTGAAAATTGGGTTTTCAGGAAAATTAGTAAATGCAATATTTGATCCAAATAGTTTAACAATAAATTATTTAATTAAATTTTCTAATAAACCCTTTTTAGAAATAATTCAAAGTTGTTATTGTTATTTACAGCTCTATGTGCGCTTTCATTGTGCAAAAGTTAATTAATAGTATGGCAATTAATCTCACATTTATATTTGAAATGATTAAAGTTACAAAAGCTCCCGTACGAAACAGCCCGAACGAATTTAATAACGAAAATAACTTATACTCAGTAGTAGAGTCGTTAAAAACCTTAACAAAACAAAGGCCAGTTATGTATGTGTGCATTCTAAACGCAATAAATTTTCTTTCAATAATACCAACCCTTTTTCTTTAAATCTCAAAATTAATCCGCAATAAAAATTACAGTAAAGCTAAGCTATACACACAGCACGTGTAGTAACGAAATAAATGAACCTGTAAATGGCCTATAAATGTTGTACGAAGCCAAAATAACTTCCGAATAATCCCCCTAGTTTTGCGGAAGTACCTTACTCGAAAAAAAAAATAGAAGGGAGAGAGCAAGAGAGAGAAAAAAAAAAGATTAAGCTGGCTTTAAGCTGAGCACGGATGCATACACAATAAAGGACGCAGAAAAATGTAGTTAGAATAAAAAAAAAGATCAAACAAGAAAAAGTAATGTAAACTACACAGGGTCAAGCTGGAGAAAAAAAAGAACACATGCATTAAAAAAACAAAAAAGATTAACAAAAGAAAAAGAAAATATGAAAAGGGAAAAACTTGAATCCCTCAACATTTTTATGGTAACTTACTGGCCTTATTTTATTTTTTAATACTTTTTTTATATACTTAAGATGCAAGTCCTACTGTTTCTCTTCTCTCCCTCTTAGTGTGAATAAAAAATATTGAGAGAGAAAAAGAGAGAAAGAGTCTCAGGGTCCCATTATGGCTACTAAAGCGCAGACAATAAATAAACGAGGGCAGGCGCGTATAACGAGATTCGCTATACGTCTAAAGGTTGGATGTTAGTTAGTTCGTGTACATGTATATACGTATATAAAAGAGAGAAAAGAGAAAAGGCTAGAGGAGCCGAAAAACTCTCGGGACAATAATCCCGAACGCGCGGGCTTACAAATTAACCAGCGCGCGACCGCGGAATGCAAAATACATCTCTTCTCTTATAACGTTGTCTCTTTCTTTTATACTCCTATACCTTTTATATTCATATATATATCCTTTTTATTCATTCTCTCTTTCTACCTACTTTCGTATCTCTTCCTGCCAGCTTTTGTTTGACTATCTCTCGCTCTTGTGTGTTTTTGGTTTTACCTTGTCTTTTCAGTTGCACGCTTGGCCTTTTTTTTATTCCTTTCTTTTTAATGCTCCTTTCAAATCGTACCGTTTTCTATAATTGGGACATTTATTTTTATATTTTAGGTTTACTTTTTTTCTTCTTGTACCTTTCACTTAATTTATTCTTATTTCGATATTGTGACATTTTTTTTCCAGTACATCGGTTCTCCACTTTTCCACGTCATTGTCTTTCTTATTTATTTATGTACGTTATGGTTTGTTTTATATAGCTTGAATACGATGTTAAAACGTATGGAATTTATTAGAATAAAAAAGTATATAAAAGTTAGATTAATTTAGATGAAAATATAATTAATTAAATAATTTGAACATGATGTATAAAAAGAGAACTATACTTAATTAAAATTCCCTTAATAATAAAATTTCTAATTATTTTCATACAATTAAATAAAAATATTTATGCGCATATTTTTAATATGCGCAAACACCTGAAAAAGCTTTTTTTTTAAAAGCAGAAAAGTAAAACGCTCGTTTTGTATGAATGTTTCATTTAGTAAAAATAAAAATAAATGACAAAACTATGCAAATATTCTTTTTGAATATGGAACAATGCTGAGCAATATTGAAAGTATCACTTGAAAATATTGAAAATTTTCTACAGTATATAAATATAATGAATGGAAAAATCGTGTCTTATAAATAAACAATAAACGGAAAAAAGTATTTTGTTAGCGGATGTCATTTTGCTATCTACTTTCAAAAGATGTAAATTCTCATCAGTCAAAGTCATATTTATATATTTATTCATATCAAAATCTATATTCTTATCAGTTTTTTTTATGCATGCAAACGAAGTAAACACAATATACATTTATAGGAGGTGCATTTCACTTTTTGGTTTATGGATGTGTATGTATATACACTAGCCTAAATTGGCTAACTAGTCAATCGATGGCAAGTTTGATTACTCTGAAAAACATTGGAAAACTAGTTAACGGCTGCTTGACTACTATTTTGACCAACCGTGGCCTACGTACTTTATAAAATTAAATTAGACCAGTGAACAACTTTTTCATAAAAATTGTTTTTCTTCGACTAAAAACTATTTTTCCATTACTAAATTATAAACACATATTAAGTTTTTCAATTTATGTAATCTTTTTCTCTTTGATTTGGTTGATGACTGCATATTTTTAAAATTTCTATAACTTATTCTTTTCATGCTAAGTTTTTTGTATTTTTATTAAAAGCTGCTCAAGACACATTATGAGGTTATTTATGCAGCGTTCTCATTCTAGATAGTTAAACAAATAAATATAAATAAATATCATATAAACTAGGTTATATTCAAATATTGTATTTATAAACATATCCTACTTAAAATAATATATTCTAATACGTAAATATTATTTTATTTTAATAAATAAAATAAAATATATATCTTACAACTTTATTATTTGTTTAAAAAAAAAATTGTAGAAGCTAATAACTCTAAGAGGATTTTAAAGAACAAAACAAATGAAGAATGAAAATAATTTATCATTTATTGTGCACTCACCTCATTAACAATAAGATTATTCTTTATGCTCTTTAATACACAAACTGCAGCGTACAAACAATGGAGGTTTTCCTACACTCTCTACTATGAAATAAGAGATTTGAAAATTAACCAGCATATTTACCAGCCTATGGCTAGCTACTGGTCAACATCTATTTTATTGCAAATAACCATTTTTTTAACTTTTGCGACCACTCACTGGCTAAAAGCTATTGAAAATGTTTTTTCATTTTTACTCGAATATGAAAAATAAAATTAAAATTGTATGCATAAATAAGTTTAATGTAAGTTTCATGTTCAGTTTTAATTACGCTAGTAACAGAAGTCTGACCTAAATATGAATTATATTCCATTGAATTTATTTGGTTTATTTATTTAATTAAATACGGAATTTTTACTCAGAATGAATAAAATTATGAAATATTAAATTTAATTATTAAGTGGATTAGCTTATTTTTGCATAACATTAAAATTTTTTAAAATATTTCACTTACTCTAAATTATTTCATCTTTCAAGAGTACTATCCTCTTTTTTGAAAATCCCTTCAAAACAAGTATATTAAATTAAAAGAAAAAGAATTTTTCAACATGCACTACTCAACTTATGATGCTCAATCGATAACTTTTAAAAACCATTAAGAATTGTCTCCGAAAAGCTACTTTATTATAACGAAGAACGTTAAAACTTTTCGAAAATATTGCTGCCCTTTATACTGAAACCGGTCATTCTTTGAAAAATTTCCTCTTCAACGAAAATTGCCCTCCCGTCAACAATATATAAACCCTTCTCCCTTCCCCAATCCTCTTATTATTTTTCACGACGAATTTGCTTGAAGCAAAAATTTCTTATCTTCGTCCCTCCATCAACTATATAATACTATCTTTTATTCACTCTACCCCCCTAGGTCACTTCTATTATATACTTCTCTATTTATCTCATATTCTCTCCTTTCCACTTTTCCTCTTTCTCTTATCCATTTCCGGATAGAATATCTTCCTCTCTCTCTTACTTTTAACCTTTCCATTTTCTCCTCTTTCCTAAACTTCATCGCTTTTTGTTCATCTCTCATTTCAACCCCTTTTACACCCCCCTTTGTTACCTCGCCTATAACAAACCACTGAGACGGGGCTTGCCATTGCAAGTCCCGGCCTTAATTCGACATTACAGTTCTCTGTATATAATCGTTGTCAAAAAGCGCAAAATGTGCTATACACTATTATACACATACATATACGTAAGGCTCTACGAAATAACAGGGGAAGTGAGCTTCTTCTCTATCTCTCGTATACATTTGTTTTCAAATTTCCACACAGAAAGATTAACTTTTAGCTCTGGCTGCGGTGCTGGTCTCTCGAAATATAACCTCGGGGGTTAGTCAGAGATAGATAGAAAGAAAGAAAAAGAGGTATGAAAGCTAATTTTCAGTGCGTGTAATACGAGAGCTTGGATTACCACCAGGCTGTTTTTAGTATCTGTAGTGGGCTTTTTTTTGCCTAGATGTATATGTATATAGACGTATAGGATATAAATGGCAAAAAGAGAAAAATAAAGTATATTTTGTTCGACTAATTTGACATTAAAGGGATGATATGGCCTTGTGCAAACGGAAAAATATACGAGGGCAGAGAGAAACACTAATTTGATATTTGATACGGTAATGTAGAAAAGTGAATCATGCGCTTCAGAAAGGATAATATCCTGTTACAGCTATAAAACTGTAAAATAAACGTCCCTTCGCGTACAGTAGATTTAAATGCAAAAGTGAAAGTCTATTTCGTTGTTTTTACAAAAACAACTAGTAACTTAATTAGCCTTATTTAAAACTCTATAATTGAATTTTTCTTACAGCAGCACTAACAATCTATGCCTGCTTAACAAATTACGTTTGGCAAAATAACATTTTTTATTCTGTTAAATAAAAATTTAACTAATTTATTTCTGTTTTTTCTGGAAAAGAATAGGCTAAATGCTTTAAAAACTTTTGATTGAATAATAATTTATTAAAATAGCAATTTTATTTAATAATTTATAAAATAAGTTGTAATTTAGAGAGATCTTCGATGGCTCAGTCGGTAGAGCGATGGTTTCATAATCTCGAGAATCCGAGTTCGAATCCCGCTCTCGGCCGAATGATACAAGCACTACTGTACATTACATGTGCTTTGTTCTCAAACACACTAACGACCTCCGTCGCTAATCAGCATCGTAATAATAACTGAAATACAGCGACGTTTAATTAAAAAAAAAGAAAAAGATTTTAAACTGAAAATAAAATAAGTAGATAATTACATCTAATTTAAGAAATAAAAAATATTTTTTAAATATTTATTTATTTTTACTGAAAAAATCTTAAATTTTCAATTTCGATTTTCTATTTTCAGAATTTCATAACTCAATATATACATGTAAACGATTTAGAATTTTTCGAAGGTTTGACTTTCTTAATATATATATGTATATATTTTCTTTTTTCATTTAGGTTTTTGCACTTGAAGTGTACGGTATCGAAAAGTAGTGTTGGCACTCATGTCCGAGATTTATGACTATCTACGGAGTATAAAATGCATCGAGAACCATGTAGAGAAAATTGAAAAAAATGATATATTATTTAAGGTGCGTTTGTAATTTCCGATAAGTAATAAATATTTTTCAAACTCTTAGGATTTCTTTTTTTTTATCAAAGTATAAAAGTATTTTTCATTTTTATTGAATCAATGAAAAAATATTTGTTTAACTACTAAACGTTGCAGGTGAGCAACAATTTAAATTGCAAAATTAATTTAATGGAGTAATTACAAAAATTGTAATAATTTGGTTGTTGCTTTAGATTTCTCTCCTTGTTAAATATGTGTAAAATACTTGGAATCTATAAAATAATTGAATTTCAAATTAAAAATTAACATTTTAATTAAAGCTAATTGTGTGAATTAGCATACATGTGCAAAAATAGATAAAGGAAGAAATATTTATTTGACTTTTATGAAAATAATTCATCATTTATGTTGCTGTAAAATTTATACCATATATTTTATAAAATCAATAATATTTTACTCACTTATACAACAATATTTTTAAAATTTTTTACTACTCTCATAAAATATATTGACATCCGTCTTACGTAAATTCAGACGTGTAATAAATTAAAAGAAGATAAAATTAACATTTATTTTTTCATCAGCTCACAATATTTAAGATGAAATATAATATTTTAATTAAATTTCTTTAATTAAATTGAGATTTCATATATATTTTATCTGATCAATAGAAAATGATTATTTTCCAACTGAAAATTTAACGAGCTATGCTTGTAATGAATTGGTTCATTTTTTTTTATTTTGTTCTGAAAAAATTAATAAAGATCTAGCTAATAAACGCAATTTGTTGATCCGTTTTATTATAAAACACCTTTTGCAATAAACTTTTAAAATTTTAAACTTTTTAACTATAATTTTTATTAATCTAATTATAATATTCATCTTGTTAAAAATATTCTAGAATGTAATTTTAAATAGTAACTTTGAAAATTTTTACTTATTTTCATCAATACTTTTTCTTTGACCGCGACGAGCTTTTTTCAATTATTCAATATGAAAAATTCTCTACAAACATTGATACCATTAGGACAGAAGGGATCAAAGAACAAAAATAATTCATTCTCTTTCTACCCCTTAATTTTGAATATCCATGACTAAATAAATTTGCGCTCAGCTTGTTTGTAAGTATATAATTTATGTGATATGATATTCAGTTACAATTACATCTACATAAATGCAAAATTCTTATAAATTCACACTTATTTTAATTAAAGTCAATAATTAAAATCCACATACTTACAATTTTATACGTATATCTGTTTTTCATATTTTACGTAACTTCCATTGATATTATTTATTTAAATATCATTAACAATCCGAATGAACAATATAATAATAACAAAGTTAATAATAATTTAAACACAAACCACCGATATAGTGTTAGAATTAATATCGCACCAAAACCATAGTGTATTATTTATCATTATATATCGAAGCAACTATTTACGCACACCCTATTTTAAGCGTTAATGATTTAGGGGAAATTAGTTATCGCGCATAGTAAGGTGGTCAGACGTTGGGAAGTTTAATAATTAATTCGCGCTAGTAATGTATAGAATAATTTTACGCAAAATATATAAATTTTTGTATATGGTAACAATATAAATATAAAGATTTAATCAAGTACGTTATAAAAATGTTAATATTTTAAGCCCCTAAATAGACCCTTAATTTTAATTATTAAATATCTCATTGAATATCCGGTGTATTACTGAAATTATTATATCTAATGATCAGGCAACATAAAACGTAATTTTATGATCATCATAAATTAAAGTTTAATGTTTCGCTAAAAAAAGAAGAAGATATTTGTATACATTTTAAAAGGGTATACACGCTAACATTGTAAAAACAAGTGTTGATAGGGTTGGTTATTTCTTAATGCAATATTGATAATGGAATTCAATGGCGCATTTCCTGATTGCGTTTGATCGCACAGTAGGGGAGTGGGTGGGGCTACGTGACTAATTCACAATTGACTTATTTAACAGGGCTACAACTACAAAGACCAAATAGAGGTTAATAGTTGTTTGAGTTTGCAAAAGCATTAAAGGGATTAGATTCAAAATCAATACTTGATGACAAAAGAATTAATACCCCCTCGTGCGCTTTACGAAATTTATACAAATTACATCTCATTAGACTAACAAAAAAAATTTTAAAAAAAAGAAAATAAAATAAATTACTAAAGTATAGGTTTATTATTATTTCCTAGTATTTTGTTTTATGAAATTTAAATTGTGTTTTATTAAACATTAATTATGTTTCACGTTAGTTCCATAATGATTTATTGCTCATGCAGGTATGAAATAAACTTTAATGTTTGAATTAATTATTCCACGAAAGTTTTGATATTTCGCTGGAAAAATCATTAATTTCTCTTTAAATATTCGACATTTTTTTTCCGTTCGTTAATTGACGACCAGCATAACGAAGTCTTATCGTTAAATACTAAAAGCAATTTCATCGAAGCTTTCTCTCTTTATTTTGTTTTTAATCTTTCGGAATCAGAAAAATTCATTTGGCATTGAAAAATAAATTAAAAAAACCCAATGTTTTACGATTTACACGTTTTTTATGAATTTTATTAATTAAAAAACAAGTTTAAAAAAAATTGTGCAAAAATATATGATATTCAATTTGACGTGCAAAACCAATTAGTGCATTGCACAAGATATATAAGCGTATTTCTACACATATAAATACATATGTTTTTTTTTATTTTTGTATTGGCGCCAACATTTACAAAAGCGCATAGAGGGAAAGAGTCGTGTGTGCTCTCACGAGAAATGAAAAGGAGTTGAGCATTGATGTATAACGTGCACATACATATCCGATCATCGATAAAACTGGACATGGTGGATTACGCTAATTGAAACGTAATAACGACCTATTCAGTATTCATATTCCATTGGAACTTCGCGGAATAATAATAATTATGGTTGCAGTCACATAAAATTTTCCTCGATACAGAAATCATCATCGAACGTTATTTCTCTTTTTCACTCAAACCCTTTACCCCACTGTGATCGTTAAGTGAAATTCAAAATGAAGGATATATGAGATTTATACATTGAGTTTGACATTGTAAAATAGTTATGCTTTCCGAAGTAATTAATTAGTTTCCAAAATTATCGATTTTCAAATATTCAGCATATAATTTTGGATAGTAATTGTTTTTACATTTTGTGTTGAATTGTAAATGCACGCATTTAGTTAAAAATTGTACAAATATTATTATATAATTTTAATAATAAAGCAAAATAAGCAAAAAACATCAACTTTCAAATAGTATGATTCAAATTTTTTTTTTAACGTCGCTATATTTAAGCTATGCTATTTTCGCTATGCTAATCAGCGACGGAGCTCGTAAATGTGTTTGTGAACTTCAGCACATGTAACGTACAGTGGTGCTTTCATCAATCGGCTGCCGAGAACGGGATTCGAACTCAGAACCCCGAAATTACGAGTCTAACGCGCTACCGAATGAGCCACAGACCGACTCTTTTGCAACTTGATCATATATTATTTTGTTTTCAAATGTTGTCGGTGACCTTTTAAATGTTCATTTTTTATTTTTTACGTACGTTACCTTGTTTTTAAAAAATAATTGCAGATTTTTTGCAATAAAATTGCTTATATATTTTATCAAAAATTATTATATAAGAATACATACAGAAAGACTATAAAATACCAATTTCATTGTATGATCAAAATCGCATCATACGAGCATTTTGGGTTACAACGCAGTATGTTTTAACGAACACTTGGTATCAATTACGTATAAATTTAGACAGTTTTAAAATTGCTGTGTCGAATCCTATTTGTTTTTATTTTATTATTTTATCATTAATATAACAAAATATTTTATTATGCTAAAAATATTGTTATCTACGCGATATTTTAGATTACGTCAGCTAAAAAAAATCTTTCACATGGTTCTATTAAAATAAAAGAACTAAAGTACGTATCAATATCTTATGATGCTTTTATTTTTTATTAAATATCACAGATGCGTACATTTAAATATAAATTATAAAAATTATGATTTAAATTTGCAAGTCATCTAAATAAATATATTATTAATATTTTTCTTCTAAGTTCGTTATAAAATTATTTTTTAAAAATATTTTTATCAAATTAAAATAATGTAAACGTTAAATTTTCTACATTTTGATACGAAACACAGTTGACCTAATTTGAACCTCACACATTTTATTTCATTTCAAATCGTAAAACCCTTTTAATTATTTCAAAAATTAACAAGTCCTTAAAATTCCCTAAATCTCTTGAATATTTACACTCAAAAAGAAAGCAGAAAAAAAATCAAATCTCATACAGTGAGTCGAATTAAAAATCTTTGTTATAAAGATACTCGATGTTCAAGTGCCAATCAACGCGAAGCAAAAAAAGCGCTCAAGAGTTAGTAGCGCTTACAACTTCATGATAACGAGAAAATAAGAGAAATGTTACTATATCCTGCGAGGGAAAAAAAAAGAGAAAAAAAAAGCACAGGAAGATAAAAGAGACAAAAGTCGGTTAAAACATCACAAGAGAGCAAAGACCGAGGAAGAAAGAGAAAGACACACAGAGACACACAGAGAGAAGAAGAGCCTTCAGGGAAAAGCGGTCTTTGTAATTAATACAAATCCTTGGCATTTTGGCTGTACGAAACGAGCCTAAGAGGATTACGCATCGCAATGTAAACGTAAGCTTTAGAATAGTAGCTAGATAGTTGTAGTAGTAGTAAAAGCGCCACGTTGTCGTTCTTAAGAGGTAATTTCTCGACTTTCTCTCTTTTACCTTTCCCAGCTTTCGATTACATGTACAAAAGCAATTACCAGTACCGTTTAAATCTATTTTACCTCCCGTTTGTTTACCCCTTTACTCCACCCTACCCCCATTTCACCCCATCTTGACTTTTCTTTAGCGAACTGTTATACACTTTTATTGAGCTATAAAAATCCTTAGTAGAATTGCTATTTGCGGGCTACTTCTTGACAAGCTTTTGTATTCAATGGTTAGCTATGTATATAAACTCATTGCTTATACATCGACCGAATTGAATTTATCGATGTGAGAAATGCCTCTATACACACATGATAATTTATTTCCAACTGCAGCAGTGTTATGTATAAACTACGTTTAATATACGCTTATTCGTAGCGAGTAATTATATCGAGTCGTAAATTTTCATAGTTGACGGGGGATGAGCTAAGTATAGTGTAATCATTGCGGTATAGATTGAATTGTTGCATTAGTTTATTGGTCAAATTTTATCGCGTTTGACTAAGTAAACAAGATTTAAACTCTTGAACGTTGTCGATGGTAAAGGATTGATTTTTAAAACTGATTATTTTTATTAATCTTCTTTCTATATCTATAAAATTTTTTCTTCTAAACAATATTTTTGTTCTGAAATTTTCAACTTTGATAATAATTTCAAGTTGTATGAAGATGGTATTTGATATATCGAATAGCGAATGTAGAGATAATTTTTAAGAAAAATGAGAGTTCAAACTATATAAGCGCATACATATGGTATCACTTTTCGGAATACCGAGCTGCAAAAACTTTTTCAAGAGTATGAAATATACAATTCACATTTCAAACTTTGAAAAATCAATTTTTCAAAAAATTTCCAAAGCTGCTTTAACCACCGAGCACCGAGAATTTATCTTATACCGAGATTGATTTACCATAATATATTTGAATCTTTAAGTTATAATATTTTCTCGGACTAATATAAAGATTATTATAAATTAATTAAACATCATAGAAGATAAATTAAATATAATATATTTATAAGTTATACTTCTGATAAAAAATACAATCATCACGTTTAATTTTTAAATTAAAAACTAGATTTCATAACGTTTTTTACCTATTCAAATGATAAGATTTATAAATTTATTTACATTGAGCATGAAAATCAAAAACTTCAATTAAATTTACCAAGCAAACTAATTTTAAGTTTCTTTTTCAATATAATTAAATAAATTACAGTCTATTTCTTACTTTTGAAAACTAAATATAAAAGAGTTAATTTTCGAAATTTAATCTTCAAGAATCCTTACCTATATATTTTGTAACTTTGATTTTGAAGTTCGAAAGGTAACATCAAATACTTAAAATGCAATATTTAATTAAACGAAAGAACTTTTGAAGATTAAGAAACTTGTAATAGGAGGAATTAATAAATCAACAAATTCTTTCTTTTACTTTTACAAACGTAATTCTATTTCATCTTTTGTGGCATAGGATTAACCTAGATTAAATCATTATAAACAATAGAAATCGTAAGTTCGTAAGTTTTTCTATAGTTTAATAAACAATAAAGAAACTTATGAGAGGATCTATCAGTGATGAATAGCCTGATAATAAAAAAAGGATGTTATAAAATACATTTTGACAGTGATTACAAATAATGATTTTTATTATTTTCCGAAAAATAGTTATTTTAATATAGTTTTATATTTTTACCGTAAATAATTTATAATTTTATATTTGATCCAACTTTTCGTACTCGATTTAAAAAATTAATTAACGCAACACGCGTGGAGTGCGAATATCGCACTAGTTGCGTAATGTACTATTTTCCGTTTTTCAAAAGATTAATCATCCGCTTTATCACTCTTTTTTACAGTTTCATTTTTCAAACATCATAGAAAAAGTTGTCTGTCGCTTCGTTTCAAAAAAAGTTTGTTTTTCGAATAAAATATCGTATTTACCTTGATGATTTTAAAAAAGTCTTTTGTGCGACTGATTTTGTACTCATCGTTAACGATATTTTTCCGTATTCATCAAACAGCAACATCATGTATTTTATCACAGGTATAAGAAAACTTCAAAATATTTATCGAATTTCATATCACAATAGATATACTACTATATAACCCGATACATGCCTTTTTCAAAATTCCGAAGAATTTAAATATTAACATATCATATTTTGAGCTTCAAACTTTAAAAAATAATCTAAAAATGTGAAATCTCCGTATTGTATTCTAATCCTTTAATAACTTAAAAAGAACATTCATCAGGCTACGTAGTAACAAAGTAATCATGATGTGAATGTTGATGTATAATTTGCAATTTCCTTACGCCTATGGCAAAATATATGACATTGCCATTCAAGGTACATGTTGGAAAAAATTTCTTTAACGGCGAGTGTCAGTTCAGTAATTGGTTTTCAAAATTCAATAAGAGAGATTTAATACGTCAAACCAAAAATTAAAGAAAAAATTTCATTTAACATGAGACGGACTATTTTAAATAATCAATATCTTGTGCTCTTCTGATAGTTATAATCTCAGAAGGTATTGTAAATTAAAAAAAAAATCAAAATGAGAAAAAATTTTCAAAAGCACAAAAAGTGCTTCTGTGCGCTTTTTAAAAGTCAATATAAAAAATCTACTTCAAAGTGGAAAAATATTATTTTCGAAAATTTATTTCATGAAAATATCAAGAGGTGTGGTTACGCCTCAATAGCAAGTTATATTATCTACTTTCAGTTAGTGTTTATTTATTTCAATCAAATACTTATTCACTTGAGGTTATTGGATTCGAAAGAAACAAATTTTATGTTTAACCAAAAAAAATCGCTTAGACATGAAACAAAAATACTATCTGCTAAATACAAGTGGATTCCATTTTCTTGAAAATCGGATTTCTTTCAGTGTACTATTACATATCTAATGAAAAATAAACGTTAAAATAAAAGTTGAAATAATAAAAATTAAAATAAACTTTGCTTTTTCTTATAGTTCTTGTTACCAAAATGAAAACATTTACCATAATTATTTTTTATTAAACTTGACTAAACTATAAATTGAAAAAAAAGAACAACTTTTTTCATGGCAACGCTGCACATAGCTTTGTCTCATATATGAAAACTCATAATTTCTTTATTTTTATCCGCATCGATTCATTCGCAAGTTCATCTTCGCGAGTACACGTACGTACGTATACGTACGAAAAACTTTCTCGTACATGATAAACTAAAAAACTTCCCGACAAACACAATATAGTATATACCAGGAGGATAAAAGGTTATATGTAGTTGGGTATGAAGGGGGGAAGGGGTAAGAAACATTGCAATAACTATTTTCTGCGTGCAATATTTTTCACGTAAATATCTATATCATTTTATTCTTTATCTCGAACGCAAATACAGTATACGAAAAATCCTAAAGAAAAGCATAATAAATCAAATTCTTTGTACATACATTTTATCCTTTATTTTATTTTTTTTTCTCTTTTTCATCTAAGCTTGTACACATACAAGCTATAATGTTTAAAAATAACTAATGGGAGGTTAAACTGGATTATATACATATGTTAAGCTAGAAAGCTTATTAAACGATAAAAGCTCAACCACATACACAGAACAATGAAAATGAAAAAAGTAAAAAAAAAAGAATGAAAAAATAACAGGTATGGCACGAAGTTTTGGCTTTCATGTTCGCGCTACCAAAGAAGAAGTGTCAACTTGACCTGCTTTTTTAGGCTAACGGAAAACGTTTCACCCTTTTTTTTTTATTTTTGTCGAGAGACGAGAATATTTTTTACTCAAGAGATATATTTGTTTACAATGCTACTAAATTTTGAAAAATGAATACGTTTTACGTGTTAGTTGAGTTTTTTTTAACCAAACATAAATTTAATCGTTTAAAAATAAACTCAATTAAACCCGATTAGTACAAAAAAAACGTATATTCTAAAAATATGTTGTTAAGCGACTTTATATGTACAATTTGTAGTAACTTTAGGAGATTGTCAAATATATTACAGCTCTCGTTGTAAAATCGTATATGCAAATATTCGAGTTAATAATTTACACTACATTAAATATCTCTGAAAAATGAGGATATATTTTGCTTTTAAACATGAAATGCATAAATAACAGATAATATCGCATATTTTATCTCGCGCGTACGTGTTTGCTTCATCAAATGAGAAAAATAAATTAATTACACGCGCTTATGTACGTACAAAATTTAAACAAAACAGAATAAAAATTAAAATGCAAACGAAAAATATACATGGATCCCCCAAATACGAAACGACTCATTTATTTACTTCCCCTAAAAATAAAATTACAAACAATGCTAAAATAAAACTATTCTTCAATCACTGGAAAACCTGTCAAATTAACACTCCTCTTTCTCACTTCATCATTTAGATTCTTAATTCCCAAGCGTATGAAAGGAAGAATGAAAAAAAAGCTCTGCGCCAACCTACGCGTGTCTAAAAAAACTCTATTTCTCATCCCTTCTTTTTTACTCTGCTTCCTTTTTTTCCCAAATCCCCCTATTCTACTGTTTTTTTGGATATTTTATTTTGTCGCTTACTCGCTCGCATCGCGCGCTCGAGCTCGCCATGAGCGAAAGGCATTGGTAACTAATTGCTTTGGTGCTTTCTATACCCCATCCCTTCGTATTCCGAAGGATTTGGATTAACCGACGCATGCGAGTAAAAAGAAGAAGAAGAAGAAAGAAAGAAAGAAAAAAGAAGAGTAGGTAGGGATAAAAACGACGCTTCGCTTTAACTATTTTCAAATGTTTTTTAGAGGGTGCGAGAAAGCGGCAAGCATTAGCTCAGGGAAAAGCGCGGCGGTGTCAATGATGAATTCATAAAAAGTCTTAAAAGCTCTAAAAACATCGAAAGCTTTAAGGTTTTAGGATAAATTGACGATTTAACGGTTATATAAAAAAAACACAGTAAAGAGGAGGGTGAAAGAAGATGAAAATAAAAAGATAGTATGAGGTGTGTTTTATGGCTTGTGCTTTAATGTATAAAAAGGAACAAGAGAATAATGTCTATAAGACAAAGAGACATTGCTAATGTAGTGCTTTAATTATTATTGCTAGCAAACGAACACATAATTGCTTTTCTTTTCTCCTTTTTCTTTACTCTCTCTTCTCGTAATTGTTGCTTTTCTGAATCATTCAGGACTTGAGCTTGAAGAGCACGTGATGCTTTTAAGAGCAGCCTGATTTTAAATGTCGTAATGCGTTAAAAGGTGATTCAAAGGGAAAGAAAAAAATTTAATTGTATCTTACGAGACTAGTTGTGTATTCATGTAATTCATATTTTGCGTTGTTAATCAAATATTTTTGTACTTTATTCTCTAAATTATGATGAGATTTTTATGTTTTCAATATGATTTACTTAATGATTGTTATTAAGCAGAAAATATATTACAAATTTAAATTTTCATACATTGTGAATAAATTTTGTGAAATAATAATTTAAGAACCGATTTCAAAATAACTTAATAACTTATTAACATTAGTAAATTTATTCTGTCAAGAATAATTTCAATAAGCCCCTATTGTTTATGAATAACCAATACTTTATAACACATATGATTTATTAAACAGTAAAATATAAAATTTGAATAATATTTCAGTTATTGATACGAAAAATTTTAAAAATGCATAAAATATAAACGTCCGATGGAAAAATTGTGAGGAAACATTTAACTTAATTATGAATATGTATAACGATGGTCAATTAATTCTTTAATCAATACCATAAAATATTTTATGTATGTAAAGCCGTTTATTAAATATGTACACGTATACGTGCATTTAAATTTATTTTGTTTTAATCAACGCGTGGCTTCACATCATGTACAACCAATTAAGAGTTTTCTTCTTTTTTTTTTATTTTCAATGATGGAATGTAATGCTGATGTAAATTGTGTATGTTAAACGGAATACATATCTTCGAAAAGTTAGCGAATGATAACGATTATTAGCGAATGATTATGTTTATGAGTATTTTCTTTTAATAATCATTCCGTTAATGAAATTTTGAACAAATAAAAAAAAACTGTTTGTTTATTTGTATATTTTGTCTAGTTTATGATCATATATTTTCATTATATGTAATAGCCTAGGTTGTTATGACATATTCAACGTAGTTTTAATCAACGGTAGAGTAGATAAAAGTGACCAGACCGGAAATCGAACTCGCGCCATCGAGTAAACGAGTTCCACACCTCAGTCATAGGACTCTACAAAAATCAATTTTTATAATTAATTTTTTTTTTATTTTTTATAAAAATCACCATCAAAGTAAAACCAAATACATACATCCGCTTGAAATTGAACATTAAAAGTTTATGCGGTGTGTAATAAATTTCAAGAAAAGATATCGTTAAAACAATAATAACAAGTAACGGGTACAGAACATAAAATAACCATCGTTACTCTCATTTTAACGACTTTTTCCTTAAAATTCAATTCAAAACGAGAAGAAGCAAAAAATTTTTTCCCTTTTTTTTTAATGATAGGTAACGGGAGATGATCAAAAAGTTCTTCCTAAAGAAAAATTATCCAGATTGTATAGATATATATACATTTTTTCTCTTAGTATAACGATCGAAACAAGAGATGTTTAAGCTTGACTTTCAACTATAAATTGTAAAAACATTAATAAAGTTTGTAAATTAATGAAAAAACTTTCTTCATTTCTTAAGACGCTATGTGCAAAAGTCGTTTTAACGCTCCGTATAAAAAAAAAGAAGCAAAAGTAACTAGCGAAAACATCTCTCATAGCAAGTTATTTTCTTTTTTTTTTTGACTAAACGAAATATTCTGCTTAACAAGTCAATGGCTCCATTCTGATTATATATGTATACATATACATCACAGTAGCTGTTTCTTTTATCTCATTTTTTTTTATTATTCCATTTTAACTTTCATCTATTTGTTCTTCTTTTTCCCTCTTTTTTAAACTTTACTTTGTTGTTTTTTTTATCTGTTTATACGATTCATGTATAACCAAATTTCATTTTTCGTGACAGTGACATTTTGAGAAATGACAGACGTGATATTATTTTTTCTTTTTTTTTGTTCTCTGCTAAGTTTAAATAGAGGCAATTAATTTTAAATTACTACCACTTCGTTTTTCAGGTCAATTTGCTTAATTTACGTTCATAATCAGACTAGTCGGTTTTCACACACATACACACGCACACACATACACACAAAAATTTTGCACGCTGCTACCGATTTTCGCCAGTATTAATGGAAATATTATCTTTTCATTAAATAAAAATGCCACTCTCTTTTCTGTTGTAAAAAAAAAAAAAAAAAAAATTGCCAACGACGTCTATGTCATTTTAACCTAGTTTTTAGTTGAATTATATAAGTGAATGCATTGTTTAGAGTGTTATTAATTTTCCAACTTTTCATTATTTTAATTTAATTATCTTATAAATTAAATTTAAAATTATTAATAATTTGATTGATATATGTAATAAAAAGATTTTTTTGTCGATTAGTAAGATTTGAACTCTTATAATTAATATATGAATTTTTAAACAAATTTTAAATTGAAATTTATATTAAATTAGAACAATAGGCGTGTTTGCGCTACATCTGCTTATATAGGTTATGATCTACTGTGGAAGAATAGTTTAAAAAAAAAAGTCTAGCATCCATTATCAATCAGCTAAAAAATATCGTATAATAATCTAGAATATTTTTAAGGAAATCTATACAGGGAGATTTTCCCCTGCTTATATACATAAATATTACTGTGTTCTCTCGCTTCGCCCTTCAATCATTGTGCTCTTTGATGTTAAATTTTGAAGCATTCTAACATTTTTGTACATTAATGCGTGGTAATAAACAATATTAAAAAAAAAAAAATATTTGAACTTTTTGATGAGCAATTAATATATTTTTCTTTTTATATTTGATCGAAAAGTTTAAGAATTAAGCGTTTAATTGGATTTCAGTAAAGTACACATGAAGATACTTTTATAATATATAAACGCATATTAACTTTATCAAATATATACGAATTTCAAAAGAAAAATAAAAATTGATGTTTTTGAATACTATTTGTATTAAAAAATAAATAGAATTGAGCATACGTTTGGATTGCACTGCATGATAACTGAACAAGCTAAACTTAATTATGGTGCCCCCTTGCGCTCGAGTATCGAAATACACACAATTTCCTTAATTCATCAAAGCTTGAATAAAACGTACGTGATTCGGAGAAAAATGAAATGTTTATTTAATTATTTTTATTAATTAACTATTACAAATATTAATTTAGTATATTCAATTAAGTTTTAGCGGAAATCAAAAAATCATTTTTAAGAAACAGATCTTAGAGAAAATGTATTTATTAAAAATTAAGTAAATAGAACTTTTAATAAAGCTCTGATATTGTTTTAACAAATAAAAGTATTATTCCCATCTACTGCAATATGAAGTAATCCTAAGAACGATGTCTAAAGCTGGAGCATTGTAATCGGCTCGCAGCATTGTAACTGGGGATATAGTAACTGGCGCAAAATATTTAATCAAAGAAAGTAATCATCCCACGGTATCTAAAAGTTTTGAGGTTCAACATACCGTTACTGACACATGTATATTAATTTTTCTTTTTAATAATATTTTTAAAGATGTTATATATAAGTAATGATTAATAGTAATGAAACGCGATTTAAAAATATATTTTATTTAAGCGCACAATAATCCAGACATACATCTTAAATGTTATTGTTTACCGAAAAATGAAATTTTATTTTTTACTGTTATCGATGTCAGAACAGCTTCAATAAACCAAAAACTTAATTTTCTCTCCAGTGTCTCTCGAAAATGTTCTCGTATGCATACAAAGCTGACCGAAGACCTCAAATTGGGTCAACATGTTGAGTATAGGGTTGTAAAGCAGAAGCATCAATATTATCATAATAATAATTTACAAACATGTGAATAATAATGTTTTCATTTGGAGATTACAATCAGTGTTATGTTTTAATTTGATTAAATTTTGATTAAAGCTTCAAAGTTTTATCAGTGTCTTATGCATTGTGTTGTTATTAATAATGGAACAAGAAAAAATTTTATCGTATTGCAAAAAATTTGGAAAGGACTCGATTTTCAAAATGAATTATGTAACATTTTTAAGGACAATTGAATTCAAAAAATCTTGTTTCTAGCATAATGGAATACATTAGTATCATTAATATTTATTTTAATGCATCCATATTATATTAATCCAAATTCATAATCATTAAATTTCGTCAATATCATTTTTAAAAAAATATTAATATACTTATAAAAATAATATTTATAACATTTTTCTCATTTTTTAAAATTTCTATGTAAAAAATAATTTTATCTTTTTTTACAATACTTATTTTATTAAAGAATCATTCGATTTTATTATCAAATTATAAAAGCGCATTATTTTCATTTCCGTTGTTCATATTTATAAAAAAAATATTACGAAACCGAATAATTTATAAATATCCCTAAAAAAATGGAACGATTTTTAAAAAAGAATAGAATCAGAGAAAATGAAATTGCTCACATTAAAGTCACACTTGGAGGAGTTAGAGCCTAACAACTTAACGTGCCTCTCACCGAGATTAAAGCTTTCATTCCGAAAAATTTACAGCCGCGTTAAACTCGTCTATCCTGTATATGGAACTCGTGCCAATTCCAGAAATCACACAAAAAAAGAAGAAAAGAAAAAAAGAAATAGAAAAATTCTATAAAATTACGTTTGAGACAAAAATTGTGAGTTTATTCACTTAAGTGTGCACTAAATTCATTGACCTCTGACTTTTGTTAATCAGCATGAAAATCAATATTAATAGTCAATCAGTTGATTTTAAATTTTACATTTTATTGAATATTAACTAAAAATTTACTTTGGTTATGTAAAATGTATGTTGCTATTGATATAACAAATGAAATGTAATTTTCAATATGCATAAATTTTTAATATTTTTCATGTACCTTTTTGTTATTGATTTACTGCATTTCCATTAAATATTCCGTTAAATTAACATATCAATGTAACGTTTTACAATACAATCAGATATAAAATAACATTACTTAGAATATGTTTATCTTGATAACAATATACAACAAACATCTAGAAATTGGAAATCATATACAGATTTTGAATAAAACAATATCCTACTAAAATTAAGAAAAGACAAAAATTTTTTACAGATTTATCAATTTCAACGAAAAACTCAATATTATAAAGTTAATTTATTATATTAAAAATATAATAAAAATCATTATAAATTTAATATCAAAAAGAAAAGTTATAAGACATTTGTTACATATATACGATGAGGTCGTCAGTGGCTCACTCGGTAGAGCAATAGATTCGTAATCTCAAGGTCTCGAGTTCGGATCCTGCTTTCGGCCGAATGGTAAGAGCAACACTGTACGTTACATGTGCTCTGTTCACAAACACACTGACGACCACCGTCGCTAATTAGCATCGCAATGATGGCATAAATACAGTGACGTTAAATAAAAAAATTAAATTAACCCTGGTAGAAAATTTGTCTAGTTTTATCGAGGCCTCGATTATTTAACATACAAAATTAGACAGATCTAGACAAATCTAGAGTAAATTTCTACCAGGGTAAATTAACACATAGAAAACTGATGCAAATTTTTGCAATATTAATTGGTAAGAAAATGAGAAATTTGCTTGTAAATCATATTCATTAAATTAGTCTGTTCATAATATTACTATTTTTATCTTTTATATGAAGCGATGAGAATAAACATAACAAAACGGTGGCAGACAATTGTGCAAAACAATCATTAAATTGTCTGAGATCAACTAATCTATTTTGTTATTTATTATAAAAAAAAAGACAAAAAACTTTTCTGCATTATTAATCACTATACTAAACATGAAAGTAACTGATTACACTTAATATAAAAAAAAGATTAAAAAAATAAAATGATAAGTAAGAAAAATAAGTAGTAAAAAAAATCACCTTGAGCTGAACTGTTATTGAGGACCGTCAAGAGAGCGACGAACAATTGAACCAGCATTGTCTCTCGCCTCAGGGAGGAAAAGATCAATCGGCACACTTTGTTCACAGTTCACGAAAATTCCATCACTCTTTCTATTTTATTTCACCCCCCGTACACCCCACCGAAAAATTTTCTCTTAAAAACTATCCACAAATCCTCTTTACTACTATACTTCTTTCCACTCACTATTTTTCTTCTCTTTTTATTCTCCTTTCCTTTTCTTTTCTTTTCTTATTTTTCTTTTCTTTTCTTTGGAAAAAACTTGCAACAATAACAACAATAAGAGGAGAAAGCAAAGTTACTGCTGTAGTGGTTTGCTTTTATAGAGGAAGAATTACATAAACGTTATGGTATATACTTTAGCTGCTACTGCTGGCTTGGTTAATCAGCATTTGTTTAATTTTACCAAGAGGTTAAAGTGTGTATAATATAGACGATTAACATAATCGGCGTTATGAATTTTAATTATTTTAATACATTAATCGGTTTATATCCACTACTGTATAATAACGATTACCACAACAACAATAATAATAATGATAATTATAGTGTGCTCGCGTTGAATCTCCACTTGTATTTTCACGCATTTCTTTTTTTATGTCAGTCCCCTATGTTGGGAGCAATTGTTTTATATTTATTTTTTCTTCTTATTAATTATATTTAGAAAGTCGTAGAAAAATTTCAACACATTAGAATGTAAGCGCCTAATTCACTTAACACTAATCACAATGAGTGCCCTTTTTTCTTTAATTCACTTTGTTGACGGTCCACTCATGATTAATTTTCTTTTAATGCACTAATCTTTTAAATTTTATTTGGTTCACAGTTTTCACTTATTCAACTGAAATTTTTGTTAATCACTCAATCTATTCTAATTACATCTTCTATTGTTGTTCAAAACACCGTCGTCACTAAGTAACTTTTAGAAAAGAATTTCACTAATTCAACACACTTGTCATTTCATTAAAGTTTCTCTTGAGCAATTTGTTTTCATTAAACTTTAATAGTTACTAGCATTAATCAACGATAAATCTTGCACAATTTAAATTTAAATTAAATTTTCTAAAAACAACAACACTTCTTCTTCTCCTTTGGAAAATTTTTTTTTCTCTTCAATCTTGTTTACGTTAAAATTATAAAAAGTAAAAAATAAACTAGATAAAAAAATCCAACGTTACATCAATAAAATGGATGCTTAAACGCGAATAAATATAAATGCACGCTTTTAACTTTAAAAGCCCGGGTAAAAAGTGTAAGAGAGGAAAGATAATATGTATATATATATATATGTGTATATATAACACAGGAGCCGTAGCTGGAGCGCGGCGCAAAGTGACACTGCGGCTGCTGCTGCTGCCACCCTCAGGCTTTAGTCTGGCCTCAGCTAAAACGAAACGCGTGCGAGCTTTTGCGCAAGAGAGACTATGGGGAGAAGAAGTGGGATAGAAGAAGAAAGAAGGAGGAGGAGGAGGAGGAACGGTATAGAGAGAGGCAAAACTAAAAGAGTAGAGTCGAGATAGGAGGCTAGTAGTGTTACTACCCTCTTCTTCCATATATATGTATATTTTTAGTCTTTCTTGTACTGTACGAAATTTTCTCTCTTTCTGTATGCCACTGCTATATGCTATTTTGCTACTGCTATGCCGAGGGGTATAACGTCGTGTAAACGGCTCCATTCACGTGCTTCGTTGACGTTGTCTCGCTCTTTCTTTCAGATTTTTTCTTGTTTTTTTTCTTCTTTGTTTTGGGAAGGTGAATAGGAAATATACTTGACATGTTTTTTCTTCGTTTTTTTCTCTTTATTTTTTTGTTGTTTCTTTTTTTTTGGCTGGTGGTAAACGTTAAAGTTGACATGTGCGGCTGCGGGTTAGATCGTTTGAATGGCAGTGAATGAAATGTTTCGCGATTGCGGCTCTAAGGGTTTTCAAGTTTGTGCAAAGTGTTTTGGAAGTTTTATTTTTGTAGAATCAAGTGCATTCTTTTTTGGCTTGTTTGCGTATTTCCTTTTTTTTTTAACAGAGTTGGAAGATTAAAGTTTTCTTTTTTTGATTGATGTTTGGAAAAGGAGTTTGTTTTTAAATTGTGTTTGAAAATTTTACGGGTCATATTAATACAAAGTTTTGAAACATTTTATAATTTGATCCTTAAAAATGTTGTTTTTGTAAAAATATTTTTGACCTTTGAAGTTTATTTAAATTAAATGTAAGTCTGTAATTATTATAATGTAAAAAATATTTATTTCAAACAGATTTACTGCTTGAGCTAACCTTGTTACGCTTCGTCAACTTTGATTAAATTGACGTGAATTTGTTTTCGACTCATTTTCTTTAATAAATTATGTCTAAATCGCATATATTTGTCGTTATTGCTTATAACTTAAAATGGATCAAATACAAAATCTACATTTAAATTGGTGACAATATAAATTAAAATTCATCAAAACTCGAGACGTAAATTTTTCCTCTTCAACAATATCCAAAGCCCTTTTCTCATTCTACTTGTTCCTACCCCCATATTTTCAAGCATGTTATCTGTGTTTTCTCGCTTCCTCTCTTTCTCCCCCTTTCTTTTTAGCATCGTATTATCCTCCCTACTCCTTAAATTCGATGTCTCTCACGAAATCGCCTATAGTTACAAGCTTGCTCGGCATGCGCTTATTCATTGTTGCGAAAGAGAAAGAGAGTGAGAGAGAAACAAGTAGTATGCAAGCTTTTCCAAGTAACAATGTTGGCGACAATTATCGTCGCGTGCCAACATTATAATACCCCTTCTACTTTTATTCTCGTACTACTTATTCTATATATGTATACGTATGTATATGATCTTGTTTCTACTAGTAAAGGAAAACGAGTGTCGCATACCCGCTTATTTGGAAACTTTTTCTTTTTCTGTTTTTTTTTTAACTTTTTTTTTATGTAAGGAACTAGGGAGTTTTGTACAGTTGCAATATAAGTGAGCGCGAGCAGAATTTTTATTATGAGAATTATGGAAATGATATACGTAGTAGGAGAAGATTCTTCAAAACTGATTACGATGTAGACGTTTTTTTTTCTATTTTTTTTTTTTTTTTATGTATCTGTTTTTTATTTCTTTTTTTTCTGTAAATCCTGACTCCTTTGCTCCAAAAAAGTGTAAGTACTTGTGCAGTTCCAGCCGATAAAATCTATTCAATGAGCCAAGTTTTCTTCCTTTTTTTCTTTCTCCTTTTTCTTTCTTCTCTTTTACTCAACGCGAGTTATGCTTACTGTCGCGTGCAGTCTCCAAAGGAAATCCCAGGGTTATGATAGTAACTGAATTTCTTGCCTTTGCCACCGGAGAGAGAAATGAAAAACGTGTGTACAGGGGGTGTGTATATAATTTCGTGAAGTGCTGTTATTAAGAATGTTTTTACTGAAAATTGTACTTGTATATATACAGTTTTTTTTTTATTTTACAAATATTCGTGGTTATTAAATTGCATAGTTTACAAAGTTATTACACGATAGATTTGTCGAAATGTAAATATTGGATTCGCACAAAGTTTTTACAAAAAACTAGATTACACGAACGTTTCGCGCTCGGAGCGTATAGTTTAGCTGAGGGAGGTTATAGTTAACAAACTAGTTAAATTGAAAAGAAAATAAATAAACAAAACTATAGCTTTCTATTTTGAAAATCAATCATGACTCGCATAAAGTGACAACAGTGAAATAACTATAAATATTTTATGTGGAAATATTAATATTTTTTATTTTGAAATTGAGTTATTTATGTAATTCATTTAGTAATTCAAACAATAATATTGTGATATATAATTCGAAAAAAAAGTTTTTTTCAAATCAAAAGTTTAAAAAAAAGAAAATAAAAAAAAAGATTCATGAGCGTTACTCTAACAAGTTGACAGAATAAGTTTTAAGTTATTCGATCAACTTGTTCAACGTAAAGAACGTTTTAAATCAAAAGTTGAAGTTTTCGATAAAATACTTTTCCTTTAGTGCAGTTACAATATATGTATACAAAAATTTTCTGCTAACACAAAACTTAAATAAATCAATCATGTTATCATAATTTTCAAAAATTGAAGTAGACAAAAATTACTATCATTAAATTTTTCAATTTTTAAAATTTGTAAATTTCATTTTTTTATAAGAATACTATTTGGATATCAATCATAAATATAGAAAACAGTAAATATATTTTTTCAAAACTTACTTTAAACAAGAAAAAATATTTAATCGAACAAAACAATACATTGTTTCTATAAAATCATCTCGGTTTCCATTTTGTAAATCTGAACACTTCTATTATTTCATGTCTAAACTAATATTGAACAAGCATTATTTTATTTTTTTATAAACTTAAGTTTTGGATGAAAAAAAAATCAAATTTACGAAACAAAGAACTTTTTTCATAGCAGCCAAATTGGATTTGTATCGTTTATAGATTCTAAATTCAATTTGAACACGTGTACGGAATATGCACAAGAATTGCATTTCATTGTCTCCCTGGGCTTCAGGTATAGTTTTAATCAATGCCCACAGTGATTTCAATTTAAGAACAATAAATATAACGAAGAATAAAATAAAAAATAATAATAATTGCATTTCAAGAATTTTATTACGAGAGCATTTATTTATTTTTGATTAATTGAAACTGGTGGAAAAGATAACTTAAAAGAGTGAAATAAGAAATGTCTTTCAAAGATCAAGTCTTCGGGTTACTTGAGGAGTATCAGAATTCCGGATCATGGATTTTGTTAAAACTTTGGAATATATTCTGTTTCTTATAAATATGGAAATAGTCATAGTTATAGAGTTTGAAGCTCGATAGTTTTGACGTTGGATGGTTCAGTACCATTTAAGATATGCAATATAATAAAATTAGCATTACTTCACATTGTTACAACTTGAGTTGTTTTGAATTTAGACACCTCAGCAAAATCATGCAAAAGATTGAAAAAAATATTCTCAATTTAAGACTTATTGAATAACAAAAATATTAATTAATTTTATTGTTATCAATTATTGAAGATAAATTTTTTTAAATTCTTCTTTAACGTCGCTATATTTATGCTATTTTGTAATGTTAATCAGCGACAGCGTTTGTAAGTGTGTTTGTGAACAAAGCACATGTAACATACAGTGGTGCTTGTATCAATCGGCTGCCGAGAGCGGGATTCGAACTCAGAACTCCGAGATTACGAATCCAACACTCTATCGACTGAGTTCTATCAAAGATAAATGAAAAAAGTTTTGGAAATTGAGGTATTTTAGGATCTTCTTAGTTATTGCATATTTAACATCATTTTCTAGGCATTGATAATTTTAAAAAAATTAATATTTTTTAACGCAACAATAATTAAATTAAAATTTTTTCTTTAGTTTTTACTTGATTTTACTAAAATAAATATAACCAAAACGAACTAACTAGGAGAGTGTCATACCTCCGGATCACGGATTTTGCTGAAACTTCGGGATTAGTTTTCAGATGACAGAATATGGAAAAAGCTAAAGTTATAGTCACAAATACTCAATATTTCCCAAGTTACAGGCAATTAAAGAAAATCACTAAAAAAGTTACCAGATTTTTAAACGCATATAGTTCTTTAGCATTGATAGCTAGAAGCTTGAAACTTTTTTCAAATTAAAGCTGAGCTCAAATCCTTTCGAAACAATAGTTACAGCATATCAAAATATTATTTTTTCCTAAAGTTAGAGCGTAATAAAGATTGGGCCTAATTTCAGCTTTTATTATTAATTAATGTTTTAAAAAGAAAATTCAGGTCCAATCCTTATTACGCTCTAATTTTGGGAAAAAATAATATTTTGATATGCTGTAACTACTGTTTCGAAAGGATTTGAGCTCAGCTTTAATTTAAAAAGAGTTATAAGCTTCTAGCTATCGATGCTTAAGAGTTATATGCGTTTAAAAATCTAGTAACTTTTTTAGTGATTTTCTTTAATTGCCTGTAACTAGGGAAATATTGAGTATTTGTGACTATAACTTCAACTTTTTCCATATTTTATCATCTGAAAACTTATCCCGAAGTTTGAGCAAAATCCGTGATCCGGAGGTGTGACACTCGTAAGTTGTGGAAATTTGCAGTAATGTTGATTTTCATTATATTACACACCATAGATAATATTGAACTTTCTAACGCCAAAACTTTTGAACGCTAGACTCTATAACACTGATTTTTTCCATATTTGTATGAAAGAAAACATACCTCAAAGTTTAATTATTGAATAGGAAAAAATTCGATTGAAAAATTTCACTAAGCAAATGGGTTTTTTCTATCTATTTGATCATATTAATCATTGAGACGTGTTCAGTATGTAAATTTCATTTTTATTTATTAAACCTCATGTACCGTACACTGAACTAATTGAAAAATTTTTTGCTTTATTTTTTTTAGTGACATCTTTTTAAATTAATTATTCAAAACATATAATGACTTTTCAGCATTAGAGCTATGTTAACAAAAAAATTATAGCAAAATAAAAAGTCAAACGGGTTTGATACTTTTTCATAAACTTTGGATAAAAATTATATGCTAAACTCGATTAGCATGAACTCGAAATACTATTCACTAAAAGTTTGTTTATAACTTTTTATGTTCAGTATTTTGGTGAATTTCTTGAGCCAAGCGTATACTACGGTTTAATCTTACAAATTTTCTTGTTGTGGTGAAAAACCCGATTTAACACGCCGTTTACTTATAAACTTCGAATAAACTATTTGGACGGTGGGAGCTACGCTTAATAATTTTTGCAATAAAAAAGCACAATGATTAATAAATAAATATTTTTGATAAGCTGCAATAGCTGCACTCAATAATTTTATAATCACTGTTAGTTTCAAATTATCCTAATTAATAACATTAGCATGGATATCATAATAATCGAATTATTATCTTCACTTTCATCAGAATTCAGATTGTAAAATAATCCTTATTCCCTTCATCATAACCATTCAATCTCTGTGCGTCCTGTCAAGAGCACACGCAAACACTCAATCTCTCTCTAATTCGATATGACGTATTATTATCAATATATTCTCTCTCTTGTTTCTTTAGTTTATGTATATATATCTACCTACTTTACCTAATACCGATTTGCATTGCCAATCCCCCTTTTAGCTTGGTAAAAGCCAAGAAGAGAAAGAAGGCTGATGGAAGTTTGCTTTATTAAGAAAAGCCTTGCGCTGCTATAGGAGTATAAAGTATTTAAATTTAAATGTTATGTGGCTTATAGAATGGTGTACGGGCTCTACTGCCTAGTTCTTAAGAACGATGAAGATGAAGAAGAAGAAGAAGTTGGACCTTATTATTCTAAAAGTTTTGCAGGCAAACGAGATTTCACCGAGGCAAATTAAGGCTTGTGCAGAGATGTGTGACATGCTCGTTTTCAAGAAATAGATGAACGTTGACGTTGAAACGACGACTACGAGACCTTCATCTCTCACTCTCATTTCTTCTTTATCGTCGTATAGCAAGAGTGAACGAGAGAAGAATGAAGTTTCGTCGAATTAAACTTTCTCACTCTCTGGTGTTATATAAACTCTCCTCCCCTCTCTCTCTCTCTCTCTTCAGAAGAGCTTAAAGTGTATAGCCATCTTTAGACAAAGATGAAAAGGATGATAGCACAGTTAACTTGGTAATATACATACACATTGCCTCTCAGCTTCTATATTCGAAAATTTCAAATGCTATTTCAAGATTTCCAAGTTAACAGCTAAAAATAAAGTACTCGCGAATTTCAATAATTAATAACTTGATACTTCATCATCATTCCTGACCTTCTTATTTCTTTTAACCTTTAACCCCCTCTAACTATTTGAAAATCACTCATTTTCTTTTAACTTTTCTTACCTTTTTCTTTCATTACTTCCTTTCAGTTCTTTTTTCTTCTTTTCCTTTTAATCCTCTTTTTTCTTCCTTTTTCATCATTCCTCAAAACGAATGCGAATACGAGCGCTTGCTTGCTTGCTCTCGCTCCTTCTTGATAATGATTGTTGACCGCGGAGAACAACTTCGCGCTAGTAGTAAACTTCCTTAATGGCCAGACTTGACCCATTTGCATTCTAGGATAGAGTTCATCGCTATATACGAAAAGCTATGCTGCACTTGTTTCCTTTTCCCCTCTATCCAACAACGTTTGCTATGGCAAGATCGTGAAATTATACTAGACTTGAGCCGCTTTATGTATATAAGTTTTCGCTTCGCTCATATTTCTTCTTCCTTTACTTTTTCTTTTTTTAACTTGATCAATTTTTCTTTATTTTTTTTTACTTTCCTTTTATCCTCTTTAGTACTTTTCTTCTTTCTTCTTTTTTTCTTTAGTTTTCTAATATGAATTGTGAATTGAGATGAAAATTTACTCTCAGTATTTCGATAGCGCTTAATTTAAGTGGTTGGCTTGATTTATTAATCAAATCATTGATGCTGCATTAAATACGTTCGATCAAAAATGAATCTCATTATAATCGAGGTCAAATTAATGTGATTATAGTAATATTTAAAGTGTCCATTTGAGCTTTATTTGATGAATTCTTATAACAGAATTTTGCCACTAGATATTAATGTATTCTCTTGCTAATTCTTTCAATTAAATTATAAGCTCATGAATTAATATATGAGACGAAAAATTTTTTCCACGTCGAATTTAATATATCATTTATAAATTCTCGTAAGGAAGACATCGTGATGGTAAGCCAATACTTTTTTAAATTTTCATGAATGAGTGTTTTTGTTTGCACGTGTACAAGGATATGTATGTGCACACGTGTGCGAGTATGTGCATATCTAAATACGTTACGTACACGTATGTGCGTAGGCGTGTATTTGTATATAACAAGAAATGTGTACTTATAGGTACGTGTGTTTGTCTATGTTTCTACGTATCTATGTATGCGTGCGTATTATGTTAAAATAATATAATTAATCTTCATTTCAGCAATTAAATTTTTTTATTTTTTTAAATCTCATTTGTTGGTTTCCATAGTTCATAATGAATACTTTTTTTATATCTCAAAATTAATTTTTATTTTATTTTAATGAATATACGCGCATACACCATTTATATTCTCACTGTAAGCGCGTATATTCACATTTAAAAAATAATTTAATTTTTAGAACATTATAAAGATTCAAGAATACCATTATCTCTTATCAATAATAGTGAATTAATTAGAAGCTATTGGTAAATTACTGCTTACGTAATCATATTATCTCATTAGCTTAGATTCATCATCTATTAGAATCTACTAAGTAAAGCAGTCCTTTGATCTCAACTAATGTCATCTTAAACTGACATACATATACCCTGGTAGAAATTTGAACATTAAAAATGGTGTAAACAACAATTTATGACCATTGTCAATAGTAATATTTTGTCATGTCAATATTGGCGAATAAATGGCAATTTTTTGCTGAATCTGCAAAGCTCAAATTTTTTGGTATATTGGTTAGCATCTTATAGGCAAAAAATGCTAATATAAAAATGTTGTTCAAAATTTTTGTATTTAGCCAAAAAAATACGCATTTTAAGTAAACGGAGAGAAAAAATCAGTAACAGCTATCTAAAAATTAGGTAAACTGTGGACAACTTTTTTTGACTAGTTATATAACTTTTTAGTAATGAGTCCTTAATTTTTCAGATCATAGGTAAAATCATAACCTCACTTTTGCCACGTGGCGAGAAAATATAGATTAGTATTTATTCACATTCCTTCGTCAATGTTTATTTTTATTGGAATTTATAAAAATAAAAATAATATTAAATTTTATTAAAATAAAAATATGAAACGCAGTACGAAACGAGTATAAAAATATCGTTTTTTAAAATAATAAATGGAAAATTTGATTAATCGTTTAAAAATAACCTCTAACAATCCGATCACAACTCAAAATATACGCGCGAATATATTAACAAAAGTGATTCTATTAATGATTAATGATAACTTTGAAGAAAAAACCTTAAATGATTCTTAATAGTAATCAATTAGAGCACAATTTGATAGACTCTACTGTTAACTATCTATATTCAAATAATAGTGGATCAGACTCAACATTTTATTAGCATTTTTTAGCACTATGAAGGTTGAAAAAAACGTTTCATATTAGTTCAAATAATGACCATAAAACATTCCCATTTTCTGCTCTTCACTTTAAAGAAATGGCCATAAAATGGTAGAAAAAGCGTTTCATTTTCTACCAGGGATAGTAAATAATTTAATTATTATTGTAATCATTTTAAATTAAATACTGCAATCAATAAATGTGTCACGCATATGGCAAAAATAAAATGCAGTGCATGCTAACGTTAACAATATTTCTTTTTTTATTTTGTTTAACGTCGCTGTTTTCCAGCTATCATTGCGATGCTAATTAGCGATGGAGGTCGTCAATACATTTGTGAACTGCAGCACTTGTAACGTACAGTGGGGCTTATATCAATCGGCTGAGAGCGGGATTTCCATTACTCTACCGACTGAGCCACCGAGGCCTCTGTTGACAATATATTGCAGTTGGGTAATCACGATAATTTTTTCATAAAAAATGTATTTTATATTTTAAATAATAAAAGTTTATTTTTCAAATTAAAACGCAAAATTTTTTTAACGCTCAATGTCGAATTAGAGATCACGAATTATTCTTTCATGAAAAATTATTCATATTTTTGTTGAAGATTTATTATTAAAGTGGCTGACCTCTCGCGTCTCTGGTACAATATTAAATAACGTCAAATAAAAAAACTTTTAAATTTTCAACTAATTGTAATTATATTTCTCTGGATGGTTGTAATAATAAAATTAGAATAACAAGCTTTTTAATAAAAAGATATAATAAAAGTAAAAGTGATATAACCAAATACAATTATTAAAATGAAAAATTTTAATATAATTATTTAAAAAAATGTTTATTCATTATTCTCTTAAAAAAGGTACATAATAATAGAAATGTTTATTATTTCGGCTCGAGAGTTTCATATATTTTTCTTGTTGTCATTTTTTTTTATGAAAAGATATATTTTTCTGATTCGTAAATTGTCAGTATACGTACAACATTTCGTGAATATTCTCATAAAATGTGTCACGCGAAACTCGGCTTATGTCAGCAACGAAAATCGTTAACTCCTTCGGGCAAAAATTTTTTCTACAAAATAGTTATCTGTTTAAAATGCAGTACGAAAAAATGTACAAATAAGATTAGCCCGCATTATAAAATAATCACGAATAAAAAATTAAATGAGAAAATTAAATGTCACTATATAAATATTAGCACTATAGATATAAAAAAGTTGTATCAATAATTTTTTCATATTTAATATAAATTATATAAAAATAAAGCATTATGTTTGACGAAAAATGTTATAGTAAAAATTATAGTAGTTCAAAGTATAGTTGTCACAGGCTGTCACTATAGCCAAAAATTACCAAAGTTTATGGTAAAATTGACTAGAAATACAGATATTTTTATTAAATTTCTAGTGAATTTTATCATTAACTTTTGTAATTTTTGGCTATAACAGTCTGTGAAATCTTTACTTTGAACTGTTATAATTTTTTCTAGAACATTTTTCTCCATACGCTAATTTACGGAAGAAAACTTTTGTCAAAGCAATCATTCTGTTTTTTAAAGTTGAATAATTCTGTAATAACATTAGTCAAAATAGTTACTTGAATTTTTAATTCTTATTTACTTGACTAATTCATTAAGTAATTAAGATAAAAGTAAAATATTTTTCTAATTTGTTCTTTGTCACTAGAGTCTAATAAAATTTCCTTTGATCTTGAAAAACTATTACACTATCCTTTCGTTAAAAGTCAAACGAATTCTCTATTAGCAATTCGTCATGTATTTAACTATGAGCTTCTTGTTTGCAATCCCTCGTTTGCCTTTGACAATTCACGCGCTAGCATCAATGTAATTAGTAACAAAAAAGAACAAAAAGAAAGAAATCAAGAGTCAAGAGTGAAAAAGAATTCAGGTACGTAATACTAGTGAGCCGTATAAAATCTCGACTTTTACTTTATTGACTATGAAGATAACTAAAAAGATAAAAAAAAGTAAAAAGAAAAAAAGAAAAAATATATAAATCAGATGAGAAATCTAGAAAAAGACAAACGATCGTTTTCACGTTGATAACAAAGTTTTAACCAACAAAAGCCGTATCGTCTCTCTTACTAACGCTGGCAATGATTAAAAGAGTGCCTGAAGTAATTAGCTGAGACTAGCGAGTGAACGCGCTTCTTTTTTCTCCATTAGCTCATCGACTTCTTCTTTTTTTCTCTTTTCTTTTCTTTAACTTTTTTTTTCTTTACTTTATTTACACCTTTCCAGGTTTTGCACACCTTCGTTGAGAAAAAAAGTTAAACGGTTTGTTATATACATTGACGATCGAGAGCAAAACTTATAACGTAAAAAAAAAGAAGAAGAAAATAAAAAGTAAAATTCTCATAGCGAAGGAAACGCAAGAAAAGAAGAGAATAAGAAAAAAAAAGAAAAGAAAAGAGAAATAAAGTCGCGTGCAATCTTTGCACTTTTACTTGGAGAGTTTCGTTTCCTTCATACCTCGGATATTTGATTTACATTTATTCTTTTTTTCCTGTCTTCTCGTATGTATACACAAAACTCTGCAATCGTGATTTTTCTTGCATCTTCAGTATACTTGTTTATACAACCTTTTTTATTTTTATTTAAAAAAAAATAAAAAAAAAAGATAGTATAGTGTCCGAAAAATTATATGAAACTTAAGATGATTATCTAAAAAGTCAAACAAGATATTTAATAGGTGTCAGGAAGTTCTTATTTATTAAAGTGAATATTAATTCAATTTTATTGTTGTGATATAACTAAGTAAAGTTTAACAAATAAAATACTGGAGGATATTCATGGAGGAAATGGATGAGAAATCTATTAATAATGAGCTTTGAATTTTTCTTGAAAAAGATTTTTAATTATAAAGACAGTTAATTTGTTGATTTTTACATTTTTTTGTATTTACATTTTTACAAATATTTTTACAATTTATTGAATTGAAACAATTTTAAATAAATGTTATATATTTATTAAATAATTCAAAATAAAATTGACAAAATATTAAGGTTAAAATGACATCTTGTGAATGACTCAAACAATAAAAATTTGGCAAGTAATTTGGCAGGTAATTGATTTACTTATTTGTGTATTTTAATATTAAATTTCAGTCAATGACAAACTCTTGCTTAGAAATATATTGTAATGTAATATATTTTAATTAAACATAAAGATAAAATACATAATAAATTAAAATTGTAATTACCAAGAGTAGTTAGGAAACTATTTTATTTTAACAGGGGATGCTCAAGTAGAAATTTCAATGCATAGTCAGATGAGCACAGACGGTAACTTACCATTTGAAAGTCACTAGTTTTTATCAAAAAATCATTATTTATAATATGGAATTTGGATTGCAATTAACTAACTTTTTAATAATAAAAATCGAAATTTTATAAAATTTAGTAAACTTTAATTTTTTTTTGTAGTTTTTATTGATTACTATACTAGTTTTAAGGGATGCAATTTCACTGTTTCACCCATAGATGGCAATCCGTATGCTTCCTCCAGGAATATAAAAGCTAATGACCTACTTTTTTCCTGGCTAATCAATTGTTGCATAAAACTTTTATATTATACATTGTACGAAAAAAATAATACTTTTATACTTTCGAGCTAAAGCGGACGTTAAACTAATAAGTCCTTTAACACTTTGTTCAATTACTGTTATAACAAAAAAGTGACCTTTAAAATTATATACCATGTGATCCAATTTTTTGTTTTATATGACTTTTTCATGAAAATGTAAAAATAGTATAGACAGATGAGGTCGTCAGTGGTTCATTCGGTAGAGTGATGGATTCGTAATCTCGAGGTTCCGAGTTCGAATACCGCTCTCAGCCAATTGATAAACGCACCACTGTACGTAACATGTGCTTTGTTCACAAACACATACTGATGATCTTCGTCGCTAATTAGCATCAATATGATAGCATAAATACAGTGACGTTAAAATAAAAAAAGTATAGACAGATATATAGACTTTAATTTTTGTTAAGGTTAAAATTTTAACTAAACGAAAATAAAATATGTAAGATATTTTATTAATTATTTATAATATTATGTAATTTAGTCTTGGTTCAATATCAGTTTCAAAAGTAATTGAAATCAACTTTAAATATGTTTTGAACATTATATATTTAGACATTACATAAAAATAAATTATTTGAATGATGCTCACCCATAAAATGTTCTAATGTATTTTTTGAAAATTATCTTTTACATAATTAAGTACGTACTGAGGATGATAAGCATAAAATAAACAACATGTAAATTTCTGGAAAATTATATTTTACATTAGTAAGTATGCATTGAAGAAAATTAAAGATAAAAAAAACATGCAAATTTTTTAAATCTTCCATTTTATATAAGAATGATAAAAATTGAATAGATTAGAAAAAAATAGTTGGATTAAAAAATTTCAAAACACAAAAACTGTTGTCTTTCCATTTATTTCAATAATTTCATAATAACATAATAATTGTTTAATAATAATATAATAATAATAATATTACAATGTGGCGATTGTGTTCTCGACAGCGATAACAGGATCATCACTCTCGTATATCAATTAACACGCGTTTATTATATGATAATGCCTCGAACAAGAACCCAGCGTAGAAATATGACAAACGTGTCATTTTAAAAAAAATTATTTATTTATTTTTTTCTTTTTTTTCAACGTGAATTTTCTATTTATTAAACTAGGCTGTTTATCGAGGCACTACAATTTTTTTTATTTAATTTTTTTTTAATAATATTTATTTTTATCACTTTTTTTTCTTCAAAAATCAAGCGAGATCGTGGTCCGCCATCAACGAAAATCGTTGTCGTCTCTTTCAAACCGCGTCAATCAATAAAGTTTACAATTACGAAAAAATTTATAATTAACTGACACAACTTAAATATAAAAGAGTATTTATTTATCGCCTAGTAAAGAAAAAATCAAGTATTGTTGTTCTTGTTAATTGACAACGATAACAACAGTACTTTTTGCGTTTACGTCTTTTTCTCGAACCAGCAATTACAGAGTGGCTTGAAAATCATATAAAAATGATGTGTGGAGCCAAGAAGAAGACGGTGATGGCGGCGATTATCGTGACCAATCTGTCAATCACCGTCGCAGCTCGTTATCCTACAATTGATTTGTGATTATCTAAAAAATATTACTGTGTTTAGATTATTGTATTAACTTAGGAATCTTATAGTTGTATTGATTTTATTTAAAATATATAAGTAATTATGTTAATTTCGAAAATTTATTAACTATATTTATCAAGGTATCAGGCCTCAATTTAAGCCTGCAAAAAAATCAAATTTAAAAAGCAGTCATAATTTTTTTTTTCTAATGAAATTAATTAATAAAACTTCTTTTTACTTACTTAACTTACTTTTTATAAGAAAAAAAATTATGACTGCATTTGAAGATTTTTTTTCAGGCTTAAATTCAGGCCTGATACCTTAAACATAATATTGGCTATGCTAAAATCATAAGATTTTTCAAGTTCACTTAAAATATAAATAATTATTTTCAGTCAAATTATCAAAAATGTGTTTGCAGATTTTTAAAATCAATATATTAAAATTAAGAAGCATAAATTTTATTTGAGTTTTATTATAACATAGAGAAAAAAATTAGGCCAGTCAGTAGCACAAAAAAATCATAATTTGACTAGAATACTTGTAGGGAACGATATGTGTAATCATTTAAAAGATAGTCCATAGATGTTTACTTGCGTGTTCTGGACTTGCAACTCTCATTTAATAGTTTGATTAAAAACTTTGCAATATTATAATAGCATATTATACCATGGATACATATTAATCATCCTGGCTCGTGCAACTTTTGAGGCCTTGCTACGCTCGGCCCCAAAGTTCGCACTCGCCGAGGATGATCAGTATTGCATCCTTGGTAAATAATAGTACATTACGTAACGGGTATGGAAAGGCTTTATTTGCGAAACGAGAAGTTTACGGCCCGAACCGAAGGTGAGGGTCGTAACGAGTTTCGTAAAAAAGTTTTTCCATACCAGTTGCGTACAGTATTTTTCGCCATGAGAGCCAAAAAAGAGCAACGAATTTGCGATTTTAGGGTTAGTATGGCGAAATATACTATTTATATTACTTCCGGCCCGCTTTTCGAGTTGATAAAGTGTTGGGTTGAAATAAATGATATTTTTATAGGATAAAGTTTTCCATTCCATTTCAAGATTATGCATTTCTTATAATTCGTTAAAAGATAAATTAATTTTTTATTTAATCAGTTACAAAAATTTTCGCGGGATTCGTCCACTATAGTAATTTGGAGAATCTGTGATTCAAAATTTAACACTTAGCTGATATAAAATAAGGATATAAAAATGACTTCGTAGCGACGCGCAGCATACTAAATATTAAATTAATAATACTAAAAAAAATTATAATAAATAAATTGAAAACAATTATTGATTTATGTAAAAAAATTATTATTTAGATTATTTATATTTATGCAAATGCAAATAATCGAAATTTTGATCGCGCACATCTATTTGTTGTAAAACTTACTACATAGAATTGCGTATGTGTTAGGGTACGATAGGGCCGAAAAGAGAAAGCACTAGAAGTTTAGTTTCTCTTGAAGTTAAGGGTGAAGAGAGAAAGAGAGAGAATGAGAAAGGTGCTGCATCTCAGTAGGTTACGGGAATCCAAACAAGCCCATTTGCAGGTAAAGTAAGAGAATAAGAGAGAGAATGTATATATAGATATATAAAAGGTTTCAGAAGGGACCAGGTATGTACACGGGCCATACCTTCGACTTGCTTATGCCTCAGCTTGAGAAATTGCTATAGGGATTGCTATATACGCTGCAAGGGATCAGAATAATTTTCAAATGCTAATATTTGCAAAAATAAGAGAGATGGAAAAAATTTCGGAGAACTAAATGCATTTTTGTCTGCTTTTTCAAATTTTGACGGAATTTTCGAGCTACGACTTTTTACTGCTATGCGATAAAACTTTTTAGCTGTTGTGATTTTCGCATTGGGTGCGCACAAGCACGTGGAGGGCAATGTATATATATATATATATATAAGTGAATGTTTGTGTCGAGGAAAATTAATATATAATTAAGAAAAAAAATTTTTAACGAGAAAAATGGGGAGAAAGAGAGAGAGAGAGAGTAAGTGAAGCTTTTCTTGAGGGAATTAGGATAATGATATTTTGGCGAAGAAAAGGAACCGATAAATTTGCGGAATTTAATATTTCCTTGCAGGTATAAAAATTTTAATATGTATGGTAAAATATTATAATTATCGGGCTGCTGCAACATTTGCAAGTTATACGACATAATTATTAATAAACAATTTTTTTAATAAGTTATGAATTGCTTTTACTTATTCCAATATTTGGGTTATAATAATTATACTTACAAGGAGAGTGCATTGCATTTGGGTCTTGGATTTTCTTCTAGCTTTGAGTTTTTTTTTTTTTACATAAAATCATGAAAAAAGCCGCGTCCGTTCGGTCCAACGCTCGATTTTTTCCGAGTTATGAGCAGTTTTGTCTGTTTTGTTGAAAAATTTGCATCTGCTTTATAATTTTACAGTTTTCGAACTACTTATTTTATGAGTTTTTTACTTATTGCATATTAAAGTTGAGATTAAAACCTTTCGATTAAAAAAAAACGTGTCCGAAAAACTCAAGTTGTTAAAAAGTTATGAGGGAATAAAAATAGCGCAAATATTTAGCTGAAAATATGCATAGAAAATAAATACAACATTTTAGTCAGAAATTCATTTCAATTTTCATCTCTTCATAAGTTTTTAACAACTTGAGATTTTTGGACACGTTTTTTTTTTAATCGAAAGGTTTTAATCTCAACTTTAATATGCAATCAGTAAAAACCTTATAGAATAAGTAGTTCGAAAACTGTAAAATTATAAAGCAGATGCAAATTTTTCAACAAAACAGACAAAACTGCTCATAACCCGGAAAAAATCGAGCGTTGGACCGAGCGGACGCGGCTTTTTTCATGATTTTATGTAAGAAAAAAAAAACCCAAAGCTAGAAGAAAATTCGAGACCCAAATGCAATGCACTCTCCTTGTTAGTAATGCATATTGTTAATAAAACAAAGAAAAACATTTATTTATATTATTAAATTATTATTTCCATGCGTTAAATTTACTAATAAAGATGAAAAATGATAAAATATAATAAAAATATGTACCATATACTTATCATTTAAAAGTTATTTGTTTTCGAATATGGATTTGATTGTTTACATTTCATTGCACAAATTATGGAAGTTGAAGATTTGCTCATTCTAATGATAATGGATATAGTGCCTGTTGAGCACTAACATTGCCGTTACCTCATAATGGCTACACAATAGAATGAAAATTCTAAATACTTAATGTTAAATATATATTTCTTATTCCTAACCAACAATATAAAGTAGTAAAATCATTTCATAAAAAAATAAATAATTTGCTGATTTATTTTATTTTATAAGATAAAATAAGTTTCTATAGAAACTTTTAAGATATTTCCTTACGGGCTCCGAAGTTAGTGGAAACTTGCTTTAAAATTATATAGTTTGGTGAGAGGGCAAAAAAATGACCTCAGAAAATGCTCTTAAAATGAACCAAATATATTGAATATAGTAAAATTTTATTAAATTTCCTCCATGGTTTTTCAGATGTAGCTTAAAACATATTTTTCCTTGTAAAAGAAACAATAATAGGCTTGTCATACCTGTATCCAGGTATACAGATTATTGGTTTAAGTTAAGGAAAAGAAAATTCACTGAACAGGTAAACAATTGAGATTGGTTCCCTTAAGATAAACAATAAACCGTGTACCTGGATCTCAGTATGTTAAGGAACGGAAAATTTACTAAACAGGTAAAAAATTCAGATTGTTCCTTTTAATAAAAAGCTTTCTCTGCCTCTCTCTCTCTCTCTCACTCTCTCTCTCTCTCTCTCTCTCTCTATGTTAATTTTGCATTTATTAATTACATTTTATTTATTTGTTAGTAATACATATGAATATGCTGCATTGAGCCATACGGGGTTTAACCCCATGGCTAAATAAATATTTGTCTATGTCTATGTTTCTCTCTCTCTCTCTCTCTCTCTCTCTCTCTCTCTCTCTCTCTCTCTCTCTCTCTCTCTACACACATAATTTGTTTTCTAAACATTGAATCTATTCATTAACAAAATCGAGAATTTCGAACGAGTCCGAGCTAGATTTGATATGATCTCCTATTATTTTTATAGAAGAGATATATCTTAAAGCGGAAGCCTACCATTGAAAACATTCATTTTCATAAAAATATTGATTATAGAATATTTAAATAACTTTTTAATTAAGAAAATAAATTTTATTCGCTTTCAATTAATTATTTAATGTAAAAAAAATTTTTTTTTTTCAGATTAAAACTACAACGTGTTGGTTAGTGACTGGTTGATGCAAAGAGAATTACTTAAAAGGCAATGACAGTCGCCTTTTCGCAACGCGCAACCACAAGACAATTTTATAATTAAACTTTGGTATAAATTTAAAATCACAATTAACTTTTTATTCTTATTATGATATTTCTTTGGAAAAATTTGGTAAAACGTCCTGCGATTGACGCGAGTATTTCATTACCACACGTTATGTACTTTACTCTTTTTATGGTCATAATTGACCTTTTAAAATTGTTATGGATAAAATAAAATACTTTTACAACTATAATTTTTTATTTAATTAACCACAATTTACTAGAGAACTTTATTATTATTAATTGAATTTCAATTGAAAATAATACTTTTTCAATACCTATAATTAGCCATTTTTTTAATTATAATATTGAAATTAAATGTAAGGTAAATAACTTTAGGTTAATATGTTTTAAATTTTGATTTCATATAAAATTTTTAAAATTGTAAAATAAAATTTATCATACAATTTTAACTGAATTCCAATCTGTAATGAAATAAAAGTTGAAATATTAATGAAGAATTCCTTCAAAAATCAAAACAAAAATCTGAATGAAAATTTCAAAAATTTAAAAAATATGTATTACATGCTGTACTTTGTAGTTAATAATACATTTCGTAACGAGTGTGAAAAGTCTTTATTTACGAATGCTAAAAAATTGACAATTGCACTGTAGATTAAGTATTGCTTGGAGAACAAAAACTTACAATCCGAAAAGTGTCTTCAAGGCTCCAACAGGTTAACTTTCTTATTGGCTGTCTTGGTCTTTATTAGATTTATATTTTATACATTTCGGTAAAACCACAGATTCAACTCTTTCCCAGCGTGATATATGCTCAGCTCGTATCTTGAATAATTCACTCTTTTTTATAGTGGATATTTTCCGTTCTCTACCCATTACTTTTCCTCCTTAATTAATTAAAAAATAATAATAACTTTTTTTTTCATCTTGAATTTCTCCTTTTCGTTGTATTTAATTGAATTAATTATTCAGCTTGATTGACGAGAAAAATACAATACGATTGAAAAAATTAAAAAAAAAAGTGGTAAAAATTAAAAGTATCGTTCTAATTATCGTTACAGCTGTTTTTAGACTACAAGCCGCGTGGCTTTTCAAGCTTTTCTCTTTCAAGTTTAGACGCATTTAATATAGAAAATTCTGAGAATTTCCAGATAATTTATCACCATGCATCGAGAAGAAACAAATCAATTTGCACTACTGTAGAGAGAAATCTCACGATATGTAGTTTTCCCCATATACTCCTCAAAAGCTCAGCAAAATAACGAAATGATAAAGGTTATGTGCTCCGAACTTCTAATGTATTGTTATTCTTTATATTTTTATCCTCCTTTATTCCTTTTTAAATGTTGTATGCTTTGCATTTTTTTCTAAACAAAATATATAGTACATTACGATACGTGTGACCTATGTGGAGCTTAATTGCACGGCGCAGAGTCAGTGCTCGAGCAAAGCAAGACGTAGAATGATAAAAAAGTACAAATTTTTTTTAATGAAATGCTTCTAATCTTTTGAAATTATTCATGGATTAAAAACTTATATTTAATATATATTTAAGATAAAAAAAGTTTCAGCAATTAATATCATAAGAAAAAAAATTTATCAGTACATTTAAATTTAATTTTTTTTTAGATTTTAACTCCGGGCTGATATTTTAAAAGGGAACATATATTAAGCTTCACAAAAATAGTTAAAAATGCAAAAAAAATGTCCATAAATATTTAATCTTAAAATACCGTTTCATCTTTAACATCATAATCTTATTAGAATATCATTTTTACGTTGACATTGCTTTCAGTAGCATTTCCCTTCTTTTTCTTTTTCACACCCTGGTTCTTTATACAACCCTCTATTTGTAATTAAATGTTACTTCCATGAAAACATAGTTATTAAGAAGTTAAAAATATTTAATTTTAATTAATTTAGATAATTATTCAATTATTTAAATGGTTAAATAATTATCTTGTTTATATTAAGTAGAAAGATGCGAATATTAACAGCCATTGCAATATAATCTGGATAATTGATACATCTTTGATCCTTTGTTGCAACGATCTTTGTAAAAAAGTCATATTTTCTTAACTTTATTCTTTTATAACAAATAATTTATGCAATTTAATTGGTTGAAAAATTAACTAATTTATAGAATGACATTTGAACCTTAGACTCGAACATTCGTTTCGACGAGCTTAAAGAATCGTTCGATACATATATTCTGTTGCTATTTCTATCGAATTTCCAATAGAAAAAATACTGAAATGTTATAAAAAAAATAAGAAGAACATAATTAAAAAATCTTTTACGGTACTTTTAGAGTCATAAAAATCAAAAAGCTTTACTGTACCATCTAAAACTCATTGAAAAATTATCGTGACTCCTCAACAACTCCCTTGCTAGTTTTCTCCGACAAATAAAGTAAAATTCTCATACAATGCCAAAAGTATTATTCTCGCGTTTTTTCCATTTCACTTGAAAAGAAAAGTAAAAAAAAAAACTTCTTATCTACAACGTTATTTCTTACTTTTTCGCGTAACGATACAATCAAAGCTTATAGGAGAAAAAAATTTCGTACCAATTCTTGCCTTTGAAACTAATATAATTTTTTCTTTCATTTTTATTTCTATTATTTTTAAATCAAGTAGTACCTTGGTATCGTTGGTGGCATGGTGCTGTTAACGTTTGACTTTTACTTGACGATCCACCAATCCAAACAGCACCAACAACATTAGAATTGCAATTGGAGACCAACGAATTGGATATAGAAAGAAATATGCACCTACAGAGTTAAAAATAAAAAAAACCTAACCGGTAGAAATTGGAAAACGTTGATATGTGCTATGTAGATTTCAATGTGCCTATACGTAGATATTTAAATGTTAGTGATCTTATGTAGCAGTGTTTCTTATATATACACTTTGCGAAATGGTTATGAGCGATGGTAAAGAGCAAACGTTTGGGTAAGAAAGATGCGACGGTTTATTGAAGAAATTAGACAATTGTTATGGGTACGCCGTTTTGCGGAAGACAAGCTTTGAGTATAAGTGCTTTTTTAAAAAAAGATTTTTATATATTTTTATTAATTTATTTTTACCGTAGAGATTATCGAAATAAAATATTTAGTTAAATAAAGTTTATTATTTGTTTTGTAATTTTATAATGTTACACAAATATTTTGTTGAAATTTTTATAGTTAATAATAAAAAATCAAATTTTTGCATTGAATATATTTAATTATATTAAATAAAATCTGAACACATTAATTTCATAAACATTTTATAAATTTCAAATAAATTTAAACATTTTTTATAAAATGAATATTTTTTTTATATTTTAATATATTTCAGTTGACAAATGAAAAATGTAGTAATGTATGTATTACATATTCTTTATACAAAATACTTTGCATATTCTTATGTTACACAAATGTATTTTCGGTATATGCTAAGGTCGATTGCATCTTTATCCGGTTCGATTCTTTCTTTTTATACTCACATACGCCTCTTCTCTCAGTGTAATACTAAAATTTTTTTCTTTTCTTCATTTTCTTTCATTCTTTCTTTTCTTTTACTCTGGTAAATTCTGTGTTACTCGTAAAGGAGATAGCATAGCTAAAGTATATTCCTTTTTGAAATCTTTACGAGAGAGTAGTTACTTGAAAATTCGGCATTGAAACTTTCATTAAACAACTATTTATGTACTTATATCTAAGTTTTGAGTGTACAACATCTTTTTAAAACTTTTGAATTTAAATTTAAATGTTTTAACTCGTTAATCAAAAAAGAAAAATTCTTTTTTCCTCAAAGCTCTAAAATATTTAAGATTTAATCTAGAAAGAACATTATAAATTTTTAATTTAAAAAAAAATTTATTTATAAAAGATTTCAAGTTGGTAAATGTTTAAACAAAAGAACTTAATCCAAAAAAGAATGATTAAGTTTTTTTTCAAAAGAATTTTTCGGAGAACATAGTTAACCGTATCATAAAAAATGGCTTCAGCTTAAAAAAATTTATAACAAATTTGCACATTTTTAACGTAGAAGAGCATCATTTAACAAAAGCTACATCATAATTTACATGCACACTAAAGATTTTTTTATAGATTTTCATATAATGATGTTAAAGTGTATGCACTTATAAAAGTAATGTACTCTTTAGAGTACATTACGTAGATAAAGCAAATAAAAAAGAAAGATAGAAAGAGTAAAATACAAATTGCTAGTAGCCTGTTGACTTCAATCTCTCTTTCGAACAAGCTTGCTTTTTCTTTTCTCTATCGTTTCCCTTCTTCTTCTTTTTTTTAATCAAGTAATTGAGAACCTACTTGGAATAAAATTCAATATTTTGAAATCACTCGATGCGGTACAACTTTCTCCCTTATTCTTCTTCTTATTCCTGATACGCTTCGTTCTCGTCGTCTTGCAGAATCATGTTTTAACCTTAATTAAATTAGCTCTTTAGTAAATTCACAAGGGAAGAGTTAGTAAGTATATGTATGCCTGTAATGGGAAAAACGTTGAGAAAAAAAGTGCATGCATGATTAATAAATATAAAGACGACCGACGAATACTTGAGATTATATTGAACACGTGTGTTTATATCAAGTTTAGCTTAGCAAAAAAGTTTGTAATTATTTAGCATTTAAAATTTTTTTTTAGTTTTTTTATAGCTTTAATAAATTTTAATAATTCATTTAAATTTACAAAAGTTATCATACTTTAAAGTTTTATTGACTAACGTTACAACGTTTCAAGATCAAAAAATCGTTCTACTGCAGTATAATGTCAGAAAAATTGAATAGTTACTTTGTCTTTTTTCATTTGACAGAGTTTTTAAAAATATTTTAAAAGTTTTCAAAGAAAATAAGTCATAGTCTTATATATTGTGATATACAGTGACTATTCTCAATATGACAAAATTGGCTCTTGTAAGGGAATAACTTTCTTGGAAAAATAGTCCCTCCACTTAAGCTACACATTTGTCTTTATCAATTTTCGTTTTGTTTATTCTTAATAAGACGGGTTAATGAAATCATCAAAAATTCACGCATTTTATATTGCATATTTAGTAATATAAATTAAAGATTTATTCATATTATATATATATAAACATTTTAACGTTATTGCATATTATGTAAAAATACGTATTATTATATTTTATGTATATGATTACGGAACCTTAAAATGTAAAAAACATATGCAATGCAAATGCAAATAATCGACATTTTGATCGCATACATCTGTTCGTTATAAAACTTACTACATAGAATTTCGAATATGTTAGAGTACGAGAAGAGAAAAAAGAGAAAGTGCTAGAAGTTTAGTTTCTTCTGAAGTTAAGAGTGAATATATTTTTCATTCTAAACTAACAATACAAAGTAGTAAAATCATTTCATAAAAAAATAAATAATTTGTTTATTTATTTTATCTTATAAGATATAATAAGTTTCTATAGAAACTTTTAAGATATTTCCTTACAGGCTCCGAAGTTAGTGAAAACTTGCTTTAAAATTATATAGTTTGGTCAAAAGAGCAAAAAAGGGATCTCGGAAAATGCTCATTTTTCATGTCACGAATTTCAGGTACTTCGATAGCTCTTAAAATGAACCAAAATATTGTTTTCTCTATTCAAGGTCTCCCAAAAATCTTGACGTTCGTATACATAGCAAAATTTGCCCTTCTCAACGTTAATATTTTTTTTTCACATATTTGAACTGAAGGAGTCAAAAAAAGTGGTTTCGAGAAAATTTCTGTATGTGTGTGTGTGTGTGTGTGTGTGTGTGTGTGTGTGTGTGTGTGTGTGTGTGTGTGTATATGTATTCATTACACCAGTTAGATCTCAAAAACTACTCGATGGATTCGTTTCAAATTTTGCATATAATTAATTTTTTGTCCAACTGGTGCGGAAGCTATTGAAAATTGGTTTCCAATACAATACAATCATTATATAATATTATTAATGTTTAAGATTATTATTTAATATTATGTATCATAAATTAAAAAATAAGGTAAAAGAGTTTTGAAATTGAATAAGTTCCTACTTACTTATTCGATAAAACAAGATGCGAATTTTCATCATATATTGAATATATTAAAATTTTATTAAATTTCCTCCATAGTTTTTCAGGTGTAGCTATGTTTTAAAACATATTTTTCCTTGTAAAAGAAACAATAATAGTCTAGTCATACCTGGATCCAGGTATGCAGATTATTTGTTTAAGTTAAGGAAAAAAAAATTCACTAAACCGGTAAACAATTGAGATTGTTTCCCTTAAGATAAATAATAAACTGTGTACCTAGTATGTTAAGGAAGGGAAAATTGACTAAACAGGTAAAAAATTCAGATTTTTTCCTTTAAGGTAACAATAAAACGTCTACCTGGATAAAGGTATCTTAAGGAAAAGAAAATTCACTTAACAGGTAGAGACTTTTAAATTTGAATAGAGTGTAGTCAGTTGCGATCTGGAGACTAGCGAGCCTCCGTAGCTTGGTTGCATTCAAGGCATCCAAATGTCTTAAAAAGAAACAAAAATCAATCAAAATTGGTAAGTACTTGAAAAAATTTCGATATTTTTTAATTTATTTGATTACGATTAATAATTAATTGATAAAATATCTTAATTTAAATCATTTTTTGTTAAATAAATTTAATTTATAAATATATATTTACATAAAATAGTTGAAAATCAAACTATATATTTATATTTTACTAAATAGTAATTACTTAAAAAAAATATTGATAACAAATAGTTTTAATAAATGTAATTTTTTTAAACACTTAGTATCACATTATAAATAATAACATATATGTATAGATAGCATCATGATGTGTGACGTCAAAGGTATACATAACTTTGAAATCACACTAATTTTAACTGCCTCTATTTCTTTGAGTTTTCATTTCCATAAAAAAAGAAGAAATACAGGTCTTTAATTTTTTTGTATTCTACCTGATGGATATAATGGATTTTTTCATGAAAAAGGCTAATTTCTTCATGTAATTTCTTATGAATATAAGTATGTTAAAGTATGTTAAGTTCTTGCTTGTCACGTCACGATTTCCAAACGCAATACACACGAGAGCAAGTAGTTCGCGATACATTAAAGACTTTTTACTAATAACCTTTTGTCATTTTCTCTAGGTATATTTACTTGGTCGACCTTTGTTCTCATCCGCAACCTCAGTATAGTAAGCTATTTGGTGTAATCCAGCACCAATCATATACCCAACATCTACATTTGATGACGCCACTAAGCAAAAACGAGGAAGATGACATTGTTGAAAGAAAGGTTTTCACTAGATTTTCATTAGAAGAATTTCAAATAGAAAACTTTCAAGTACATTTAAAAAATTATTAGCATAATTTAATCTTTATCTATTTTGTAGTATTATCAAGTTTTTAAAAAGATTTTTCCATGTGAATAAAAGTTTAATAGAATTATTGTATGAAGTATACCTTCAAGTTGTATAAACCTATTATAGGTTTGGGTAGGCTTAAATAAATAAAAAAAAAAGATATATCTTCCAAAATATCTGTCAATCGATCAGTAATCTACTTATGTAATTTAATTTAATTTTTTTTTTTTTTTCAATTTTTTTTGCATATTTGTCATAAATTAGTTTTATTTGATATTACATTATTAACTTAAAATTATAGAGATTAAAAACTATAGAATAACAGTGTGATAACTATATACAATGGCTAGTTCTGATGTTAGATTAAAATACATATTAGGAATAAGATATATTGATTGCACAAACGAGGAACCGGCACTACATCAAGCAGTCATTCGTAATGATTTGGAAGTTTTACAGTTGTTTATGGAATGTAAAACTGATATTAATATCGTGGATAAGCACGGAAAATTGCCGATAGCTTATATAAAAGAGTACTCACAGTTAGAAGTACTTAAGTTTCTGCTAGCTGCAGGATCGAATATTTACCAATTAGATAAACTTGGAATGATGCAATTTTCAACGGCATTTCGATCAGGACAGGAAGCTGTGATCAAGGAATATTTGAAATATAAGATTAATCTAAATATGCCAGACTCTCATGGTCAAACTGCTATTCATTACTTAATGGACAACTCCTGTAAAGGTATTGCAAAAAATTTAATGATTTTAAATTATAATTTTGATGCTAAAGATCGAAGAGGCCGAACTCCCATGTACTTAGCCATAAAGAAAGAGAATCTTTATTGGGTGAAATTACTTCTGAAAAAAGGTGCAAATGTAAATTATATATTAGAATTGGAATCTTTACCGTTATATGAAATGATTAGATATTTTTGCGATGATCCAAACACTAAAAAGCTGCCACTAGGATATAGTCCATTCATGCTTGAATGCTTGGAATTGTTGATCCACAAAAGTGCTGAAGTTAATAGTATATTATATGGCTCTTATACTAATTTGAAACTCACACTAAAATATTTTCATTTCAGCACAGCAAAGACAATATTAAAAAGGCTTTCTCTTATAGAAATATCTGGGTCTCCAATTATTGAAATTAATCGAAGAACAATTGAACAATATCCTAAGGCGAAATTATACTATTCTCAACTAATAGCAGAATTAAAAATAATGATAGAGCTTCAAGTTCACCCAGGGGTTTCTTATTTTAGCATCTTATTAGAAGACAACATTAATATGCTTGCGAAATATTTTAAAAATAAAGATGTCAACGATGCCCAAAGAGATATTAACAATTTTCGTGAGTTCTACGGGGTTTTTGTGTATAAATACCTAGATGGTTTTAAAAGAGCGTCAAATATTGAAGTACTAGAAGAAGTGTTGAGTGAAATTTTTTATTTATATTTTCCACCTCACGTCATAAGGAAAATAACCATTTGTTGTTTTCCTGATTCTTATGCAGACTATATTATTGGAGATGATAATGAATCATATTATATTTCTTAATTGTATATAAAATAAATATTAATTTAATTTTAAATTAAAAATTGTTCGTAATCATTATATTTTATCATTTAAATAAGATACTCTAGTTTTCCAAAATTAAAAACTTCCCTGGTAGAAAATTTCATTATAACTTGATCATATTTTAACCATTTTTAACAAAAATGATCAATAACTGACTAATTTTAAATAAAAAATGATCAGTTTATCTGATAACTGACGACGGTTAATAATCAAAAACTGGTCAAATTATGGTAGTTTTAAAATAATAGTTTTATTAAATATATTTATTTTCATTTGATTCTTTGATAAATATAAGTATTTGAAAATTAATGAGGAAATTTAATTTAAATTATAAAGAGAGTTAAAGTGAAAGTTTAAAGAAGATCTATAAAGATTAAAAGCTTTATTTTTCTAATTTTTTAGGTTATTTTTTTCAAATATATTTGGCATATGGTAAATAATGTTATGTTTGAATTTGAAAAAAAATAACCTAAAAAATTAGAAAAATAAAGCTTTTAATTCTTATAGATCTTCTTTAAACTTTCACTTTAACTCTCTTTATAATTTAAATTAAATTTCCTCATTAATTTTCTAATACTTATTTGAATTACAATATTTTACAATATGTTTACAATATTTCAAACTTCAAAGCTATTTTATAAAATATGATTCCTGATATAAATAGATTTTATTTTATTTATTATTTTATTATTAAAAAAAATGTATTAACTCAATTACTTTGTTATTTTTTATATTTGAAAGATGTTAGATAAACAGGGAAAATAAATAAAACATTTTGATTATAAAAATATTTTATTATGAAATCTAATATATATATATTTAATTTAATAATACATAAATTATTGTTTTTGATTGATATATTATTAAATATTTTTAATTTAAAAACAAAAATTAAACTTCATTAAATTTTAAGTCTTTTGTTCATATATTATTTGTCCCATTTATTTGCATTTGATAGGACATCAGTCAACGAACCAGTTAAATCTTTATCTGTTGTCGTCATTTGTTTCTCATTCCTTTCTTTGGTTATAAGACATGAAAATATGAAATTATTTATTGCATTTAATTTGACATTTAACAAATTTTTTATATTAAAAATAGTTTTTTTACATTAGATAGCTGATATTCATTTCAACTTACCAAACATAAGATCACACAACTCTGTTCCCTTAAACTTTCTTTTGGTTTTGTCAATCTTACTTGACCTTGAAGCTGTAAATTGACTTGCTACACATCCCATCATAAATCTTTTTAGCATTTTAACCAAACATTTAGAGATAACTAGATTTTTATCCAAATATTTAACTAATTCTAAGCACTGAAAAAAATAAAAATTAGTTACAAATTGAATTATTCAAAAATTAGTTATGAATTTATAATATTGATAATTAAAACGTACAACATCATTCCTTAAAAGTTGATTCCCTTTTAAAGACTCATCAAATTCAAGAAAACTTTGTACAGTTTGCAGTGGTAAGCTTAACTTATATCTTATATTAAAAGAATCCTTGCTATTAACAACGCCAACTACTTTTTTATCTATTAAAAAGTTAGATATTTGTTCTTGGCGTTCCATAATATTTTGCATATTTTGCTCCATCTTATCAAGCCTTTTGATAACAGCTTCTTCAAATGCTGTAACCAAAAAATAAATAATTTATCACACGTATACTTACATAATTATATACTTATACATAAATATTCTTTATTTTACTGACCTGTAGATTGTAGTTCAATGACAGGTATATTGTCAAATGAATCAACTTGTTCATAAAAGTTTGGTATAACATCTAGAATTAAAAGAACAAACAATATTAAAAATTATTATAAGGAAAAATTGAAATTTTTCTAATGTATTAAAATTAATAATGGAAAATATTTTTTAATAATTTTAGGTTAGTTTTTAAACTTACTTGTTTTGGATTTTTCTGTAGACAAATTAGTTGAAGCAGTATTATTAGCAGATAAATTTTCATTAGTCTCATTTGATAAACCAAGCAAACATAAAGTTTTGGATTGACTCGCAGGAATCTCATCAGTTTTTTGTGGTTGATTTATTTTGTTTTCACTGTTATTTACAGTAGAATTTTCTATAATAAAAATAAACATTAGTTAAAATAAACACATCTCTTCTAAACCAAACTTTAAAATACAATTTTTTTACCTTGTAATTCTTTTGGAATATTTGATGTATCTTTTAATGGTAAAGAAACTTCTAATTTGTATGCATCAGCTTCTTCCTGCAGTTTTGTCTTTTTCAAAGTATTTACAATTTTATTTTTAACTTCCGTTGAACTTTCCTCAGATTCTTGAGTGAAAACATTTTCTTCTATTTCTAAACGTTTAATTTTCACCAATGCTTCTTTATAAGTTTCTGAAATAATTTTATATGTGAAGAAAAGATACATACTAAATATTAAAACAAATTATATAAACAGTTATATTTACTAGCTCTTCCTTTTAGCTCTACCGTAAAATAGGGCCAGTCTTCTGGAGCATCAGCTTGAGTTTTAATAAGATCATGCAATAATTTTAAGTCTTCATCATGCGTGAAAGATTGCATGAATTTTGTAATGCATTTGCCTTTTTTCTTATCGAAAGTAAGCCACTTAGTTGGAATGATATCAACTTGTTCAACTTTTCGTTTCTTCCCTCGATGAACAAATTGGACCAAGGTGTAATCATATATTTCAGAAGCTTCTTCTTCACTACTTGACATGTTCTGTAAAAAAAAAAATATTTTAATAGTCTACAATAAAAAATGTTAGGTTAAGTTTATACTTAAATTTATAATAATAATTATTTTCACCATTTAATTTTGATATGATTAGATATTAGATATTGCCAAATAATAAAGAAAAAAATTATTATTAAGTGAAAATTAGTTTTATTCTTTCAATTCTATAACACTATTATTTTTTTCACAAGACTTTTTACTTTTCAATACTTTTTTCAAAAAACAAAAGCAGTAGACTTTTCAAACATTAATAAAGCTTGTCAAATATGTAAGGTTAGGTCAAAAAACCGTTATGTTATAAGGAGAATAATGTTATATGAAGCTTTCCATTAATTTAAAAAATAAAATTAAAATTATAAAAATAATTAATAATATAAAAAAATTATTAAAATAATTAATATAAACAAAATATTAAAATAATAATATGAAAAAATTATTAAAATAATTAATATAAACAAAATATTAAAATAATATGAAAAAATTATTAAAATAATTAATATAAACAAAATATTAAAATAATAATATGAAAAAATTATTAAAATAATTAATAATATAAAAAAAATTATTGAAATAATTAATAATATTTTTTAATTAAAATAATTAAAAATTGTTAATATTTACCTCTTTAATAATTAAATGATGTTTAATATAGTAAAGAAACTACAAATGATTTAACTTCTTGATGCTCAGAAAATTGTAGATGAAATTTTACACATTTTATTAAAATATTATCCAACTGTAAAGTTACAAGTGTATTCGATAATTTACCAACTTCCCAAATATTTACAACACTTGAATCACATGGCGTGGTAAATAATGCTTCTTTTTTGTTAAATTTTTGTATTTTCACATAGACAGTTTCATTTTTGCTGAAAATTTCTTGGATCACTCCAACACTTTTATCTTTTAATAAAACTGTATTGTTCGGGTGTTGTTTGGATAAAACAAATTGTTTGTATTTTAATTTTAAGATATTCTGGGATTTTTTCTTAAGTATTTCTAGCTGAGGAGGAACTACTGCTTCTTTTTTCAAAAACTTTTCCTTTTCACTTCTTCGATGGCAATATTGTTTCACAATATGTTTTGGAGAGCGTAAAGCACAGCTAATGCTGCCAAGATAGGATTCAAAAGAAAATGCTCCTATTTTCCTCAAACTGCACCCAGTCTTTTCAATATCATCACAGATGTGAATGAGATTATGAACATTGAGAGAGAGAAACGTATCTCCATACAAATTACAAGCCTGTTCTACAAAAGTAATTAAAAATGATCTTGCTTGATCAATGTAAAGAAATCTTTTTTCAGTATGTAGTATTCTACAAGCTACTACAAACAACATGAAGTGATTATATACTTCACTTGGCAAAAGTTTTTTCAATACAATTGGAGCAGCATAGAGCAAGAAAAATTTATATTCTACTGCTTTGTATTTAATATAATGGTCAGAAGACCTCATTTTCCTTGGAAATTCATCTGGTATGTCTTTGATGATGGACGTTGTTCGTTTTTTTAATTCTTGTTTTAAGTTGGCACTGAGGCGAATTTTAAAAGTCGATGGTGACAATAAATATTGTAATACCCTCTTTGTACAACCTAGATAAAGGAGATGCATAGGGTCTAAAATAAACTGTGATGTTATATTAAGTGGTGGTTCAATGGCAGTTAAAATGGATGCACCAGTATGAAAGTCTTCATCAACAAAATTTTTGAAATCTTCATCAGTTTTTCTATCAGCATTCACTTGAAGAAAAACAGTTACATTATTAACTTTCTTTCCTAGAACTCTGCACCGTTCACAAGCATTAAAGGCTGTATGGCTTTTAATACATTTTAAGTAAGATCTCGCTGGAGTATCGCAGACAAAAAATTTAATTTTTACATCAAAGTGTTCCTGTTCTATATTTACACCAGTATGTTGGAGATCATTTATTTCTTGCACAAATTTTTTTAAATATTCAGCTGGATACTTAGGCTTTGCACTTCCAGAATACACAGCCACAGAAAAAGGTTCATATAAATCTTGTTTTGTGTAGATTTTACATAGTATTGGCCATACAGTGCACGAACTTGATTTAAATGGTGAAAAGCCATCGATGTTTATTATAAGTTCTAAAATTTTACACTCATGGAGCTTAACGTTTACTGAAGATTCTAATTGACTTTTGATACCAAAATAGAAAAATTCTCCCATCGTGCCATCACCAGCTTTCATACTTTCTATTTCAAATAAAATATTACATTTTAAAAGAGTCTTGGTACATTTAGGTAAAGTAGGTAAAAGTTTAGGACGTAAAATTTTAATAAGTTCATCCACATGAGCATGAGGCACATTAAATCTTATTATCCATTCCTGTAACTGTTGAATTTCACTACACTGTGGAACATCTAACTCATGTTCTTCAGAACCATCACTACTTTCATAATCACAAATTAATAATTCTTGCTCATTAAATGAATCTTCACTATCACTTATTTCACTTGCCTGGTTAATTTCTAATTCTAAATTTTCTTCCTCTTTTTTTATACAACTAGTGTATTTTTCAACTAGATCGTTTAGCCTACATTTTTTCTTTTTGTCATTATATTTTCTTTTTCTGTTAATGTTCTCCATAATCGATTATTAAATGTTTTAAAGCAGATATGTACGTTTCAAGTAACATAACCTGCGTACTACGCAATCAATTGTAGTTAGCGAACGTTACTCCAAAATTTTTAAATTGTTTTTCTCTCTCTCTCTTAACCTATCTTTTGATACATGAGCGCAAGTAAACAACTTAAGGCTGCAAGAGTAGGGACAGCCGTTATCGACTGAGCGACTACGTATTTAAAACGAGTTTACTATTTTTTTATCAGTTAATGATCAGTTTTATTGGTCATTAAAAACTGATAAATAAATGATCATTGGTCATTTTTAGATGGTGTATTTTCTACCAGGGTTGTTCTGCTCTAATTAGATTTATACATGCAGTTTAATATTCATCCAAATTTATAACTAATGTCAAGTAAAAATACTTCATTTATTATGAATTATTTTTTTATGTTTACGTAAGAAATATTTGTTTCATTATTTGCCAAATTAAAAAGAATATGTGTCGAAATAAATATGTCTTTCTATTGATTGTGTAATTAAAATATGTTTCTTTGTCACTCTTAGAGTCAAATAAATGACTCGTGAACGCGGTCTTATATACAGATTCCAAAACTTCGGTGGTGGGAGTCTCTCAAGGTCCTTATTCCCGAACCATCTCACTAGTGAGAAGTGAAATAGTGAGATAGATTTCAGAATGGGCTTTTACACACACGCGAATCCGATGTTTTCAAATTTTTTAGTATTTTTAAATAGTATATTACATTACGTAGGTCGAATATTGTTGGTTCTGTCCCGATGGAGAGGTTACCTCTCGAGGCTTCAGCCGTATCTTTTTTATACCAGCCTGCCGAAAATTATAACATTATTAACATAACAAGCTAAACGCGAAGAGCTTTTTAACATCCGTTAACATTTACGACACGAGCGAATGCGAATTTCGTGGGTTAACGGATGTTAAAAAGCCCGAAGCAAAGAAAACGAACGAATGATAAAACGTGTGTGCGCGCATTTATGCGGTAACTTGCTATATACCTTACAATGTCGCGACCACGCATTCCTTCTCTCTCTTTCTCACTTCTTAATATACTCGTTGCCCGCTGCGATTTGTTGTGATAGATATACAAATAGGAACGCGTATAGTTAATGCGAAAGAGATTGTTCGCTCTGTGCTTACTTTTAAGTCTGTCTTTCTCTTTCGCATTGACTACGTTCTTATATACGCGCTCACTCACACTCATTGTATATGACACTCGAAAAGAAAACACACGCACGGGCTTTGATTTGATTTGATATTTGGTTTTTATTGGCATTCAGTCTTGGACTACGTAGCTATTCCACGTTGTCGGTCCATCGATGATCTTTTGATGAAGTGAATTTCTCGATGATTTTTTTTTCCTTGCAGTTTCATTACCTAATAGGACTTTATTATTGTTGCCCAATGGGACTTTTTATTTTTCACATCTCAATTGCCCAGTGGGACTTTTTGATAACACACTCAATTAGCCCCGAGGACTTTCTAAAAGCGTTTTCGTGATCTCCGGATTTCTATTTCCCAAAAACAATTCAGAAAAAATTTTCTGAGTTTTTTTTTTAGGGAATTGAACCCCGGCTCATTAGAGGGCGAGCTAAAAGCCTTAGCCCCTGTACTACCGCCGCTCCCTGGGGTTTTAATTTTCTTTCATCCCTATGTGTGCGCCATCTAGTTAGCCGGCAAGGAAATCGGAGTTTGGCAAAGGCACGCAGGGAAGAAGATCTCATTTTCAGCAGAGATGGTATGAAAACAAATTTATGTGAAATAAACCGTGTAAGTTGTTAAGATAATGAAAAAATCCTTCTCTATATGTTCTTTTTAAATGACTAACAAGATATTTTTAGTATATGAAATTTGATGATAAAAAATTAATAAGATTACTAGTTTTGGATTCTAAAAAACAATTTAAAAAAATAATTGCCCAATACAAAGATATTTGAAATTTGAATTAAAATTAAAAAAATTTTAAGGATGTTCAATGGTTACGTAAAAGTTAACAGAATGCTTTGAAATTTTGAAATATGATTTATTATATTAAATTAAAGTACCTCAATTTTTTCCATATTTCATTCCGCATGTTTTTTCAAGAAATTTAATGTTAAAAATACGAAAAATAACATAGGCTCTTATGGGCGATCTGAGAATCGATTGCGTTTTATATAAATTTCTGCCATAAAAGTTAACAGATCAAATTAAAATTTAAATATTATCAAAGTATATTATCTAAGAATTCATTTCATATAGTTTTTTATATACCTTTCAGGAAAATTGACAGAGATTTCCAAAGTTAAAGTTAAAGTAAGAGTTAATTTTTGAAAACCCGCTACTGCTACGTAAGAGATTTGATAACGTTGCGTATATATAACATAAGTTTTGAATTGAAAGATAATATTTTTATAGCACTGCGTGTCTGAAATCCGCTCTCTGTGCACGCTTTTTCGTGGCGCAAGTAGCTTATTCCGGCACGTCTTACACAATAGCTTATTCCAGCACGTCTTACACAATTATTTAGTATATATAGTAGTGCGTAGTGCGCGCGCATTTCAATACTATAGTGTACGATTACTATATTTCAATTTTTAAGAATGCGCAAATAATAGCGAGATTTTTGAAATTCTATAGAAATTAAAAGGATTTGAGATGCAAAACTTATGTAAATATACTATCTTGATTTTTTATCAGGATTTTAAAAAAATGACATTTTAGCATAGGTTATGTTATTATGCATATGCAAATTAAATTTTTATTCTTACGAATAATACATTTGAGATAAATTAAATTATTTATTTTTCAATCTTAATTATAAAATACATCTATGACAATAAATTATAAAGTTTTATTCTTACAAAACATTTGAGATAAATATAATGATTCATTTTTCAATCTTAATTATAAAATGAACTTTTGAAAATAAACAATAAACATTATGAAAAATTTAAATTTATAACTATGAATACTTATGAAAAATCTATACTTGATTAAACTTATTCTGCTATTTTTTATTATTTATATTGCAATTATTCATGACTATATTATCATTGGTAGTACCATGAACATGAACATTACAATTGTTGAGAATAAAATTTTTTTTCTCATTAACAACATAATACAAACCAATGTCAGGATCATAAAATACTGGGATCTTTGGTTCTTTCAAAACATCACTTTGGATTTCATTGCTAGAAGCTTGTCCCTCTATAAAAAAGTCATGACCAATGTTGTGATGCCAAGTTTAACGTTTCGCGATTGGCTGACAGCATGCGCATGCGTGTAGCGCTTAATTTAAATCGTCTGATTTTGTGAATAAAATTAGATTTATTCAAGATCTTGAATGAAGATTATTGTAAATTTTAATAATAACAAACAAAATTTTAAACCTTTTCTTATGGTAAATTTTTTAATATAAAAACTAATGCGTATTCTTGGTTATATAACTGTACGTACACAAAATCTTGACATACGTGCGCTGTTCGCATTGTTTTTGTCCATAGTCCGCGAGATTTTAAAACATAATTATAAGGTTAGATACTTGATTTTTAATAAAAATTAAGTTAAAATAAAAATAATTTGCGCGTATTACTGTTAAATAATAAATTATAGTGATTTTACTTTTAAATAACATTATAGATTTAATAATTAAATTTTAATAAATTCATGTTAAAAATTAGGGCGCGCAACGCGCGCTGTTCAAGCTCTAGTACAGTAGAATTCTTATTAGCTATTGTTTTACTATTACATACTTGAATTTCTGATGCACATTCAGAAGGAAAATCTTCTGCTATTTCTAATGATATGATGTTATTTGATGTACTAGCTATAGCTGAGTGAACATTTGAACTCACTATTTTTGATGATACTTTGTTTTTTGATGCACTAGCTATAGCAAAGTCAATATCAACCATCGATGGATCAAGAACTATATTATTATTACTATTAGTATTTGATTTTTCAGTTATCGGTGAGTAAATCTCAACCATCGATGAATCAAGAATTATATTACTCTTAGTATTTGATTTTTCAGTTATCGCTGATTGAATATCTGCATTACCATTTGATATACTAACATTCAATGGATGATTTAACATTGAAACTTCAGAAGGAGCATTTTGGTCATTTCTTTTTGTGTTCAAAACAATTCCAGAAGTAATTTTATTGAAAGTATTCTGCTTATTTTTTATAGAATCAGCAATATAGCCTTCAGCCACTGAATTTTATTTCCAGCGTCCATGTCTTTTCAAGGCTGTAATATCTGCTCCTGCATCAACTAATAATGTTGCAGAAGTTCTTCTAAAACTATGTCCAGTAAATGTTTCTTCATTTGGCAAAAGCAAGAAAGATGCTATATCTTTTGGCATAGCACCAAATTTATTCACTCTTATTGGCTGATTAATACACTTGCCTTTCATAAATTTCAAAAAAAATCTATCATTGTTACATATTGCAGACCTGGATTTTATGTACTGCTTACAAATATCATACAGTTCTCCAGCAACTGTAAAAGATCTGGGAACTTTGTTTTTTGTCTTTCTTATATACACAATCAGATAGCGCGGTAGTGTAATGGATATAGCTCTTGCCTTCAACGCGGAGGGCATGGGTTCGAATCCTGGCCAGGTGCCTCTAACTTTTTTTTCGAAAGAAAATAAGTGTATGTGCCATTTATATCGCGACTCTTTAAAAAATCCAACCTCATTGGGTATCGGTTGATTGTTGGTTACAAAAGTGGCTGACCATCCATCGGTAGTCAAAGCTTTCGGTATGGTGAGTCTGACAGTCCTAGCCTGATGTAATGTGTTAAACAGATACCGGGCGGGGAACTCCCTCGACTTCACCATATAAAAAAGGTAAATCATATAGAGGACAATATCCTTTATATATTAATCTTTAAAAAAAAAAAAAAAAAAAAAAAAAAAAAAAAAAATATACACAATCATGTAATCTTCTTTTTCAGTGATGTCACTCATTAATAGACTAACAAATTCACACCTTCTGAATGCGCCTGAAATATCCATAATATGTGCTACCTATAAAAAAAATGTTATTTGATTTAATAAATGAAAATTTAATAAATCAAAATTTAATAATAAATGTATTAATTTTACTCGCACCTATGTTGTTAAAAAAAGATCATCAGGTGCATCAACTAAAAATTTAACAATCTGTTCTTTGGTAAAAACTGAAGATTTTTTTGCAATGTAGTCTAAACTTTGTTTCTTTAAAAACGTTGTTAATTTTGCATAATTTCCTATGTTTATTTTATCATAACAGTTTATGGTAGTTTTTAATTTCGAAAAGGTGGCCCACAAAGTGCTTGGAGAATATTATTTGGATAAATGATCAAAATAATTAAGAAGAACGATCTCATCAAAAGAATTTGTCTTCATTTCTCTTCGCCATTTCTTAAATTCATTATAGGCGATTGTATAATTTTGTCTTGATTTTTCTGGTAACAAATTCATCGAAATAATTTCAGCCGCTTTTACCATTTCTTGTGGAATGATTCCATCATTTTCGTGATCTGAACTAGAATCACTTTCCATTATTTGTTGTAACTTTAAAAATTCAATCTGTAAATACTTTTAATTCAAATTTGAATCCGCAGAATGTAATATTACCGATAATTGTACTAATGAAAAGCTAAAAGTATTATGACGGTTAAGACACGTATTTTAAACATATAGTCACGTAATAATACTATACTATACGTATATATGGTATGTGTATGTATTCAGCTGCTACGTTGCGTATACTCTAGAATCTAGAACTAACAGTATAAAACCACTAACACAAACTTAACCTTATCATCACAATACAGTTTGAATGTCCGTAATGATACAGTTTTTGCTGTGATGATACTGCGCAAATTTTTGGAATAGAATACGTTTTTGAATATGAAAATAGGTTGATTGGTGAAATTTACATTTAATAATATCTATCTATTATTATTTCATTCTTGAGAACCTAGTTCTGTTAAACAGTTCAAAGCACAGTTTTGTTTATTAATTAAATTATAACTTATTTTTACATAGAATTCGCTTTTATTTATGGAATATTCGTCATTATTATTTAAAAATGATTATCAATATTTATGATTGTTATTTAAAAATCTAATTCTGTTTAGTAATTTAAAATATAGTTTTGTCTATCAATTGAATTATAACTTATTTTTAAATAGAATTCACTTTTATTTATGCATCTTAAATATTCATGATTGGATGGCGGATTTCATACACACGAGCTACAAAATAGTATATTATACTCGTGTTTGAAATGGCATATTCTGTCACGGCGATATCGACCTCGTTTCACTCGGTCGATAACTCCGCCGTGCCAGAATACGCCATTTCAAACACTTGTATCATAATATACTATTCTGCTAAACTTAACCTACAAATAGAAGCACTGCGTTACCAAATTTCATTCAACATATTACCGAACTTAAATTAATTTATAATAAATTAAATAATATTTTAAAATGTTTTATTTATTAAATAAAAATGTTTAAATGTAATTTGAATAATATATTTCATTTCTAAGTGACATTCAAAGAACTTTTTTTTGAAAAATATTTCATTACTTCAAGTTGACAGCAATCCTTCTTTCCTATGTTAAAGCATAGGGTACCCCTCTGACTCTTCACCTCCCCGCATGACACCATTAAACATCCTTAAGGAATACATACTCCATTCTTATTTCATATAGCAGAACTGAAGAAATGTATTTTCATTTGTGTTATTTTCCAATCAGATAAATTTAATGTATAATTTTAATTTAATATTGATATATATATATATTTTTTTAATGAAAACGTGAATACATTTAATTTATTATAAATTATATTTTGTTTCGAAATGAAAATTTATTATAAAAGCAATTACATTTCCGTTGGAACACGTGTATTGAGGGATGGTATTACTTTACAGCCATCGATCTGTCTTTCCTCGCGCGTTTCTTTCCCGGGCGGAAAGATTGGTGGTCATGCCCTTTTGCTTTTTTTTGGTCAATTAGTCTCTGTGCAGCGTCGTTAGAGTAAACACATGCGTATCGTGCACGGAAATGACAGATAACAGCTACGCTATATTTGTCACATTAGTGATCAATGTGTGTCGAAAATTTTGAGTTTCCACATAGATGGGCGATGTGTGCACGCCGAATTTCTATGTTTGCGCATTGTCTAACTACACTCAACTCATAAGAGGTTGTCACACTGATCATCTTTTATTTTCGCACTGCTTGTCAATGTGTAAACATAGAAAATTTTCAAATCTGACATGTATGGAAAAAAAGTAAATTAAAATGAAACTGAGGTTGTAATCCTCGGTATCAATGAATATCTGAATTGGAAGATAATTGTGACTTTAATATATTAATTATTGCTATTTTAATTATAAAATTTTTAATTTAATCAAAAACATTATTATTAATAATTTTAACATGAGATTTATTGCTGTTAGCAATTCAATGTTGAAATCATTAAAAATTATGTGGGTGGAGTTCGATGTTTCGAAAATCCGTTATTTTTTTGAGCTTAAAAATTTCCAATAGCACATTCTTAATATTTATATAAATTGAATAGAAATTTCGTTTTTAATTCATGTTTGTAATTGAAATGTATTAATTCAAATAAATTATAATTTATATTTAGAACTGTAATAAGTATTCAGACAATAATATAATGATGAGATACTTTGAAATTTTTAATATAGTTTTTCAATATATTTTTTTTTAATACTTGTTGAAAATTTCATTAAAAAACTCGAAATATTTCATTATTTTACGGTATTCTGTATACTTGTTACGATTCTAAAGCGATTATAATTTATCCGAATAAATGCATGTCGATAACAAACATGAATTAAAAATTGACTTTCTGTACAATTTAAATGAATATTATGAAAAAGCCATTTCAAATTTCAAAATTCTACAAAAAGATAATGGACTTTCGAAACATTGAACCCTACGCACATTATTTTCAATGATTGAATTGCTAAGAGCAATAGTTTCTCAAGTTAAAATTATTAATAATAATGTTTTTGATTAAATTAAAAATTTTATAATTAAAATAGCAATAATTAATATATTAAAGTCACAATTATCTTCCAATTCAGATATTCATTGATACCGAGGATCATAACCTCAGTTTCATTTTAATTTACTTTTTTTCCATACATGTCAGATTTGAAAATTTTCTATGTTTACACCAATGTGTGTCGAAAATTTTGAGTTTCCACATGGATGGGCGATGTGTGCACGCCGAATTTCTATGTTTGCGCATTGTCTAACTACACTCAACTCACAGGAGGTTGTTACACTGATCATCTTTTATTTTCGCACTGCTTGTCAATACAAGCAGTGCGAAAATAAAAGATGAAAAAAATATATTTGAAAAAAATATATTTTAAAGTACTCTCAAAGAGCTTTCATTAGCTTTTTTTTTAAAATTATCTATAATGATTTTCCATAAAATTATACAGTTTTAAAGTTGGGAATTTTTGCCATTTTTGCAGAAAATTGGCAACTCGAAAAACTGTTTAAGCGAATCTGTCATTAAAAAATTGGCAAAAAATGTTTATTTTCAAGTTACCTTTTTAACACGATAAAAAACTTTGAAAATAATTTTATACATTGATTTTTAAAACTCTTAAAGAGTACTTTAAAATCATGTTTTTCTTAATTTTTCTACAACACTTTTTTTTAGATATGATCATTTTTTCCATTTTCTTTTTTACATAATGCTATCGAATTTTTGAGGGGTTCTGTATGATTAATGACAAATAAATAAACTTTGAAAAATCGTATTAACTAGAAAGTTAAATTATAATTAAGGCAATAGTAAAACAAAGTATACATAAATGAAACTTTATAATTAAAAGAAAAATCTATTCTTATTTTTGTATATTTGCGTTATACTCGGAAAAAAAGTTAGGCGGTGGTAGTATAAAAGTTGGGCAGTTTCAGCGTAACTGACGCAAGCATTGTGATTCAAGCAAAAATTGCGGGGCGATACGCAGTAATGTTTTTTTATTCACCGTATTATTTTGTTAAATACATTTTTTTAAATAAATATATAAATAGAAATATATCTAAATAGTACATTACGATACGAGTGTGCAACTCTTTCAAAACGCGCAACCACAAGACGACTTTATGATTTAACTTTGGTTTAAATGGAATATCACAATCTCTTGTTTAATCTTTCTTTGGGAAATGAACTTAGGTGGAGCGTCTTGTGATTGAAGCGTGGCGAAATAGCGACTTTCATTACCACTCGTCAAGTCACATTAGTTGGTCTTTGAATATTTAAGAATTTATTTTCTTTTAATAAACATTTATTTAATAGTATATTACGATACATGTGACTTAAGTATCGTATACTATTTTATAACACAAGTGTCATAAATCCGCCGCATTACATGAGTACTCTTAAAAATCAATAATTAACAAAAACTATGCACTCCACGAATGATGATTCGTAAAATAAAAACGAAAATTGTAAAAGAGCAAATACTAGGTATTCCGTGAATTATAAATCGAGAAAGGAAAGCAAAAACTATAAATAAAAAAAATTTTAACATTTCATGAATGATAAATCAAAACCGAAAAAAATAAAACTGTAATTTCAAATATTTACTTAAATCGTATAATAATGATAATACAATAATACTACCTCTTCGTTTCATATGATACACTGGCATTAACTTTAGTTTTACTCGTATCTCACGTTCTTATTATAGTTATTTAATTTAAAAAGTGTATCAGCACATTGGTGGGGTTACGGAACTGCACCTCAGCCGATCGGCGAAGTTAAGCAGCATTGGGCGCGGTTATTACTTGGATGGGTGACCGCTGCCTATGTAACTTCATGAATCGATTAGGTGTTTTTTCTTTATCAACAATGTGTGTATAGGTAAGAGATAAATGTTTTCGGTGTTTAAACCAACAGAATGTGACATAAGCACCGGAAAACAATTTTCGATTAATGGGTGATGTTAGAGCAGATTTCGGCCTGAGGTGTAGAGATCTTGATATAAAGCAAAAAATATGAGCAAAGCCAGAGCGGTGCGGTCTAATGCTTCGAAAGACTGAAATTATAAACGTTTCTACTTTTATTTTAAGAAAAATGTAAAAAAAACTCCTAATCGAAGTGTGAATAATTCAGTCTAGAAATGTCTTTAATAAATTAACAGGAACTAAAATAAAAATAAAGAAAGAAAGCTTTAATTTGCCGTTTTCAGAATTGAGAAATAATAACTAGAACCAGATATATGTTTGTTCAAAGTTAAGCAGCAAGAAAGTACCAAAAATCATCTAAATTTCTAAATTCTGAATGACAGTGATCTGTGACCCGAAGCTCATAGCCTCTCCTGGTAAGATGATAAGAAATCCCCAAAACGACTGTTTAAACTCATGAAATAAAGAAAAAAACTACATAAAACAGTTTCGGGTAAAAAGATTAAAATAAATCAGTAACTTTCATTCGGTGTTCTTTTTTTTTGCCGAGCCGAGAAATATGATAAAAGAAGAATAGAAAAAAAGAAAAATCCGAAATGTCCACACAGTCCGAAGGTGATGAGCAAAATTCTTCTTTTTCTCTTTTTATGGTTATGAGCTCTTCATAGCGCACCAAACTATCACTATTCAGGCTATGTTCCCCGTTGTTTTTGGATTTTTTAACATCATCATTATGTTCATGATACCCTTGTTATTTTCTTGGTTACGTATTCCTATAAAGATAATGTGGATCTCTTATCTATCCTTTAACTTTTTTGCTATTAAATGATATTTTTATTTTATTCAATGAAGTTTATTAATAACTTTTTTAGTAAAATCGTGGATCTCTGGTAAGTTTTCTCTGATTTTTTATCAGGTCAACGTTTCAAGCGTCCAAATAAATATTTACAAACAGACCGACGCACTGGCTGAGTGGTACGGCCATCTGCAAAGTTAAGCAGTATTCACCGTGATTAGTATTTGGTGGGTGACCGCTCTATGCTTTTAAACATATAACACTTTTTTAAATTGAAATTTTTTTTCGCAATCATTTGTAGAATTATTATTTTTTTTTAAATATTCTGTGTATATGGTCAATGTTCCAATCGCTACTCACGACCCAACTACTAACCGTTTTTTATTATTTACATAACGAAATAATATATTATTATAAAGTAAAAAAAAAATTATTTCAATTTATTTAAATATCCCCGCGCAGAGTGCGCTAGATTGCTAGACAGCAGAAGATGGTCGGAATTAAAAAAAATATTAAAGCTGAAATGTTGGTTTTACTCGCAATGGTGTAGCCTCAACTAATCGCGTATGCTAAACACGTGAGTAGTAGTTGGGGGGTTTATGTTGCGATAAATAATGAGTTATAAATAATTATTGATTGTTTCAAAACGTTTTGATAATGTAAATATTTAATAGTTTATATGTTCTTTTATCATATAAATCTATTTTCATCGAATTTGCGTATATTAAAATATATATTTTTATCACTTTACATCATGCGTAACTTTAAATTAGCAGTAGTTGGGACATTAACCATATAATTTGATTCTTTAGTTGATTTTTCATTTAATTATTTTAATGTTTTGCTTACTTTTCTATATTCCATTTTTTTATTTATGAAAATATTCTTACAATGCTTGCGTGTAAACTTTAAATTCTTATATAACATATTTTTTCCTTTCTCTTAAACATTTTCTAATACTTTTTTAATTTAAGAAATTTATTCACAATTAATTTAAAAAAAAAATATTTTTCTTTAATATTCTGTGCATATAATTTAATCTTTTGATTGATTTTTTATTAAATTTTTAAAGGCACCCCCCTCCATCCGAACCCCCCGTCCTTTTGCCCCAAATCTAACACGTTCTTTCGTGTTGTGTCGAACTTTGCGCAGCATAGTAGCAAAAATAGTATACATTATTCGTAAGCACGTAGGTCATCTCCTTTTTTTATAATTAACAAATATAATTATCAATTCATATAATTATTATAAAAATTTGAAAGGAACTTTTTATGAATAATTTTATTATATTTTCGTACATTTTTGTATAAATAAAATTTTAAGTAAAAATTTCTATAAGTCTATTCTAAAACTAAATACAACAAATATAAATTTTAATTTTTTTCTTAAAACTTTTTAATTACAATTCTAAAATATTATCATATTTGTAAGAACTTAAATAAATTAAGTCAATGGTTAAGTGAAAAAAAATTAATAAGCAGATAAAATTCATTAATTTAAAATTTTTAATTTTCTTTTAACGCATGAATCTTTTAAATTGTATTTGGTTAACAGTTGTTCACATGTTTAACTGAAATTTTTGTTAATCATTCAATCTATTCTAATTACATTTTCTATTATTGTTCAAAACTCCTACGTCACTAAGTAACTTTTGAAAAGAACTTCACTAATTCAACACACTTGTAGTTTCATTAAAGTTTCTCTTGAGCAATTTTTTCCATTAAAATTAATAGTTACCAGCGTTAATCAACGATAAATCTTGCACAATTTAAACTTAAATTAAATTTTCTAAAAACGACAACACTTCTTCTTCTCTTTTAGAAAATATTTTTTTCTCTTCAATCTTGTTTACGTTAAAATTACAAAAAGTGAAAAATAAACTAGATAAAAAAAAATCCAACGTTAAATAAAAAAATAAATGCTTAAATGCGAATAAATATAAATAAAAAGTATAAAAGAGGGTAGATGTGTGTGTATATAAGATAGAAGGCGAAGCTGGAGCGCGGCGCAAAGTGATACTGTGGCTGTTGCTGCAACTCTCAGGCTTTAGTCTGGCCTCAGCCAAAACGAAACGCGTGCGAGCTTTTGCGCAAGAGAGTCTATGGGGAGAAGTGGAATAGAAGAAGGAAGAAGGAGGAGGAGGAGGAGGTAGAGAAACGGTAGAGAGAGCAAAGCTAAAAGAGTAGAGTCGAGATAGGAGGCTAGTAGTGTTACTATCCTCTTCGTCTATATACAGGGTGACATATTTTAAATGCCCCACGCAAATATTTCAAATAGAAAGCATTTCTGAGAAAAACTTTTTAGACAAAAAGTTTTTCTTCTGTAAGGTTTGGGTGGAATCATCTTTTGGTGACATGACCATGACCATGACCATGATCATCATGGTCAGCATGGGTCAAGTTAATTTTTTTCAAATGGGCACCCCTAACTTTGACTCCGGAAATGAAAAGAGCGGAAAATTTTACGTCCAAGTATATCCTTAACCATGACCATGACCAGAAAATAGTTAACATACTTTCCTATATAATATAATCCACTATAAACTTTTTCTAAGAGTAATTTTTATTTAAGGTGGATCATGCATGTAAGACCGTATCATGTTTTGGGTTCCTTGGTGGTATTTGTATTATAGCAAATTTTTATAAATTAATACACTCTATATGTCTCAATTATAACATTTATTATTTTGAAAACAAAAATCATTGCATAAGTAAATGCGTAGAAAATTTTTTTTTTCTTGAAAAGTCCCTTGTGATTATTTACGTATATACGGCACTATACAGCGGACTTCGTAATATGTATACATGCACTCTAAGCATCTTAGGATTATCACGCATGCGCAGTATATACCAGCTGATTTACTCGATTCTACGTTAATCAAATATTTTCAACTTTTACACTTAATTTCTCTTTATTTACATCGTTTACTCCCTTTTTCCTCGATCATATTATAATCGTTATTAAATCGTCTGTCTTCCATACTTTTTTTATCAAAAACTTTTGGGTAACAAAAAAGTTATAATCAACTTTATGCATGAATCATGATTTTTTCCATTTACGCGTGTGTATAATATCTTTTTTTCAGACGTTGATTACTTGAAATTTTGATGGTTCACCTTATGTTTTTATTATGCCAATGAAAAGATGGGTATTTCAAGATTATTATAGTAAAGTTTCGTCAAAAACTTTTAGGTTTACAAAATATCATTGGGAACGGATAATCCACCTTAATATAGCGACGTTATAAAAAAAAATATATAGCTTCAAATGGAAATAGTTCGACCTTCAAATCAAATCTATTTTTAGACACATTCGAACATTTGTTTCAACGAGCTTGAAGAAACGTTCAATACATATATTCTTTTGCTATTTTTATCGAATTTCCAATAGAAAAAATACTAAAATGTTAGAAAAAAAAATAAGAAGAACATAATTGAAAAAATTTTGACGGTACTTTTAGAGTCATAAAAATCAAAAAACTTCACTGTACCATCTAAAACTTTTTTGAGATCGTTAATTTCAAATCTGAAATCAGATTTTTTAATTTTTTAAATTCAAGATGGTGGCTCTAAAATTTTGAAATAGAGATATACGAGCTTGAAAATTTTAATTTGGGGGTTTTTGAGGTCGCTGATTACGAATCTGAAGTCAGAACTTTTAAATTTAAAAATTCAAGATGGTGGATTGAAGATGGCGGCTGCAAATTTTTGAAAAAAGAGACATATAAACTCTTTTTGTAAAATTTGTTAAAACAATGTTAACAATTAACGGATACAGAACATAAAATAACCATCGTTACTCTGGTCCATTTTTTCTCAACAATTTTTCCCTTGAAATTCAATTTAGAACGGAAAGAAGAAAAAAGTTTTCTTTTTTTTAATGATAGGTAACGGGAAATGATCAAAAAGTTCTTCCTAAAGAAAAATTATCGTGAACGTAGAAATATATATATACATTCTTTCTCTTTAGTATAACGATCGAAACAAGAAATGTTTAAGCTTGGCTCTCAACTATAAATTGTAAAAGCTTTAATAAAGTTTTTAAATTAATGTTCATTATTTCTTTCATAGCAACTTTCTCTCATAGCAAGTTATTTTTTATTTTCTTTTTGACTTAACGAAATATTCTGCTTAATAAGTCAATGGCACTATTCTTATTAAATGTATACATATACATCACAGTAGCTGTTTCTTTTTATTTTATCTTTGTATTATTTCATTTTAACTTCCATCTATTTATTCTTCTTTTTCTCTCTTTTTTAGACTACACTTTGTCTTTTTTTATTATCTGTTTATACAATTCATATATAACCAAATTCCATTTTTCATACCAGTGAAATTTTGAGAAATGACAGACGTGATATTACTTTTTTTCTCTGCTAGGAAGTAATTAATTTTAAATTATTATCACTTCGTTTTTCAGGTCAATTTGCTTAATTTACGTTCATAATCAGACTAGACGGTGTTCACACATACATACACACAAAAATGTTGCACGCTGCTACCGATTTTCGCTAGTATTGAAATATTATCTTTCCATTAAATAAAAATGCCACTCTCTGTTGTTAGAGAAAATAAAAAAAATTACCAACAACGTTTATGTCATGTTAACCTAGTTTTTTTTTTAATTTTATTTAACGTCGCTATATTTATGCTATCATTAGGATGATAATTAGCAACGGAGGTCGTTTCAGTGTGTCTGTGAACAAAGCACATGTATCATAGACAGTGGTGCTTGTGTTAATCGGTGGTAGAGAAACGGATTCGAACTCGGGTCCTCGAGATCACGAATCCATCGCTCTACCGAATGAGTCACTGACGACCTCGTAAAAAGGTAATAAGTTAGTTTTTAGTTGAATCATATAAGTGAATGCATTATTTAGAGTGTTATTAACTTTCAAACTTTTCTATTATTTTAAATTAATTATCTTATGAATTTAATTTCAAATTATTAATAATTTAATTATTGAAATTTATAATAAAAAGATTTTATTTGTGATTAGTAAGATTTGAACTTTCACTTAAAATTAACATATGAATTTTTAAGCAAATCTTTAATTAAAACTTATATTAAATTAGAACAATGGGCGCGTTTGCGTCACATCTGCTTATAAGTTATGATCTATCATCAGATCATAATTTATAAACAGGAAGAATAATTAAAAAAAAGTTTTCTTCATATCTTAGCCGAAAATTCGTGTTTCTGCTAGATCAACAGATAGAGAAACTCAGAATTTCTGCTGGGTGAGACGACATCTATCGTAACTAACGCAGCACTGACGACCCAATGCAGAAAACTTTCAATGGCCGCCAGACGCTGGCGCCGTCTAGGCTAATAGCAACAGCTGTTGCTGTCATAACCTTACTCGAAGTTCTTAAACATGAATTCTAAAATGTGAATACACACAATGTATTTACATTTTAGAATCACATGAATCTTTTTAATACTTTTCTTGTCGGTTTTTTATGTTGATGCTGTCTTATATGTGTGTGTGTGTGTATGTGTTAATTTTTATACGTAATACATCGTTATGAAATACATTACGTATAAAATATTGACAACGATGTTTAAATAGTGTTAATTTTTCGATTTATTATTTACATTTTTTAATAAATTTTTATATGCAGCATTTTTATTTTTTTTTTTAGATTTATCATTTGTATTTGCTTTTTAATTCATAATTCGTATTTTTTTAGATTTATCTAATAATTGTTCTTAGTTGCATTTAATAATTTATATTTATAATTCATATTTTTGATGAATATTTAGATTTATCATTCGTTTAATAGCGTTTCATAGGTTACATTTTTTGCGTATAATGTGTCATTTTGCATTTTTTAGTGTTTAATTTTTTAGATTTATTATACATATTTTTTGATAAATTTTTATATTTATCATTTTTATTTTTTTTAAGATTTATCATTTGTATTTATTTTTAGATTCATAGTTCGTATTTATTTTTAGAATCATAATTCGTATTAATTTTTAGGTTCATAATTCGTATTATTTTTTAGATATATCATTTGTATTTATTTTTAGATTCATCATTAATATTTCTTTAGATTTATCATTTGTATTTGCTTTTAGATTTATAATTAATATTCATTTAGATTTATCATTTGTATTTTCGGTAAACCCTTAGATTTATCATTCGTGATTTTTAAAGTGTATTTGAATCGAGGCGCGACGCGCGCCTTTGAATTTTGTTCAGAGCTGGCCCGCAGATGGCGCGTGAGCAAATCAGAAAGAAAATTCATGGCCGCGCGCTGTCGTCAACTGGTATATCCACACGCATGACATTTTTTTAGATTTATTATCAATTAGCGTGGCGAATTTTCGGCTAGCTATGAAGAAAAGTAGTATTATCCACTCAGACATAAATTAGATCAACCTGCCGTGCGTTTGTCTCTCTCGGCTTCGCCTCGAGAGACAATTCTACACACGGCAGAAAGATCTAGTTTCTGCCCTCGTAGATAAATATACTATTAGTATCCATTATTAATGAAAGAAATATCGTATAATAAAATGTTTAAGTGAACCTTTACAGGGGGAATCCCTCCTATTCATATATATTAATATTTGTACATAATATTGCATATAGAAATAGAGCGAATACGTAGATTACTATGTTCTCTAGCTCCACCCTTCAACTTTGATAATATATAAACGCACATTAAATTCATTGAATATACACAGATTTCAAAAGAAAAAAGAAAAATTGTTTTTAAGAACAATTGAATTTGAAAAATCTTTTCACTATCATAATGGAATACATTATCATTCATATTTATTTTAATGTATCCATATGATATGAATACAAATTTATAATTATTAAATTTTGTCAATATCGTTTCCAAAAAATTATTAAAATACTTGTAAAAACATAAAAAAACACAGATCGAATTGAATAATCTCCTCCTTTTTGAAGTCGGTTGAAAATATAATTTATTATATAAAACATTATTTTCTATTTTTTATATTTCCATGTAATAAATTATTTCTTCTTTTTTTATAATACATATTTTATTAAAAAATTATTCAATTTTATTACCAAATTATAAAAGCGCATTATTTCCATTTCCATTATTTATATTTATGAAAAAATATTATGAAACTGAACAATTTATAAATATCCCCAAGAAAATGAAATGATTTTTAAAAAAGAATAGAATCAGAGAAAATGAAATTGCTGACATTAAAGTCACACTTGGAGGAGTTATAGCCTAACAACTTAACGCACCTCTCACCGAGATTAACGCTTTATTATTTTACAAATATTCGTGATTATTGAATTGCATAGTTTACAAAGTTGCTACACGATATTTTTACAAAAAACTAGATTACACAAGTATTTTGCGCTCGAAGTGTATAGTTTAGCTGAGGGAGGTTAGTTAGCAAACTTGTTAAAAAATGTTTGGAAATTAAATTATTTTTATGCATATTCTACATCATTTACCTTTTTGATTTATGAGTATTGATGATTTATAAAAGAATTAATATTTTTTTAAGGCAACAACAATAACTAAAATTAAAAGTTTTTCTGTAAACTTTTTTTTAAATTTTATTTAATTGAATATAACAAAAGCGAACTAAGTTGTGATAATTGGTAGCAATGTTGATTTTCATTATATTACACGCCATAAATATTATTGAACTTGCTAACGCCAAAACTTTTGAACGTTAGGCTCTATAACAACGGCTTTTTCCGAATCTACATAGTGAAAAAAAATTTGTAATTTTAACACACATAAGTGTTAGAGATGAAACACAAACTTTTTTTTGTTAAAATTAATAAGTACACACATGTTTGTAAAATTTACAAACTCCGTGTGTTAATTCTACAAAAATTTTTGTGTTAATTTTAAAAGTACACATACATTTTTAAATTACAAAATTTTTTGTGTTGATTTTACAAACATATTTGTAAAATTTTAACACAAAAATATTTGTAAAAATTAAATTTGACGAACTACACAAAATTTTTTACAGTGTATATGAAAGAAAACATACCTCAAAATTTAGTTATCGAGTAAAAAAAAATTTTATTGAAAAAGTTCACTAGAAATTTTACTTTTTTCAGTATGTGAATTTCATTTTTATTATTTAATAAACTTCATGTACCGTAAACTCGACTGATTGAAAAATTCCTTGCTTTATTTTTTTAGTGACATCTTTTTAAATTAATTATTCAAAATATATAATGACTTTTCAGCATTAGAGCTATGTTAACAAAAAAATTATAGCAAAATAAAAAATGAAATAGGTTTGTTACTTTTTATAAAACATATTTGTTTATTATTAACATTTTCTTTCTCTCTTCTTTAGTTTATGTATATATATATATATATATATATATATATATATATATATATATATCTAACCTACTTTACCTAATACCGATGTGAATTGCCAATCTCCTTTTTAGCTTAGTAAAAGCCAAGAAGAGAAAGAAGGCTGATGGAAGTTTGCTTTATTAAAAAAAGCCTTGCCTGCCGCTATAGGAGTATAAAGTATTTAAATTTTTTTTATTTTTATTTATTTAACGTCGCTGTATTTATGCTATTATTACGATGCTAATTAGCGACGGAGATTGTCAATGTGTTTGTGAACGAAGCATATGTACCGTATACAGTGATGCTTGTATAAATCAGCTGCTGAGAGCGGGATTCGAACTCGAGTCCTCGAGATTACGAATCCAACACTCTACCGAGTGAGCCACTGACAATCTGTAAGTATTTAAATTAAAATGTTATGTGGCTTATAAAATGGTTTGCGGGATCTACTGCCTGGTTCTTAAGAACGATGAAAATGAAAAAGAAGAAGAAGTTGGATCTTATTATACTAAAAGTTTTGCAGGCAAACGAGATTTCACTGAGACAAATTAAGGCTTGTGCAGAGATGTGTGACATGCTCGTTTTCAAGAAATAGATGAACGTTGACGTTGAAACGACGACTACGAGACCTTCATCTCTCATTCTCATTTCTTCTTTATCGTCGTATAGCAAGAGTGAACGAGAGAAGAATGAAGTTTCGTCGAATTAAACTTTCTCACTCTCTGGTGTTATATAAACTCTCCTCCCCTCTCTCTCTCTCTTCAGAAGAGCTTAAAGTGTATAGCCATCTTTAGACAAAGATGAAAAGGATCATAGCACAATTAACTTGGTAATATACATACACATAGCCTCTTAGCTTCTATATTCGAAAATTTCAAATGCTATTTCAAGATTTCCAAGTTAACAGCTAAAAATAAAGTACTCGCGGATTTCAATAATTAATAACTTGATACTTTATCATCATTCCTGACCTTCTTATTTCTTTTAACCTTTAAACCCCTGTAACTATTTGAAAATCACTCATTTTCCTTTAACTTTTCTTACCTTTTTATTATTTCCTTTCAGTTCTTTTTTTTTCTTTTCTTTTTAATCCTTTTTTTCTTCTTTTCTCATCATTCCTAAAAACGAATGCGAATACGAGCGCTTGTTTGCTTGCTCTCGCTCCTGCTTGATATAAATTGTTGACCGCGGAGAACAACTTCGCGCTAGTAGTAAACTTCCTTAAGAGGCGGTCGGAACCATTCGCCGCTTGGTGGCGCTGCGGTCAGGTGAGAGAAAAATATAAAATATTTTTTATACAGCAATTTAAAATTTACTGAAACAATAATATACTTTTAATCTTGTCATTTCCTCTAGCCATATATATGTAGAATAATTATTAATATTAATCTTGTTTGAAAAGTCTAAAATATTGTTATAAAGCGAAAAATGCGGCGCGAGGTAGAGTCGACGTAAACATTAGCATACATCATTCTTTAGTATTGCTCTCTCTGTTGCACTAAGGGAAGGTGCACGCATGTTTACATCGGTCCTACGTTGCATCGCATTTTTCGCTTTAGAACAATATTTTAGACTTTTCAAACAAGATAAGTATTAATAATTATTCTACATATAGATGGCTAGAGGAAATGACAACATTAAAAGTATATTGTCGTCTCAGAAAATTGTAAATAGCTGGATAAAAAATATTTAATAGATTTCTCTCACCTGACCGCAGCGCCACCCTATATGTAGCGGCGAATAGACCCGACCGCCTCTTAATGGCCAGATTTGACCCATTTGCATTCTAGGATAGAGTTCATCGCTATATACAAAAAGCTATGCTGCACTTGTTTCCTTTTCCCCTCTATCCATCAACGTTTGCTATGGTCAGATCGTGAAATTATACTAGACCTGAGCCGCTTTATGTATATGCTTCTGCTTCGTTCATATTTCTTCTTCGTTTACTTTTTTTTTTACTTTCTTTTTATTCTCTTTAGTACTTTTCTTCTTTCTTCTTTTGTTTCTTTAGTTTTCTAATAAGAATTGTGAATTAAGATGAAAATTTACTCTCAGTATTTCGATAGCACTTAATTTAAGTGATTGGCTTGATTTATTAATCAAATCATTGATGCTGCATTAAATACGTTCGATCAAAAATGAATCCCATTGTAACGAAGTCAAATAAATGTGATTATAGTAATATTTAAAGTGTCCGTTTGAGCTTTATTTGATGAATTCTTATAAAAGAATTTTTCCACTAGATATTAATGTATTCTCTTGCTAATTCTTTCAATAAATTATAAGCTCATAAATTAATATATGAGACTAAAAATTTTTTCCACATCAAATTTAATATATTATTTATAATTTTTTATAAGGAAAACATTTTGATGGTAAGCCAATACTTTTTTAAATAATTTATTAAATTTAAATAAATAATCACATACACTGAAAAAAATAGAATCTAGGAGTAAGAGAAAAAATCTATTTGATTCTTAGTTCTTGAATCAAATAGAAATCTAGTTGTACCTAATAACTATAATCAAGATGAATATTCATCATATTAAAGTTTAGTTGCTTCAAAAATATTTCTGCTAGGTGGTAGCAGAATATCTATTAGAAGGAAGTCGATATCATTGAAGTAGATTTTCCTCTAGAGTCAAGCAGAATTCTACTATGGCAAAACAAAACGAAAATCTTCTACCACCAAGCGGATTCTCATTGGTTCTAGATTCTATTTTTTTCAGTGTATATTCATATCTAAAAGAATAATTTAATTTTTAGAACATTTTAAAAATTTAAGAATACCATTATCTCTTATCAATAATAGTGAATTAATTAGAAGATATTGGTCAATTACCGCTTACGTAATCATACTATCTTATTAGCTTAGATTCATTATCCATTAGAATCTACTAAGTAAAGCAGTCCTTTGATCTCAACTAATGTCATCTTAAACGGACATACATATAGTAAATAATTTAATTATTATCGTAATCATTTTTAATTAAATACTCCAATGAATAAATGTGTCACGCACATGGCAAAAATAAAAAGCAGTACAACCTCGAGATTATGAATCCATTGCTCTACCAAATAAGTCACTGAGACCTCTGGAAACTATTTTATTTTAACACACGATGCTCAAGTAGAAATTCCAGTACATAGTCAGACGAAAACATACGGTAACTTACCGTTTCAAAGTCACTAGTTTTTATGAAAGAATCATTATTTATAATACTGAATTTCAATTGCAATTAACTAACATTTTAGTAATAAAAATCAAAATTTGGTAAAATTTAATAAATTTTAATTTTTTTAAAGTTTTTATTGATTATTACTAGTTTTGAGGGATGCAGTTTCACTTGTTCACCCATAGATGGCAATCTATTTGCTTCCTCCAGGAATATAAAAGCTAATGACCTACTTTTTTCCTGGCTAATCGATTGTTGCATAAAACTTTTATATTATATATTGTATGAAAAAAATAATACTTTTATACTCTCAAGCTAAAGCGGATGTTAAACTAATAAGTCCTTTTGCACTTTGTTCAATTACCGTTATGACAAAAAAGTGATCTTTAAAACTATACCATGTGATCCAATTTTTTTGTTTTATATTCATGGTAATGTAAAAATAGTATAAACAAATTCATATTTTAATTTTTGTTAAGATTAAAATTTTAATTATAAACGGAAATAAATATGTACGATTACTTATTAATTGTTGACTTAATTATTCATAATAATTAATTATTATATATTTAGACATTATATAAAAGTAAATTGTTTAAATAATGCTTACACATAGAATGTTCTGATGTAATATATTTTTTACAATATTAAGTATGTACTGAAGATATTCAAAAAGAAAAAAAACAATATGGAAATTCCTTGTAAATTATATTTTACATTATCAAGTACGAACTGAAGAAAATTAAAGATAAAACATGCAAATTCTTCAAATCTTTCATTTCATATGAAATAAAAAACAATAAAAATTAAATAGATTAGATAGAAAATGGTTGAATAAAAAAATGTCAAAACACAAAAACTTTTGTCGTTCCGTTTATTTCAACAATTTCATAATAACGTAATAATTGTTTAATAATAATATAATAATAATAATAATATTACAATGCGGCGATTGTGTTCTCACCAGTTATAACAGGGGATCATCATTCTCGTATATCAATCAACACGCGTTTATTATATGATAATGCCTCGAACAAGAGCCCAGCGTAGAAATATAACAAACGTGCCATTTTTTTTTTTTTTAAATTATTTATTTATTTTTTTTATTTTATTTTATTTATTTATTTTATTTTCTTTTTTTTTCAATATGAATTTACTATTTATTAAACTAGGCTGTTCATCGAGGCGCTACGATTTTTTTTATTTAATTTTTTTTTAATAATATTTATTTTCATCAGTTTTTTTTTTCTTTAAAAGTCAAGTGAGATTGTGGCCCGCAGTCGACGAAAATCGTCGTCGTCTCTTTCAAACAGCGTCGATCAATAAAGTTTACAATAACGAAAAAATTTACAATTAACCGACACAACTTAAATATAAAAGCGTATTTATTTATCGCCTAATAACGAAAAAATCAAGTATTGGCACTATATGTATATATATTTATACTTCTTATTGTTTTTCTTTAATTTTTTTTTATTTATTTATTTACTTTTTTTTATTTTTCATCATTTTTTTATAATCGCTATCAAGTGAGTCGCATACTTGAAAAATTATCTTTTTTTTCCTCTATTTTACGTTCACGCTCAATATCTACTATCATCAATGTATACAATATTCTCTACCTTGACGATGAATTGACGCAATCTGTCGATACGACGTTCGATATTTCGTCGTCCGAAGGGTATGATTTTTTTTTATATTTCAATTTTATTTTATTTTCTGGTATTTAGGGAATAAAAGTTTTGGAAGAGTTTATTTTTTTTATTATATATTATTTCATGTACAGCAGAATCTAACGTTTTTTTTTTCTTTCGCCTCTCAATCTTTACTCTTTCATTCGTACATCTCTGTATTGTTCGATCACTGTTTTTTTATATTCCAAAAATTGCGTAGGTAAATTCAGAGATATTACACGTGGGTTTAGCTTAATTTTTTTTTCTTGAGATTAGGAGACAGAGAAAGAGAGTGAGAATGTTTATTGCAAAATAATATTTGCTCGTTGGATTTCTTCGTTATTATTTATATATGTATATGTATAATATTATTATCGTGGCAAATGTAGGTCTTATGAGTGCATATATAAAATGTATAATGATTATAAGATCAGCATTTATTTTATTCCAATTTGCAAAAAAAAAAAAATTTTTCTTATAATTCTTACATAATGATTATTTTATTTATAAGGAAAAATATGAAATTGATTGAATTAGTACTTGGAAACGCATATTTGTGAAAAAATTCTTCTTAGGCTTGTTTCGCTAATATCTATTTTGATAAAATTATACATTAAAAAAGACATCAATATATCGTTTTTTATTTCTTTTGTATTATTCTTTTTTTCTCTTAACTATCGGTGTATTAAATTTGCAGTTTGCTATACATCATTTGCCATTTTTACAAACAATACAACTCTTGCGATCGGTCATTTGTCAGGAAAAAAAAATTGTACCTTTCTTTGTTTATGTGTATTCGTGTTTGCTTTTTGTGTGCTTAACCATTATTTCTTTATTTCTCTCGACTCAGCGTCTGTCTCTGTCTCGTCTCTTTGTCACTTTATCATCACATCAATCAACTACGTGATTAATTCGATTATTACCTGTTTTTTCTTTGTTGCAATTTTTTTTTTCTTTCTCATTTGAATCTCATTAGATACCTACTCGATGTACATGTCATTTAACATTTTTTTATTTCGGTGATTCATCGAAAATCATAAATTGTCATCTCTAAATTGTTTAGAACAAAATTTCACTTTTAACAATTTTGCATTGAGCAAATAAAATGAAATTTTGTTTTAAAAATTTTAGTATATAATTTTTATTACATATTTTTATTGTTTATAAATTTAATTTCAATCGATTTTAAAATAACATTACGGTTTAACAATGAATCTCCGAAAGTCTAACTTTTTTTATTTTCATTACAATTATCGATCCCACTTTACTTCTTTTATTTAATCTTTTCATAACTTTTCTCGCACGATTGTTCATTTATTTTCTTTTATTTATTAACTCGAAGTGTTCTGCGCGCATTTTTGTTTATCTTTTTTTTTAAATAATTTTTTTTATCGTTTAGTGTTTATTTTTAGTTTTTTTTTTATTTACTTCATTAGTTTAGTTTAGTGTTTATACGAGTACGAGTTTAGCGTTCAATAGTTTAAATATGTATAGATTATGTTTAGCGGTACACGTTTAATAGTTTCGTTTTTTTTTAAATAACGCTTTATAAGCTTCCGTCGAAAGAGAGTTTAGCTTTAGTTTATGCTTTTTTTTCGCTAGAGAATATCATCGCTAAGTCGATAATAAAGGGCAACGCGGAGAGCTCAACGATTGTTTTTCTCAATGACGCGTTTATATTCATTTTTATTATTATTTTTCTGCTGCTCAATAGTTGTTATTATTACACTTTTTTTTACAGATCGACACAGCTTTCTCTGCGGAAGGAAGAAAAAGGAGAAAAAGACGCTCGCGCTGGAATTATATTATATAAACTAATTTTCTTAAGCCCGAGAAAACCGCATTGAAAGAGTTTAGTAAAAATCCTTAGCGAATTAAAAAGTAGTATTTTTTTTTATTATTATTTTATATATATAGCAAAAACTTGATTACGATTGCAAAAATTATTTAAAGCACCATTCGTCAAATTTATTTATTTTTTTATTTTATTATTTTGTTTTTTTTTAAATATGTTTTCCTGGCTATTGAAAATTAGTATTGCATCAAATTGGACACTAATTAATTAATTAAATCGATCAATCAAACACAATCAATCAATCAGTCAGCTGCTTTTTAAAATCATGCATAATTTATTCTTTTTTTTTAATTATTATTTTTTTTTTTGGCACTCGAACATATACACGTTTATATTTCTGCCATTTGAAAAAATTCTGTTCCCTTATACACATCGCCCCTGGTTGTAAGAAGACTTTGATCTGATATACAAAAAACTCGCACGTCATGGAAAAATCAAACATCTCCGCTTGCTCCCTTAAGTAATTAATTATATTTTTTTTTCTTTTATGTAATTTAATTTATATATATATTTTTCATTTTATCGTGTATCAACAATGTGTTTTATTTATTTCGGTGTAATTGCGTCCGTGTAGCGTTTTTTTGTGTTTATTTTTTATTTATTTTAATTTTTTAATATAATAGTAATTTATTTCCATTTTTTATTTTTAATTCTTTCTTTCCCAAATCAGTGAAAAAACTATGCATATATCGTTTTATTTTTTGCAAATTTTAAGACGCTTAAAAAATGCAATATTTTGATAATCGACTGTACAAAAATCTTTAAATTTATTTAAAAATTGTATTTTATTTCAGGGGGTGATGAGGAAGAATTGGATTACAGTAGCAGGTTAAAATTCTTAAACGTGTTAATTACCACTTTGTAAAATATACGAAGTAAAAAGTAGTAAGATCATTTTATTTTTTATATACGCTTTTCCACTGATTTTGGAGCGACTAAATAGCTTTTCCTCATTTTGAAAAAATTTGAAAAATTCGCGTGGGAATCGTAAACCTAACTAGGCAACCATTTTTTTTCTATCGACCTTCATCTCCACCTCTTCTTATTTTTTTTTATTTACTGCTTAAACATTATTTCTTATTTTTGTAGTACAATATTTTATCGTATTAATAGTAATAATAATCATCATTTATCTCGTCTATCCTTTCGCAAGTGTTACACTCCTCTTTTGAGATCGAAATTCGAAATTCGTATTTTTTTTTTATTTCATCACGCGATATTTCAACTATTTGTTTTATTTTATTCCTTTAATTATTTTCTTTTTAGTTAATTATTTATTTTTTTTTTTTTAATTAATAATAATAATTTTATTCATTATTTATCATAGTTATTTATTTATTTTTTTCATTTATCCCTTTAACATCATTAACAATTTTTTTTTCATCGCTTTAATTAGCTCGCAACTTTAATACTTATTTAAGAGTTAACGTGATTGGTTGTCGCGTCTGCAAATTGCTGAAGTCGCGCAAGCGCGCGCCACGAAAAGTCTCATATTGTATTATTAAATTTTATTTTTTATTTATTTTTTCATCGAATAAATAAGCTTAAAAATTTATTTAGTATTTCCCAAAAAAAATGTCTCATCTGCGAAAAATCGACGAGTATGTTTTGAAACTCCAAATTAAAAATTCATCGAAGACAAATATTGTTAACGACAATGAACTTTGGAGCCTTTTTATTTTATTTTTATATTTTTTTATTATTTTGCAAAGTTATTTAAATATTTAAATTTAGAAAAAAGCTTCTTATAACGTAGATTTTGATTTCATTTTTACGTTTATAAAATTTGCCTTACTTTTAAAAATCACACTCAGACAATTCAACGATTACAAATAGAAGATTCGAATAGTTAACATAACCTTTTTTTTTATGATCCACTTATGTAAAACGATAGATTTTTTTAATTCCAATAGTTTCTTTTAAAGAAAAGGATTTCAAACGCAAAATCATCGTTATCAGATACATGCGCGCGTACTTGACGCAGATCTTCAACGTTAATATTTTTTTTTTAATTTTTTATTCACCTTAAACTTATGACGAGGGTTGCTCGCACGCCTCATCGCTTAAATCTGCCTTTATTTTTTTTAAATAATTTTTTCGTCGCTTCTTTCATTATAAGAAAGTTAATTGTACGAATCGCAAAAAACGTATTTTAAGATTTATTCGAAACCCGCGATTTATCTGTCATTATTTTTTTTTTTTTTATATTTTCTTTTTATTTTCCTTTGCTCATATTTAAATCACCCTTTATATTTTTTTTCGTTTTTCTTTTTAAGTGGACAATTTTAATTGTGAAGAGGAAGAGGAGGAAGAAAACTTGAATTTGCGCGCGATGCAAACCTTATTTTTTTTAATTATTTTTTATACACTGTTACGAATATTATGTTTCGACTTTGTGAATAACGAAAAGTGCTTTTTTTTTAAATATTATTTTTTCTTATTTCGGCGTGTAATTAATTAAACTTTTGTAAAAACTACCAACAATGATTAGCATTCAATATATAATAGCGATTTTAACAAATATTTATAGACATGTAAAAAATCAACGACGAATTACAAGTGATATTAAGACGTAAGTTTAAAATTTTTTTCTTTTTTTCCTTTAACGATGAACAATATAAATATATGCAACAATGCAAATAAGCATAACGATTAAATTAAAATTGCGTGAAAGCGAGAAAAATTATTGCGAATTATGTAATTTATTTTTTTTTTTTTTCAATCACTTGACGATAATGCTGATTAATTTCATTATCAACGACTTTTCGAAAGTTTTCTTGCTTCCTTTCATTGTTTTTTTAATAATCGATTAATTACGTATGATCATAAAAATTCCGCCTCTAAGGGACGATTTTTCGCTTAGCCTAATTTTTTTGTTTTTAATTTTAAAGAGAGAATCGTGATTTATGATACGCGCTATGTTATGTATTTGTGTATGTATAATATGTATAGTTTTTTCTTTTAATTTGTTTATTTATTTATATTATTAATATATATATTTATATCGTCATTATAATGATGCCATTATCATTTGACATCAAATATTATTTTTATCGATCGTCGCATTTTTCACGATGCTCTCTTTCATTTCGGTGGCGATTATCCTTCCCTTTTTTTACGCAGATAAATATATATTTATATTTTTTCTTTTAAATTTTCTCACTTTGCATCACTTCTTGGATTTTACGCAATTTTTTTTTCTTTGGTTTTTATTTTTATTACGCCTCGCCGGTTTTTATTTATTTTTTTTCTATACTTTTACAATGTATATTATGAATATACTAATGATATTTAAATATGTACGGATTAATAAAATTCACTGGCATATTTGAATCACCTTGGCAGTTCGTATTTTGTGTTTTATTTCGAGAAAGTTTACATATTTCAATGTGTGCGCTTTGATGCTCCTCCCACAGTTCTCGTGACAGTTTCTTTGAAATTTTTTTTTTCTTTTTTTTTTAAATTATTTTTATATTTTTTTTCAACTGTATTTGTGTGAATGTATTGTTATGTGCTACGCGCAATTTTTCCTGTATTATTTCCTCTTTTTTTTGAAATTTTTTTTTCTGTTTTTGTTTGAGCAAGCGATACGCTTGTATCGTTAAAGCCAAAAACATCTGTGCTTTGATTTCTAAATTTATAATTGAAATTTAATCTCAATTTGTTTGATTATTGCATAATAAATTTTAAAAATTGTTTATCCAATTTAGATTAGCCAGATTATTGATACGGAAATAGAATTTTAAAAAATTTAATTTTTTCTTATTCATCTTAGTGTCAGAAATATAAATCTTCGAATTTACGATCGACTTTTTTTTGAGACGCGCTGAAAATTTTGCATATTAGTTCAATCGTACGCGTTTAATTATTTACTATTCAAATAAAACATCTCTTTTTCACAAGTCGCTAAGGCGTTTTATCGTTTATTTACGATTGAGAGCATTATACAATAAGACAAAATTATACAGTTTACTTATTTTTCTTTTTTTTTCATAACACATGGAAAGAATAGTTCATTCCCCTTTCATTCTCATTCGCGTATTGCTTTGTATTTAATATTTTTTTTACTTCATTCACTGCCGCAGAGAATTGATGACTAGTTAAATCTCGAAATTCTAAGCGTCGTTTTCGTCCTCTTCATGATTGGGCCAATTTTTTTGTTCTCTCTTCCTCTTCTTCCCGAATAATAATTTGTTTTTTTTTTATTTCTTTTATTTCTCATTGCTTCATCTCGCTCTTATCGTTCTATTTTTTATTAATTTATTTAATATATTTTATTATTTTCTTTATTTTTTTTTTGTTTAAATTTATTTAGCTTTTAAAATGCGACTCGCGACTGCGCGAGCATCTTTAAAAAACCCAAAGCAATCGATTGAGGTATAACAAAAAGCGACATTAGTATTTTGCCTTCTTTCTCCTAGTTGAACAGCAGCAACAACATTGGCGGCGTATTATTGCAGATTGATTTTACTGTTATTATTGTTGTTGTTAATTGACAACGATAACAGCAGTACTTTCTGCGTTTACGTCTTCTTCTCGTACCAGCAAGTACAGAGTGGCTTGAAAATCACGTGACAATGATGTGTGGCGCCGAGAAGAGGACGGTGATGGTGGCGATTATCGTGAACAGAGTAAAAACGATTAGGCACAATCTGTCAATCACCATCGCAGCAAATTTCCAGTCGTTGGTTATCTTTGTCTGCACCTCGTTGTCCTTCAATTGATCCGTGATTATCTAAAAAATATCAATGTATTTAGATTATTGTATTAACTTATGAAGCTTATAGCTATATTTATATTTATTTTTATGTTTATTTCGAAATTTGATTAACTATATTTATTAAATATAATATTGGCTATGATGAAATCATAAGATTTTTCAAGTTATATTTTAAACTTACTTAAAATATAAATAAATACTTTTAGTCAAACAATAAAAAATGTGTTTTGCAGATTTTAAAAATCAATACATTAAAATTAATAAGTATAAATTCTATTAAAGTCTTGTTATAACATAGAGAACAAATTAGGCCAGTTAATAGAGCAATAAAAAAAGTCATATTTTGAAAAAAATACTAGTAACAACCTGTGCCATCATTTAAAAGATAACCCTTAGATGTTTACTTGTGTTTTGGACTCGTAACTCCCATTAATTAATTCGTTATTGACCACTTAGTGAAAAAAGCCTTTTTTCTTTTTGTTTTTTGCTTATAAAACAAAAACTATTGGAAGAATTGTAATTCAATTAATGGGAAAGCTGTAGAGAATCGAATTATAAAGAAAATGAAAACTGTTTTCAAAATTTATATACGACCATTTTTAACGGTAATATAAACCCACAAAAAAAATAAAATTCCAATTGCGCAACAACTAGTGGTCCGACAGTATCTTCTTTTTGTAAATTGAAAGTAAATATATTTATTTTATTTAACGTCGCTGTATTTATACTATCATTGTGATGCTAATTGGTGACGAAGATTTTCAGCGTATTTGTGAACAAAGCACATGTATCATATACAGCGGTGCTTGTATCAATTCGCCGAGATCATGATTCGAACTCGGGACCTCGACATCACGAGCTCATAGCTCTACCGACTGAGCCACTGACAATTTTTCTCTTAATCTTTATAAATAACAAATTTATAAATTTTTAAAAATAACGCGAAAATTTCTATTTTTACGGATTTTCTTTGGTTTTAATAAATTGATCGAATCGTTTGATCTTTCATTTTCAATTCTCTAAAACTTTCTCATTAACAGAATTAAAATTCTTCCAGTAGTTTTCGTATTATACGCAAAAAATAAAAAAACGTAAATATTTTTCACTAAATTGTTAATAAGAAATTAATCAATGAAGGTTGCGAGTTTAAAACACATAAGTATACATCTACGGACTATCCTTTGAATGATGACACAGGTCGTTTCTTACTAGTATTTTTGTCACACAAAAACTCTTTATTGACTGGCCTAAATGCATAATTAATATTAAATGTTAAATATTAAGATATGTAATTTTTAAAAAACTTTGAAATGGTATGTATTTGTATTATTTGTAGGTATGATACAAAATAATTATAGATAAAAGTCCCTCCGATTCACGTTTACTGGCCCAGTTTTCGTAGCATCAACCCTAAGTACGATAGAATTTTACTGATTAAAAAGCGAAATACAATTTTCCATTGGAACATACACACACAATGTGTAAATTGCATTGCTGGAAAGAATCCAAAAACAATATTCTCTAGATTTTGGTATCTGATAAATTGGATTGAATCCAAAAGGATATTACTACAAATTAAATATTAACAGACCAATCAAGAATCTAAACATGAACTGAAACAAGTATTTGCTCTATAATATTCTAGCGAAACATTCATATCAGAATCTTGTATTTCTCAAGCATGCGCTTTATCTAATCAGAATGAAATACCTAATGATAATGTGGTCTACAAAATAAATCATATTTCATCGTTAAATTCTTCATCAGTAAAGTTTGGCCTAAAAAAAAGAAATTCTTTTTTTCTAATTTTCTCGTAACAGAGAAAGCAGAAAAAAATTAGGGAAGCTCACACTGTTCTTCCTCTTTCTCTCTCTCTCTCTCTTAAAAAAAACACAAGTGCATCGCAAACCAAAAACTTTAGTCTTTGTTCTGCTGACTCGCGGAAAATGACGAGCTAGCATGTAGTAGTGGTAGTAGTGGCAAAAGCTTAACCCCCTCAGGGGGGATCGCCTTGCGAATGTTTGTGCAGGATTATTAGCCTCGCATTCGCCAAGTCAAACATACTCCAAAAAACCTCGGAATTCGCAAAGCTCAGGGTCGTATTAAAGCTCCTCTATAGCCCTCTTCCTCCCCTTTTTTTCCTCATCTTTTCTCTTATTGCGATTAAGAAAGAATGCTAACAAAAAAAAACTAAACCGAGAATTCAGGATCAGTATATGGATTGCAGAAAAAAGAAAACAATTTTCATAATCCTGATGATAGGTCAACGAACACATTTCATCGCAGATCGAACATCATAAGAAAGATTAGTCGATTGGAAATTTTATAATTTTTTTGCTATAGAATGTCAAAGAACAATTCAAATCCTTTAATCCATAAACAATTATTGGCATCAAAAACAAATATTAAAACATATTGCTATATTTTCTCATAAGAATAATTTTTGGCGATTTTTAAATTAATTTATAACAAAGTTATATTTGTTACATATTACAGTGTAAGTTTACATATTACAATAGTACAGGAAATATACATCTGAAATGAAAAGTTTTCTTACAATATACAAACTAATTAGTAAAATTGTCAGATCATATCGCCCACATATATATCATTTTAATTAAAAGCCATTTTTGGTTACTGCCCTAGATACCCTGTTCGGATCATTCAAGAGTTAATAGGTACACGGCATTCAATGATACTCAAATTTTTTTTTTTTCAACTTGATTGAAATGCCCAATTCAAAATCAATTCAATTTTAATTACGACGAATCAACAGGAATGAAGAAAGCTGATTTTAATTTTTCGAAGATTAAAAATCCAATAGCAAAAGCTGATGATTTGTTCGTAAGTAAATGTTGTTCAATAATTGCAGATGGAAAGTAAATTCAATAAGATTTAATATTTTATAATAATTTCTGTAAAAATGATATTGGAAGGAAAATTTTCTATTAATTTCAATATAATTAAATTCATGTTCTAATTACGAAATTTAAATGAAGGGAAAATGTTTTTCCAAAGATTACTCAATAAAAGTTATTTGAATAGAATTTAAAAGCTAATGTAAAATCAGCAAAAAGTAAATCGGCTAAACTGCGACAGCTTTAATAACGAAAATCAAGTTCTTTCGACAGTATTTACTTGAAATCTCGTCATTGCATTTTCGGACGAGGGTCACATTTTAATAATTAATAGAATTCGCACAAACACACACACACACACACACACAAATACACACATTGAGAAATCTAAAATTGAAGCCTGATTATGTAAACGCTTTCGCTTGCTTCTATACCAATGCTTTTATTCATCTCTCTTTCTCTCTCCCTTACTCTCTCCTTTCCCTTTAAAATCGAGGTCGACGTAGGTCACACTCATACGTATATACGCTAAACATGTATATGTAGGTACGTTTAAACACGCGGAATTGAGGTTCAAGTGTATATATCGGATTATAAAATTATGAGAGAGAGAGAGAGTAAGCGAGTGAGGCTTGGATTGAGATTGAGCGCATTCAAGCGTTACATTTAGATTGGGTAATTGGCCAGAAAGTGGACAGCATCTCGCGACAGACTATATTGCCATGAGATAGAAAGAGAAGAAGAGAGCAAGAGAAAGAGAGAGGATTGCATTTTGGATTACATTTTATGCGGCTTGTCAAACGGCCGGTGCCAATTTCTATGGAAAATACAACGAGACTAAAACCTGCCAGTATGAGGGGCATTGTTCCCTCGAATTTCATTCAATATTGAAAGAATACATTAAATATTGGATTATTGAAAATTACTGTCGCTGATGAAAATTTAACTTGTTTAAATTTTAAGGCTGCTCTTTGTATATTGATTTTAATGAAAATTATATTTCTGGACACAATGTATTTTATATGCGGATGAATTACGATACTTTCGTTTTATGAAAATAAGAAGTACAAGAAAATGAAATAATATACATATTTCGGATAAATGCTTATTTGACTATTGAGATTTTAATGGCAAATGCTAATTTAACGTACAATTAATAATTAATCAATTTCACTTTAACCTTAATTACATTTTCTGATTATTGATATTCTAATATTATTATTGAAATACCGTTTTTTGATTTTTATTAATTTATATAAATTCATGATAAAAACTTTGCTATTAAATTTCATTCATATTTTATCAATAAAATCAGTATAAAAAAATTACCAGAATTTCAAACTAAAATTACAGACATATACAAAATAGATTTTCATAATTATTATTCAGATAATTAAATAAAAAACGTTTTTTGATGATATTATTATATTGTCTTTAACATTCGCTATTTGCAAAATCGTATATGAAATGAATTTTTCCTTATCTCTTTGAACGTACTTAAAACCTCAATAATATGCCAAAGTTACATCAGTTCAATACATTGACAAATGTGTACTGATGCTGATAGAGACTATTAATTATCTCTTTTGTTTAACAACTCTGGCAAAAATTTTTTCAATTTGTCACAATATCATCATGTTAGTTTTGAAATAAAAGCTAGATATGAAAATAATCAACTGAAATTTGATTGTAGCACACATGCATTTCTTTATTTAAAATAATTTATTTCTGACACTTTCATTCATGAAGAATTTTTAAAAATCCTAGAATTAAAGTTCATTTTGCATGATAGTAAACTTTTAAACTCGAGAAATCCAAAGCACATGCATGCACAAAAATTTTGTAGAAACATTCACACAAGTTATGAAAATGATTATGGTAATAAATTTTAGAAGATTTTTCTCTGAAAAAAATTCTTTTTATATCACAGATTATACGAAATTCACCACCATTCAGCTTTTAAAAGAAGAATAACTTCTCTTCTGAACTTAAAATGTCATAAATCCTATTATATAAATCTTTACAGTCATTGTATTGTGAATTGAGTTTTGTACAAAAAAAAGACAAAAATTTCCGCATAAAACTTAAAAAAAAATGTTTATTTTATACTTATTTAATTTTTAAAAAAATAGATCATAGTTTTTGTAATCACCTTGATTTCTTTGAGGATAAGAATGAGCTCGTAACGCGCGCAAAAGCAAGCGCTTTGTAGGATCGTCTCAACTTGTGGTCCGCCAGTCGCGTCAGGCGGATGTGGGTGATGATGCGGCGTATGGCCAAGCTGATGAGCTGCCGACGGTGGTGGCGGTGGATAAGACGAATGAGCTAATGGCGTTTGATGCTGATGATGTGGCGTCGTCGTAGCCGTATGTGGATGATGATGATGATGTGGCGTCGCATGTACATGACCATGATGATGTGGCCCAGGCGTACTATAAACATTATTCAACAAATTGTTATGCGACGCCAAGGCATTATCCTCAAGATCAAGTACATTAGCCAGCAGTGACTTGCTTGAGCGTTGATGTAACTCCAGATCACCGTACGCCTTGCTCGTACCTGAACATTCAAAATATTAATATTAGTATGTGTATATTTTTTAATCACATAATCAAAGGGAAGAGGTGATTTGTAAAATCTTGGTATGAAGAAAAACAAAAAACATATATTTTTTTTTGTTCTAAATGCTAAATGAAATCTTAATCTTTTCACTTATTTTTGCAATTTTAATCAGTTTTTATCTCGCATTTGCCTACACTTCTCCACATTATTATTTTTAAAATTTTCATATTATTATTATATTTAAGCATTAATAACAGTATCATACATTCCCCTGCGTTCCCTTGTTTGGTACATGTTCATGAGCAATCCCCTTTTAAAACTTCATTTTTTTTACATTATCTATTTCGTTTGAATATTTAAATTTTTAGAGATAAAAATTAAAAGTATATGTTATATTTAACATCTAATTAATGTTTGAATAGTATTTTGTGTAACAAGTGCGCGAAATAAGGGATTCTTATATACTGTGAAAATATACTTGATCTCATTAAATTTTGAAAGATTATCGTCAAAACTATAAAATAAAGGTTGATATCGAGAGAGTCAATTATTTATAATATTAATTTACAAGGATTCGGTGTAAGACGGAAGAGGGGGGGCCTTGAGATTCGGGGGCGGAGCCCCGACTCCGAAATATAAATAATAATTCATAAAATAAAAAAACACAATTTATAAAACAACTAAATTTATATTCTGTGAAAATATATTTGATCTCATTAAATTTTGAAAGATTATTTTCAAAACTATAAAATAAAGGTGAAAATAATTTTCAACTTCGCCTATCAATCCATTGACCTATAGAAAAAAAATTATGTTATTTTAATTTTACCCCATATCAGTTCACATACTGTTTATGTTACGCCTGTTGAATTCATTTTGCGGACGCCGAATCTATTTTGCGCACGCTGAGTTTATTTTGCGCACGCTGAATCTATTTTGCGCACGCTCAATCATTTTGCGCACGCTCAATCATTTTGCGCACGCTCAACTTACAGTGTGTCCGAATACAGTATTTTGCGTACGCTACAAAGGCACGCGAAATTGAATTTCGCGCACAGAGTGTCAAAATAGTATTTTGTGTAACAAGTGCGCGAAATAAGGGATTCTTATATACTGTGAAAATATACTTGATCTCATTAAATTTTGAAAGATTATCGTCAAAACTATAAAATAAAGGTTGATATCGAGAGAGTCAATTATTTATAATATTAATTTACAAGGATTCGGTGTAAGACGGAAGAGGGGGGGGGGCCTTGAGATTCGGGGGGCGGAGCCCCCCGACTCCGAAATATAAATAATAATTCATAAAATAAAAAAACACAATTTATAAAACAACTAAATTTATATTCTGTGAAAATATATTTGATCTCATTAAATTTTGAAAGATTATTTTCAAAACTATAAAATAAAGGTGAAAATAATTTTCAACTTCGCCTATCAATCCATTGACCTATAGAAAAAAAATTATGTTATTTTAATTTTACCCCATATCAGTTCACATACTGTTTATGTTACGCCTGTTGAATTCATTTTGCGGACGCCGAATCTATTTTGCGCACGCTGAGTTTATTTTGCGCACGCTGAATCTATTTTGCGCACGCTCAATCATTTTGCGCACGCTCAATCATTTTGCGCACGCTCAACTTACAGTGTGTCCGAATACAGTATTTTGCGTACGCTACAAAGGCACGCGAAATTGAATTTCGCGCACAGAGTGTCAAAAAATATTTTTCTTCATAATTAAATGAAAGTTTTGAAATTTTTTAGTTGAAAAAAAATGCTTTGAATTCTCGGTTCATTCGCAAGCTCTGATATAACAAAATCTTTTTAATCAAACCGAATATTTTTTAGCCAAATAGTTGAAATTTTATTTATACACTGCAGAAAATTCTATTTCCAGTATTTGTGACAGCTCTTTAGTTAAGTCGACAAAATTATTTTTAAATCTTTTACATATGCGAATAACACGACATGATAAAGTAATCGTAAATTCAATCATTATACTGGAAATTTTCTTATTTACATTTCACATTCGAATTAACATTTAGACTAGATTTTTTTCTGAAAAACTTGTATAAAAAAAGAAGTAGTACTACCAATATTCAATTGAAATCCAATTTTGAGAAAATTTAGTCTTTGAATTATTTGAGAATCACTTTATACACCGTCGATAATTCAAGTTTCTGTCTTAATTTGAATAATTATGTAAATTTCTGAAATCGATTTCATTGTAAATTATTTGTAAAAAGAATTGATTAAATACCACAATATAAATTGTTTGCTGTTCAAAATCCATAAATATTATCTTATAATTACATATCGCGTGTATTTCATGTTATGATAAATAGAAAACTCCATCTTTACTGTTGTGATATAATAATTGTTATAATATTTTTCTTAAAATAAAAGAAAATATAATTCTGAATTTTGGTTTTAATATTTATTTACTAATATTATAATAATATTATAATATAAATAAAATTAATATAAATATTTATTAAATTGATGAATGATATTGCATTTTAATTTGACGCATAATTTAACTTCAATTGAAAGATCAATGTAACCTATAAAAAAATTTTTTTATAAAAATAAACTTATAAAAAAATTTCTGCTATGTGAAAATATATTAATCAAAAATCTATTATAATTATAACACAGTAAAAGTGAAAAATTTCAAATTTTATTGATCTTATTTGTTGGATAAAAATGTCATTTCTTTATTAATAACATAAAAATTTTCTCATTTATGCATTTACATATAACATTTCAATCGATCCATCAAAAATAAATATTTCACTGCAATTTTTATAATTCATAACTAATTTAATCTTCGATTTAAAAAAATCTATCCAAGTTAAATTCGACACACCGATCTTCGTAAAATTAATTTAACAAAAGAAATATTCCTCTCGACTGAACTTATAAAGAGCATAGAAATGTTATAAGCAGTAACAGTTGTAGTTTTGAATTCTTTTTCCAAGAAAAACTAGCTCTTTCATTCCAATTGAGAGTTTATACTAAAGATTAAATAAAGCTTTGATCTTCGGATTTAAGCTATTGAAAGAAATTCCGTTGAAAGATGTAAGGGTTTTTTTTTTTTTATTTTTACGAAACGAGACTAAGTATAGGAAAGAATCTCTATATCGGTCCTTTTCATCGATCAGTAACAGATGCGGGATGTGTTTTATACCCGTAGAAAAAAGGTTTATTCAGTGATTTGAGAAATCCATTAGACTTTCTCTCTCTATCCCCGTTCGTCTGTATCTCTCATTCAATGACTTAAAAAAGCCATTGCCAAATGAAAACCGCTATCTTGATTCTTGAGGGGGGGGGGGGGTTTTTATTAAGAGCGTAGCGATTCAGATATCGTATAATGAAAAGCCATTATCTTTAATCAAGTTATTGTGTCTTTATTAACTCTCGACGAGTATCTGATGAAGATGGAACTCTAACGTCTTGATTGATTTGGTTTATGCACTTAATACACGATAATCAATAAGATTCAGGTTCTATAAATTTAATGTTTATACAATTATTTATTTAATTTGATAAAAGGAAAATTATTTGCTACCGATTCTTTCCTTTTTCAGTTTCCGTTTGATTGAATAATTACACGGACATAAGTTTCACGGGTAAAATTACTATATTCCATTGCTACTGGAAGATATACTTGTTTTTCTGTAAAAATTACTATATAGTGAAAATTACTATACATATATGATGTGTACATAACAAAATTTATTTTGTGCATATAGAATTTTTACTATTTATATAGTAATTTTTATACAAAATCAAATATGCCCCACAGTTCTAATTAAATAAAATAATTTTACCCATCGAATTTCTCTCTGTGTACTATTGTATTCTTGTATTATTAATTTTTATACATCAAAGAAAGCCTTTTTAAACTTGATTGAATTTTAAAATGAATCACTTCCTTCATTTATATGTTTTTTCTGAATTTCCAAATGGTTAATTTCACCGAAAATTGTTTAATCAAAGTATTGGATTTTGAATAACAGTAATCTTTTAGATAGCTTTGAATAACTTAAATAAATGAAAATTGTGAAACATACCAGTGACTGGAGATGGTTTCTGAGACTTTTGCGTAGTCTCATCATCTTCTGGAAGTGGCCTTGACATTCGCAGTATACAAGGCAGCCAATCTAGGAAGACGACTCTTACCTACGAATAGAAGCCAATCGTGTTATTAAATTTACTACTTTTTTTCATATGTCTTCTTCTACACTTTGAAATTAATTGCAACTTCGCTAATTGAATAAATAAAAGTTCAATGAGAAATGAATGTTAATTAAAAATAAAGAAAAAATACTTGTTTGAACATACCCAATCGGACATTTCGTGGGTATCAGAGTTACGATGGTGATAATTCAATATAAGAATTGTGCTGACCACACTGCTGGCCACCATGAACATAATACAATTGAAGTACGTCCCTTTAAAATGGATAATTAATTTAATAATATTAACTATTTATTTGACATTCAAGTTATTTATGTTAATAATCGCTCGATTATTTAAGGATAATTTTGAATTAATCATTATTAATATGATTTATACTGTTGAATAAATTATTGTGTAATTGAACAATTATTGGAGTATATAATTATATTAAATTGTAATACCTAAAAGCGGCACGGCATCGGAGGTCGCAGGCATCGTTTCCGCCACCATATTAAGGAACACCGTGAGTGACAAAAGGATTGTTACTCCTACAATTCAATTATATCATCGTTAAATGATTCATAGGATAATGAAATTATTGTATGAAATATAAACGTTAACTCATTAACTACAACTGTTTTTATGGACAATTTATTCTAAAATTTGTGATAAAAAATTGTTTCATATAAAATTTAAAACAAAAAAAATTTTGAAAATTTATTTTTCATTTTTGTTTTTTAGGATTACAAATGATAGCTAAAATATATTCTCTATCGTATAAAAATTATGTTTGAAATTTTTCAAAATTTTTTGATTAAATTACTGTTAAAAGTAATTTAGCTATTATGGTAACCAAATGTAATGAGTAGATTAAGATAAAAAATAGAAAAAATTGATTTTTTACCAAGAGAGAGTTTTTCGCCGGAATCCGGTGGCAATGTAAAGCCCAAAACGGCCATGCTGGCGATCAAAACACATGGCACGATAAGATTAAAGAAATAATAAAGCGTTCGCCTTCTTATTATAACAACGAATGTAATATCGATATATGGTTCCGGGCAACAATTATAATAAATTTCATTCCTCTTTCCCGGCACACCTGAAATAACATAACATATAACATAATTATGACCACTTATTTTTTTTTAGGATTTATTTACAAAACTTTACATATAAGCAGATTTTTATTGTTATTATCTAGTCAAAGAATAATGATGCTGCCTTTTTGATAGCTAAAAATATAATAAAAAAAAGAGAACATGTGATACTGAGGTCTTGCTACTTTTTGTTGTAGAGCCTCGTGAAACTATATGAAAACATGAAAATTCACTATCTTTTTTAGTGAGGGATAAAAATTGTATTAAAACAGGGGAAAAAAGCGGTGCTAAAAAGATGTACTATTTTCGAATTCAGAAAAAAATGCTTTTTTTATGGTTTTAGCTTTTTAGAATGTAACAAGTTATAATAAAATATATAAAGTTAAATGCCGCGTTTCTCCAAAAAGTAATTTCGAAATCATAATATTTTCATATTTATCATACTATTTTAATAAAATTTAAAGATTTTTAACGTTTTATTCGAATATATTATGTTTGCAATGTCTATATTTCAATTAAGTTCAAATCAAATTGTACCGAACGTATTTACCAATAAAAGGTTAATTAAAATTGTTTCTTAAACTTTAGTCTAGCGTAAAGTTTTCAGTTTCTTTTATTTATTTTTATTAACTTGAATATCTTACTTGATATTTTAATTAAAACGTTAAAAAGAACTTTTAAACTTTTGATATTAATTGAATATTAAAATACAGAAATTTAATAGCCCAAGTCGAAAATCATTAACAAAGAAAGTGTAAATTAAAATCCAAATTTTTTTCTAACTTTCGTATACTTATTTTATAAAAATTATCAAGAAATATGCGCTTATTTGCTCTAGCAATCGATTTTTTTAAGTTTGAAGTTACTTCGTTTGGATTCTAAGATTTTTTCTAAAGTGATTGAATTTACTTCAAAGACCTACAGCTTTTAAATAAACAAATTAATTCTAGGAAACGGAATGAAAATTTGAATCGAAAGCTTTCGTTTGATAAAAAAAGTGTGTTAAGTAACCGATCGATTCAAAAGTTATAAGAAAATGAAAATAGTTTAAAAATTAGGCTTAAAAAGATAATTTTTCTAATTTTTATTTTTTTATAACTTCTAAATTGCTAGATATTTTTAGACACATTGTCTTTCAAATCAAAAGTTTCAATCTTGAATCTAATATTATTTCGGAAAATCCATTAAGATTATTTATTTAAAAGCTGAATGCTTTTAAAGTCAATTGAATTTTCTCTAAGAAACCTTGAAATTCAAAGAAAATAGCTGATAAATTAAAAAAAAAATTGAGAGTTAGACTGAATAGACACGGCTTTATTCAAACATTTTTATATAAGAAAAAGTATTTTAGAATTAAAATACAATCTGAGTGCCAATATCTCGACACTTTTCTTTGTTATTAATAAGTTTTGAAAACAAGAAATTATGATAAATTCTTCTCTCGGATTAAAATGTCGTAACTTATTACTAAAATTTATTTTAATTGTTATTTTATCAGAATTTAACAAATATTACTCAAATGACACCATTATTTTATAAACAAATAAAATAATTATAAAGCAATGAAAAAGAAACAAATCCGACTTTATGGAAATAGCAACATTACCTAGAAGATCCCATTCGCCGTTCGTAATAAAGCTGCTAATATCACCACCAGACTCGTCCTGCAGCTGGAGATCCAACTAAACAATGGTAACCCAAAACAAAAAAAAAAGAAAAACCCATGTACTTAATTAAAAAAAAAGAAAAGAAAAGAAACAAGTTGCACAACATCTCGGACTTAAAAGTGCAATTTAACACAACTCTTTCTTAATCTTTTAAAATGAAATTTTTTTGCTTACACTTCGAGTATCTTTTTGAAATTCATTTTATTGCGCTAAAAGATTGCAATTTCAAAGATTTATTATTTTATTTGTAATAAAAGCTTTTTAGTCTACCGGCACAAGATGTGAACTTATTAACTAGAAGAGATTCAAAGAGTGCACAAGGAATAAAGGGAGTGTTAGATCTTTTCTATCGAGAAAAATATCTATAACAAATTTTATTAGCTACTTTGAACGAATAAATTACATTTCAAAATTTTTAATTTTATGCTCTCGTTTATGAATTTTGCTACACTATATTGAATGAACTAGTCAATGTTTATTTTGTTCTACTGTTGTATGATAATATAATTTTGAATCAATGAATCATTTCAGTCAACATGAAAAATACTCACTAATCTTTCTTTTTTAAGGGGACGTCGAAATGACCTACAAATTTGAATTAAATGTTTTTATAAATTTACTTTAATTTACTATTTTTGAAATTATTGGGTGATAGTTACGAATTAAATATTTTCCTCGAACGATGAAACTACTGGAATCTTTAAAATAATCGTAATTTCATGAATGAATAATGCTACTTCGACGTCCCCTTATAAAAATATTTTTTTCATAAAATATAAAAATATATTTATCAATAAAAATAATAATTGATCAATATTAAATTATTATTTTTAAATATTTTTATTTATTATTATTATATTAATCAATATATTTCTTTAAAATTTAAACTTTTTAATTAGCAGTGAAAATAGTATCTTACTTGAAAACCGTCGTAAGTCCAAGAGCCGAATTTCATTTCACACTTTTGATCGTCAAAAGGAAACCAGGTGATATCGATTTTGCAGGTGCTCTTGAAAATACCCGGCGGCACGTACAAGCACGTGCCATTTTCTTTGACCACAACGTTAGTTGGATACGTACCATCGAAGCCTTCGTCCGCACTGCAAGTAAATGAAAAAGGAAAGAAAAATAGTTAAAAAAAAATATAACATCCGCCCAAAGTAAAGACTATCTTTACTTGATTGCTTATCCTTTATTGCGCGGCTTGTCTGTACAAACATACATATATATACACTCGAGCACGAAACTGCTGAGATAGAGAAATACACAGTACTAATTATGTTTGTACACTTAATTGTCTCAACGAGACTTTAAAGGGACTATATTTTTTTTACAAATATCCTTCTCTTTCTATTCGTGTATAGTATATGAAAAGATTCATTTCACGAGAGCTGTGATGGATAATAAGATATTTATTTATAAAAAAAAACTTATACAGGGTAGATTGACTGGATAATGTTGTATCATAATCATTTTTTAAGGCTATCAGTTAAGTACTGTTTCAGAGTTTAAGTTTGAAAAATGTATTTCCTTATAGGTTAAATTTTAACGAGAAATTGTGTGTGAAACTTTGTAAAAGTGTTTTTTGTCACTCCTGATTTATGGCTTATTGCAAATTATAAATCATCAGTTTATCATGAAATACTTTTTTTTATACCAAATTTAATGTAAACAATGTTAAACTTTTGCAATCATGTATAAAATTATTTAATTTGATGTAATTTATTACAAAATCATAGCATTTCAGAAATAAGAACATTTTTAAAGCAAAGGTTTTTTTTTACATTTAGTTTTTCAATGTATTTTTTTTTTTTTTTTTAATGAAAGAATTATTTTTATCAATATTGGAGGATGAATTTTTTAAAAGGTTTTTGATATTATGATAAAATCTTGTAAATAAAAAGCTGAGATATCAGTTTTCAGAAATTCTAAATCAAATAAATCAGAAAATATTTCCAATACGATAAAGATATAGGAAATGAACATTTATGTCTCTAACCCTTTTAGAATAATTCATTACGAAAAAAAGTGCAATATCATCCAAAGCAAACTATCAGACCGTAATTTTTATTTAATCCGAAACTCATATAACTGTCTCGAAACTTCCTTAAACCATTAAACGCAATCAAAGATAAAAAAAATAGACGATGATTTTATATTTAATTTTTCCTAGCATTACTTTTCAATTTCATTGCAAAAAAAAAAAATTAATAACACCGAATGCACGGTACACACAATTTGTGAATAGAGGAAAAGTTAAAGGAATAGCCCTAGCGATTTGTAATAATAATCGTAAAGGATAACAATAAAGTCCTGTAAAACGTTATTAAAAGCGGGGCTTGGCCGTAAGATAACCGTAAAGTCATTAAGTAAGACTTGCTCTAACTATAGCGTTACTGTAATTAATCGGCGCGCCTTGGGTAAAACTCTTTATTAAACTTTTTCCAGACAATTACGCTTACGTGCACTAGCGCTTACGCTACTTCTTTTTTTTTTTCGTTGATGGAAAGTGATTTCTCTTACTCTTGGCTGTGTACTTCTTTTTTATTATTTTTTTTTTTTAAACTCTCTCTCTTCTTTTTCTACTGGGGAAAATCTACTTAAAGTCAGTAAGAATATTTCCTTCGTTGTTTTCTAAGATTTTCTTTTTCTTTTTATTTAATTTTTGTACAAGAAGTTGAAAAAAAAGAGAGAGGGAATTTGCAAGTCACTAGGTATACAACGTAAAATCGTCTGTTTAAGACAGCGGACTTTTCTTTTCGAAATTCTTCAAGGTATTATTTTACAATCGTATTAGAATCTATGCAAGTCACGAGTAACGTGGGCACACTCGGCGAAGAAAAAAAATACGTTGTGATAGCTTATCACCGAGAAAACTTTTTAGTCTGGAATATTTCAAATATTTGTTAAAAGAGAACTTATTTTCGCTGACTTTGAAGGGAATCTGTTTAATGAAAAAAAAAGAAACGTATAGATATATAAAAATTACTTAGAACACATAAACTTTTTCTCGAAGTTAATGAAATAGAAGTAATTGAGTTGGCATAAATATTTACGATTGTAATTATTTTTGCGAATACCGTGGGAATAAAAGTTGTTTACAACTGAATAAGAGTAAACGTTGTTTTGTTTGCGTTTGAAACAAAGAAAATGTATATTAATTAAAATTAATTCGTGTAAAAGATAAAAGGTTGTATGACTAACGTAAATATATTTAATACGTTTGTATTTTTTCTTCTTTACGCATATACCCTTTATAGCATAAAACTGTTTTATCTTTAAAATTATTTTATGAATTTAATTTTTATATTTTCAAAGTGATTTTTTATGTAAAAAAATGTTTACTTTATAAAACAAATATAAATTGTTTATTAAACTCATTTGCTTTTTTCAAACATATTAAGACCGTAGAATATTATTTTCTATGTTAAAAAAATTCAACATGTTTTGAAAAGTAATTAAAATTAGTTTTTTGATTAAATATTTATTTAAAAAATAACGAATAATTAAATTAGTTTTGTTGTTTATTAATAAATAATTTATTTTATTATTTATATTCATAAATTATACGTCGTAATTTTCTACTTTCTAGCATACTACACTTTGCTTATCAAAGCATTTCGACACGCATGACAATGCGAATTATACGATTGTTCAACTTTATATACCCTTGATATAATACTAATCCCGCGAGCGCACTTAATTCTCCGTCTTTTCTTCAGCTCGTTTAGATAGTTATAAATCGGACAAGAATATAAGAAAACTCAAATGTCATAACGACGCCTTGGAGAGCAAGGACCATATAAAAAGTAAGGGAAAAGGTTGTTACATTTTTTTTCTTTCTTTTCTTTTTCTTTTTTTTTCAAGATTTTTGCCCATAGAAAAAGAAATTCGTAGCTATTAAAACCCTTAATCGGTAAGTCAGAGCACGTTTAAACGACGCCACATACAGACCGCAGCAAAAGCAGTAGCAGTAGCCTCCTCAAGTATAACCTTTCTACATTGCAGCAGAGGGTTTACTTTACTTGCTGCACTGCGCTAAACTTGAAAGTCTTTACCTTTTATATATCCTCCTTTTTTTTCTATACGTATTATAGATATATAGATATTGTTAAAACTAAAAGTAGAAAGCTGTAAAACAATTTCGCGCATCGGATGTCAGGAAAAGGCGTGATATTACATACGTGCACCAGCGGATAGCTTTTATTTTTGGTTCAATCTAATAAGATAGATATACTTTTATTTTCTTCTTTATCACGTACAACTTTTCTCTTTGATGCTTTGCAATGTAGATGTAATATTATTTTATAAATTTCTTTTTTTTTTTCTTATTTTGAAATGAAGTCAATTTTATTTTTCGCATGACTAAATTGCACAGTTGAAAAATTCATTATAGATGTAAGAAACGTAAAAAAGAAGATTCAACTTGTTAAGCAGTAAAATATTTTATAATTTCAAAAAAAAATATTGACATCAAAGTTTTGATATTTATTTTGAAAAAAAAATTTTTTTTTCGTTTTTGATGAAAATTAAAAGTATAATTATAAATTTAAATATAATTTTCAAAGTTTCGAGATTATTTAACTTATTAAATGTTGGTTATGACACTGAGGCATGTAAACACAAAATTCTTTTTTATTAGCAAACAAAGTTTAACTGCTTGTCATATTAAAAAAGTTAAGAGTAGTTGCAGTTGAAGTTAAATAAATAAAATGAAAAAAGTATATACGTATATATACATAAATATTTAGTACGTGTCCGACCGATCCTTGACTTTAACTACTTTGTAGTACATATACATAATTTGCTCAGTTTATTTTTCTTCCCAAGAGAAGACAAACCTGGTTTTAAATTTGAATTTAATTTTTCGTCGCTGTACTTTTTAAGACTTTACTAAGTACCAAAACTTATTTATAATTTAAAACTATTGTTCTTTTCATATTAACAAATAAATGAAGTTAAACAATTGTTATTTTATAAGAACTTGACCTTATTTTCAGTATGAAAAGAGTTTTAATGGTCTTTTTATGTTTGATCAAATATATATAAATTATATGTCAAACTTCATTAGAATTATCGTAAATTAAAAAAATAATTTGTCAATAAAGTTTACAATTAAAAAGCATGACATTCGGGTCTTGAATTTTTCTCTGACTTCGAGATATTATTCCTTATAAAAAATCATGAAAAAAGTCTCGTCCTTTAAGTCCATCACTTAATTTTTTCAAAGTTATGAACAGTTTTGACTAAATTTTAAGATCTTTTGAAAAAATTTGCATCTTCTTAACGGACGTACAGTTTTTAAACTAATTAATTCTTGAAAATTTTTACGAGAAATATATAAAAGATAAGATCAAAAAGTTTTGATTGGAAAAAAAATATATTCAAAAAATTTGAATTTGTTTAAAAGTTATGGAGTAATAAAAATAATCCAAAGATCTAATTGAAAATATGCATAGACAATAAATGCCGCATTGTACTTTAAATTTCATCTTAACTTTTATCCCTTTCATAACTTTTGAACATATTGAGCTTCTTAAACAAATTTTGTTTTCTGTCAAGAGATCAAGATATAAACTTTTAAATTGCAGTACAAATTTCTTTAAAGACACTTAAAAGATTCAAATGTAATGCACTCTCCTTGTTAGTTTATTGAATAATCTTAATACAAATGCATTTTTTTAATATATTATAAATTCTTCAATAAGTTTAATGTATTAAGAAATAAAAAATTAAATATTATAATTAAATTTTGTACTGAATGACATTTTTAAATTAAATTGATCAAGATAATGTATTGTTTCGGAAATAAAATGTTTTAAGAAAATTAAAACTTAAATTTTTAAACATACAAAGCCACAATAGAAATGAAATCGAATATAAATTATATAAGTATAAAACAAAGTGAAAAAAAATACCTCATAAATCTCAATTTCGATTACAATATAGGACAACAACACATATAATCTATTTAATTCCTTTTGGACGCGCAAAAACAATCGGCATCCCATAAAACCATTAAAACTTCGATATACATTTTCTTTCCAATATACGTGAATAAAAAAAATAAAGAAAGAGAACGTACCTATTCCAAGTCATCAATTGATCGAAATAGCAATACGTACAGTTATACACGCCTTTCTACAAAAGAGAGGGAGAGAATAAAAAAAGAGCATCTAATACGAACAAAAGAATCGTGTGCAAAAAAAAAAGAGAAATAAAAGGAATGTACAACGAGAAGTCTCTTTCTTTTCTCGTGTACGAATAAATAAGCTACTAAATTTCAAGACGAATAATTACGAGGAGCACATTATTGCGCTTCGATTCGTCGAAAAAAAAGGCAAGGTTGGCACATAGAAACGACAAAAAAAAAGAGAAGAAATTAAAGATAAAAAAAAGAAGAAGAGGGTAGTGGAAACATAGTAACGCGCGCCAAAGAATAAAGAAGAAGAAAAATTTATCAGTTAAACGCTCCTCGCGTTTGTTCATCCTTAAATTTACAACTATTCCTCCTGTCCACCTTCTTTTCTTCGTTAAATAATGACTCGTCTCAGTGGAACTTACGCTTGCAGAAAATTCTCAGTGTCTTAATTAATGGCATTAGTTCCTAGTATCCTTAAAAGAAAAGAAATTCAAGCCAAAAATTTTTCTACAACTACAATAACAAAGTTCTTTTATAAATTCCAATTTCGTACATGTAATTCATTTATTATTTCCCATTTCCATTACAACCATTTAGATTAGATAAGGTTAGGTGAAGATATTTTGTGTATGAAGAGTAGTAGGTTGTAGGAAATCCGCGGGAGGTAAAATTAAGGACTCTCTTAGGGTGTATAGAGCAATTCCCAGAAGTGTTACCGGTACACTACATCCGCTTCTCTTTCACTCATTATTATATATATGTATATATATACATATCTAGTATGTATACATCTACTCATCCCAGTTTCATATTCATTATTCTCCATTATCAAAGTACTTACTCGTGAGAATGTTCGTGCACATCATTTTTTTACCTTCTCTTTTTTTTTATATTTTAAAACGCATGGAATGGTTTTACATTAAGGTGCATGTATACTTTGTTGAAGATATTTTTCCATGGATATTCTTTTTTTTTGTATGTACGTATACATATTTTCATTGTATGAAATCTTTCTTTTTGATCTTGATACCGAGAGCAATATAAAACTGAAAAAAAAGAAGTTCGAGCTTACTGCATCATTTTGTAAAACAAACAAGAAAAATAATAATAATATAGAAAAATAGAAGAACACAGAGTGAAAAAAAAATTTGAAAAAAGTTTTTTTAGAGATATTTTGATTTCAACGTGAATGTCGAGAAATTTTTTTCCCTAGTCTCTTTTATTTTTTTTCCTGTTGTCTTTTCTTTCAACATCGTTGCCAGAATTGTTTTGAAAAAGTATGTTGACGAATTAAGCTCGATCTCTAAATCAACAAGAGATCTAAGCAAAACGTCTCCTGAAGTATATATGTATTCCCTTATCGTCATTTTTACATCTCGAAAGAAAATCCCTTGGAGTGATTGCATAACACCTAGATATATATCATGGAATGATTGATTTTATTTTGTTTCTTATTGAATCGTCCAAAGTTTATTTATTTTTTTCTCCAGATAATATCTTAGAGATGTTTCTTGTAGTTAAACTTAATAAATTGGCTTTCAAAAGTTATATTGTTGATTACGTCCGATGAATTCTATCAAGTGCTTATCATTTTGAACATGTCTTGATAAAGTTGATTGATTTTTTTATCGGGATACAATCATTTTTGTAAGATGATACATAAATAGTCATGTCTAAGGATTTGAGCTTATCAAAAATGATAGATCAATTTAAATGAAATTAATTGTTTGGAATTAAATATTCTGCTTATCAATCATTAGAATTGTTACTAATTAATAATAATCAATCATTAGAAATTTTTCCTAAAATTTAACATTTTAAAAGAAATGCAATTGCCATGTCTCCTGTAAAATGAAATTGATTTTTTCAACATCATTCATTCATCTAAAAACTTCAATTCTGAAAAAAAGAGAATTAATTTTCGTACACTATTTCTTTTTCCTTTCGCCCCCTCTCGTTATATATCCATTAATATTTATCAGCTTTATTGTTAAAGATTAACGTCCAAGGGTACCTTGTTATTCTCATTTTCACACTGTAATTTTCTATGTATAAGTTTAGCAGTAGTAGGCCAGCATATGAATTATTGTTATTCCCCTTGATCCTTTCATTTTTCTCTCAGTCAGTCAATGAATAAAGGATCAATCAATCAATCAAGCCTATCCGCGAAATTCTTTTAGTATATCCTGGATATAAAGTAAGTTTGGTTCTTATTCTTTTTTTTCTCTTCTTTTTCTTCTACTTCGGGCTATCTTGAAATCCACGTGGATTATCGTTCTTTCCACGAATAATAACGTCAGCCTTTACCCTTGGTATGGTCCAAATATAGGAGGAAAGACATTCGTCAATGGTATATTTCCCCGGACGAAAGATAGGATCCAACGGAAAAAAAGAGAAGGAAAAAGGAGGAAAAAAAAGGAAAATGTTGATGGTGAAGAGGAAAATGGTCTGTCTCCATCTAGTGGCACAGCTGCAATCGATCGTTCATTTGGATTCGGTTGGACCTCGTGTGTTCGTTCTTCTTCTTTTTTTTTATCTTGCGGGTAAAGGAAGTTAAGGGGAAGAGAAGAGCAGGAAAAGAAGACAAAATGTGATTTTGAATAGAAGACATCCGGTTTAGTTCACAAGCTGTTCCAAAGAATGGACATATTATTTTTTTTTTTTTTTGTAAAACGTTCGGACAGCTTGCATATAAAGTTTTCGTTACTGAAATTTTCAAATATGCGCATCTTTTTTATTCAACAAAGTTTTTTACTTAGTTTTATTACACTGGATATGTCTGGAGCTATGTAGAAGATTATAGAGTAAGATTTACTTATGCAAATCACGCAATGTTCGAAATATTATGCAAAAATTCTCGGATTTGTGGATAATGTCCTTTTGACTTTTTTTTTAGCTTAAGATTTGATTGATTGCTTGGACTTTCGGAGTATTAAAACAGAAATTTGCGAGAGATATGATTTGAATATTAATTTTGCAGCATTTTGAAGTCGGGCTAAAGTTTTATATTACAATTAATTTGCGATTCTCTAAGCGCATATATAATACTTTTAAAAAAGAGATATGAAATTTTTCAACAATATAAAGTATCTTATAAAATAATAATTAAATTTTATTATGTCATCACATACTTTTTGATTATAAAAAAAATTTATGGAGATTATATTATTTTACTGGTATAGTTATTAATAAGAATAAAATTTGAATTTAAAAAAAAGAGGTGTGCAAATTCCAAACTTTATGTCTAAAATAAAGCAAGTTTAAAATTTTATAAAATTTTTATATGATCCATTTCGCAGGTATAAAATTTACGAGCTGCAAATTTTATTAGATGAAAGATAACTTTTACGTTCAAAATATTATATCATATAGTACTAACAATTTTGAAAAACTCTTTGTAATTTATCTGGCCTCAAAGCAGAAAAAAAGTAAATAATAGTATTTACTTTAAAATCAAAGTTTTTTATTACTATATTAAAAGAAAAATACACTAATTTTAAAAGGTAATCATTTTTTAATGAATAATATTTTTTATTTTATTTATTTTATTTGTTAAAATCAGTAAAAAATTACAAAATACAGTATATTGAATACATCACACAAAAGTAATTTCTGCAGAGGTAAGCTGAGCTTACCTGTGCGCATAAATTCTATATTTGTTCAAACGAAACAATATACGATGATAAATACAATGCCCATACAAATTAAAGAAGTTTTTTCATACTCCATCAAACAGTTGAAAATAACGCATTAGCAAAATTTAATATTACGCCCTCGCAGTCTACTAAAATGCTAAAAAGCAATTTAAAACCCCCGGCAGGAACTTTTTAAAACTCCCAAAGCTTGGGCTCTCTCTAATCAAAAAAAGGTAAATAACCCAAGCTCATTCAACTATAGCAATAGTAATTTGCTGCTACGGTAAAAGACTATCAAAGCTTGCGTAACCCGACACAAAAAAATAAGGAAATTTTCACCCTCAACTCAAAGTATCAAAGCGTAAGTCTCTGGAATAATTAATCATCGTTTAGTTTGAATTAGAAATAAAAAAAAATAAAAACAAGAAAATATACACGCATATAATAAAAAAAAGGTTGAAAATTCATGTGGCCTCGATTTTCAATCCTAAAGGGTTAAACCTATCCCTGACTAAAAAATGTGATAACAGAGAAACGAGGGGAGATGCATCAACGAATCTTTGGTGAATCAATTCTGGGTCAGCTCGAAAAAAAAATTTTTTTTCTACTGTTACTCTTCCACACATGTGTGCATACGAAATGAAAGATCATTCCATTCGAGCGAAGAGCAACAATTAAATTCGCCAGTAGAAAAGTTTGTTGTCAACGGGCCTTTTTAGCCGCAACGAAGCGCGAGCTTCGTGTATATATATACATCCCAGGAAAAATTGCACTCAAAAATTCCGTCAGTCGGTTGCAGCCGTATCACGAAAAATTTACACATATACATACATATATATACATAAGACGATATATGTGTATACAAGCTTTGCCCTTTTTTTTCTCTTTCTTCTTCCTCTCGTGATAAAAAAACATTCGTGTATATCTGTGTATGTAGAGTTTCGAATATAGAAGAAAGAGAGAGAAAGAGAAGAGAAAAAAAATGACAAGGAAGGATGAGGACGAGTGTACAAGGCGTGTGCCATTGCACACAGAGGCGGATTGGTTGGAAGTCGGCCAGTTGGCCGCAACCCAATCCGTTATTTCATTCTTTTTGAATCCGACATCCAGTTTCTTTCTCTTTCTCTCTCTCTCTCTTTCTATTTTTCTTTTTTTTTCTCCTAAAGCCTCCTTCAAACCTTTTCTTTATTTCTTTCGCTTTCTTTCTTTTCTTTCATTCATTTTCCATTTTCGTTTACCCGGTTTTTCCTTTTCCTTCTCTTGGTAAAACCCTCCTGTCTTGGATTTTTCTAGCAAACTTTTCTTTCTCGATTTCTCACCGCCTAGCTTGCTCTCTCTGGCTCTCTCTCTTTCTTTTCTTTTCTCTCCTTTGAGAAAAAAGAGAAATGCACATACACACATATATAAGAGGTCAGGACTTCCGAGCGTTCCAAATCACGTTTTTTTTCTTCTTTATTTTACTTACTCTGTTTTACTTTAAACTATTTTGCTATCCTTCTTCTTCTCTCTTTTTTTATTTTTAAATAAAAAACGAGATTTTAAAACTTTATCTTTTGAAGTTAAAGGCGCAGATGCGTCCCTTAGTAAAAGTAACAGACTTTAAACTTGGCCCCGGCCAAAGGCAATGTAATTTCGTTCAAGCTAAATTGTCAATTTTGGATGCGTCGATGCGGGCATTTGTCTTCGTTTACCTTCGTTCTCCTCTCGCTAGGCAACAGCAGCAGGGCCACAACTGCAATATTAGACATTGTTACGACGTGTAGATATATCTATGCATGTATATAGTCGATTTGTCTTTGTTTTATAATGACTTGAGTGTGAAGAAGGTGAAGACAATTGCCATTTGCATTATTTATTTATGTGGAAGCACGAGCTTCAAGAAATATGATGGCTATGCAGTGTTATATTTAAATTACAAGGAAACCGTGTCATCCTTGTAGTTACGATGTAAAAAGTAATATTTATAGTTACATCTATACTATAATTATGAAATAAAAAAATTCTTTAAATAAAATTGTGTTAGGAGGCATTAGATTATTAAAGTTTGGTTATAAATAATTAATTTTTAATAAATTATAAGAAATTTATTTTATTTTTATTTTTAAAATACGTCTCTAGTGCAATAACTTTTTTTTTATTTTTATTGTCTTTATTTCACCTACTTTCTGAAACTTTATGCTGTTCACATTTATAGCTATTCGAAATAAAGATAATGGAAAATCCATGTTGTATAATTATTTTTAAGAAAAATATTGTCATAAAAATTGTGAAAATTTTCAAAATTTCGCTTCATAAAATTGAATGTATTGTAGTTTCGGACAATTGATTTTTATAATCTTTATTCTTTTATTTAAACGTACATTCACTTATAAATGAAATTTTACTCTTTAATTTTTTCTTCGTCTTCACGTAATTGAATTACAAAATTCAAAACATAAACTTTAGTAGGTATATACCGTATTTGAATTTAATCCACGTTTTTACCTCTCCAAACATCACGTTTATGATCCATACAACTTTTTTCTCAGAGTTCATTTCGGTTTTTTCTATTTTTTTTCTCTCCTTTTTTCATTACCGAGTTATTGAACAAATTTCAAAACCTCTACTTCTGACTTCCCCTTTTCATCTCTCTTAAACTTTAAAACGTGCCCAGTCACTAGCATACTATACTCGCAAACGCTGTCTTTTTTTTTCTTCTTCCTAGCCGGCCAACCACTCACTTCCTTAAAAAACTTTCACCCAACCCCCTACTCTCCTTTTCTCAAACATTCGTCTAAAATCCATAAAACTAATTCTCGACACGAACACCAAACCTGACTATCTGAAAGAGACAAATGGATCATACTAAAGGTTTACTTTTTTTTACTATCTTTTTAACTCGCGACCTTTTCGTCGACTTTAAAATCAGATTTAAGAGTTGAAGAAAGACAATAAATTGCGTCAAACGCTACTCGAATGCATCATGTGTCTTCTCTCTCGCGTTCTTTTTTTTTCTTTAACTTTTTTTATTTTGTTCTTTTTTTTTGCGCGCAAGATCTCTCGAGGGAATTTCTCAAGAGACGTTATCTCGTGTATATATATAAACGCTCGCGCTGTTGCGCGTATCAGTGCTCAAACTCTTGAGAATCTAATTTTTTTTCTCTCGCTTCTTAGCACCTTTTGTGCAACGTTGGATATATTTTTTTCTGTGTAGTACTGTAGAAAGGCACTTTTTCACACTGAGCTTTTTAGGAAAAAATAAATGGGTTTCGATTAGTTGGAGCGAAATTCATCGTTTTTTAAGTTAATTAAGTGCATTGAAAAAACTGGAAAATATACATTTTATAATTCGGAAAAAATTTCGAAAAATAAATTTTTAATTTGAATTTTCGTATGTTGTTGATTTACCTATTAATAAGGTCAATTAAAAGTCAAGATAATTGTATTAAAAAAAAAAATAATAGACCAAAAATGAAATTCTCTTTGATCTTCAATGAAACGAAAATTTTAATTTTACAGCAGTGCAATCGCATATATAATTAAAAACGAGTACTACAAAAGTAGGTACAAAATACTGCACTATCTCATTTCGAAAATGTTAATTACATAGCCTATATATCCAAAAATAAAGATTTTTTTAGATTATTTTTCTTTCAAGATAATTAATTTTGCTTTGATATTATGACAAAATTACAAAATGCGCTAGACGATATTAATCATGCTCTTTGACTTTGCAAAATTACTTTGTGATCCTTATTAATATTATATTTTTAATAATATTGTTTTTATAAGCACCCATTACGTTGTTATTAAACACTTAATTTATTCAGTATTATGCGTAGAAGTATTTTTAACAATCTCATTAAATTTTTTTTGACATCCTCCCGAAAATAGAACAAACAGGAATTAACTCAAAATCAACTGTTAAATCAGAATGAAATAAAATTAATATATATAGATTTAATGGTTATTACTATTGGTATCAAGTTTTTGTAAAGATAAAAATTTATAGGTCAGTTGAAATGAAATTTTATTACAAAATATCTGTTCGCGAATGTTATATTTTTTTCTCTCTGCGGATATACGATGCTTTTTAACATCGATGTAATTTCTTTGAAATTTATTTGCTCTAAAAATGGATGCTGAAAGACGCATTTGGAACGATTTTTGGAAAAAAATATATTTTGCAAATAGAATATCGTTCGATCTCGAAAAATATTAACCAATATATTTTTATTATTTTTTAATATAAAATATTTGTATTACATTGAAAAATATTGAAAGAAGTTTGTGTAATACCTTCTAAAATCTATGACGTTTATTCTTTGATTACTATCATATGCAGACAAATCTATGCCTATTTTTATAATAAAAATCATAAAAGCAAATACAAGTTCGATAATAACTTTAAGCTATTATTGGAACAGAAACTAAAAATTGCATGTTTCAAACATACTGTGCAAAAATACATATTTACGAAACGATATTAGTTTAACGTATATGCAATCGTATGAGTAAATCTGAAATCTGCGTCAAGTCAGCGTTTTACCGGTTAATCGGATAAAAGTTCATGAAAATCATAAAAATGAAACATATTTTGCAATGTCATGTTCAACCTCATTACCTTAATCCTTTGTATTTCTTTCAAGACACGCGTTTTTAAGAAAATAAGAATAATCGCATTTATCGTAAGTCAATATCTTGATGAAATCTTGTTATTTTTCATCAGTTTAAAAAAATAAATAAGAATTCAAAAATACGTTTCATCTGGTTATTCAAAATGAAAATATAATATATTTTTTGCGATAAATTTTACTGAAAAACGGAACGTATTTGAATATTACAACACATAGCCTAGTTTTTCCCTGGTTTATTCTAATAGATCGTTGTTTTTGAAATGTAAGTAGCATATGTTATAATTTTTGTTTTTCCAGGAAAAAATAATGTATGAGCTGGATTTTTGTTTTTATTCGTGCAAATATTTATGTTAGAGAAATTCTATAAAAAAAATAAAATTTTAATTTTAAATTTTCAGTTTGAAAAATATAAATTAATTTAAAAATTGAAAATAATTAAATATGATAATAATATGGTTGGTAAGTATTTAAAGATTTCTACAAATTTTTAATGTATTTTTGTAACCATATTCTGCTGTAACTTTATCGATGCAACATTAGTCTTTATATTCTTTCAGAATCATTCTTTATAACATAACATTGACTATGATATAAACAAAGAATATATGCTTTCCATAGAAAAATAAAGTAGATTTAAAAAAATGTATCTTAGAGAATATCAAGTACTGAATAACATTTCTTAGATAGGTAAAATATACGATTCTCTGAAGTTTTATCAAAATCCGATTCAAAAAAGGTCGGGAATCTTCTTTTCTAAGTACGTAGCAAGAAGGTTTATAAAACAATTATCCACAAGAGAAATTTAATTTTTGATTTACCCGGGTAACAATGACCTAAAAAGTTCTTCAACTCTCTCCTTAACTTTAACCTAATTCTTTAGTATGCACTTTGCCCTTTCCTAAACAATCTTTTTCTCAAACAAAAAAAAAGGCATTTCTTATCCTCAAAAAGCGTTCTACAAACTATTCTAAGTGAAACGTTCCAAAAAAAATAAGCGAAAGAAAATCAAAGAGAAAGTCAACACAATCAATTCCAATATATTTCCAAAGAATTAATTACAACTTAGGATAAGTCGTTCATCTTGGCATCGAGCCTTTCTATACTTTCAATACGATATGATTATACATCACTTAGTAAAGCATCTCTAAAACAATATAACCAGACGATTTTCAATAATGTCTTGTTCCCCTCTCACTCTCTTTCTCATTCTCATTCTCTTGTCATTTATTTACGCCTAGTGGACTTTCCGCGCCGTTAAAGCGCACCTCGGCAATGATCCACTTATCTAAGCCTGTCATCACGTTGTATATGTCTATACCAAGCACATAACCAAAACCTTGTCGTCAACAACAACTTTGGAAGGAATTCCCTCGGGGCTGATTTCTCTGCATTCGAAATTCGACCTATATATATACATGTATATATATTCTGTCTATATAGATATAGATAGATATACATCTGAATCATGATTCAAATAGCTTTATGTATAGGTATACAGAACTCGTAGTACAAAGTCCTTTTATCTGTCTCGATGGTGTCGACCAATAGTCTCTAACCCATCAATAGTCATAAAGGCGTCAAAGCCTTTTCGAAAACGATGTTGTCAACTATGAAGGAGTATATACCCCCATTTGCATTGTTGGGCTTTTCCGTCCACCTCCGCTCAATAACATAAATGCATCTTCCTTGAAATTTATTGTTCTATATACAGTGGCGCGTCTATATATATGCGCATAAATTTTAGCGGCAGAAATTGGAAATACAATCTGGGAAAATTGATGAAAATTTTCCAACAAAGCTCCTCAATCTCACATCTGGTATTCCATAAAATCATAGTTATAGAAAGTGAATTGAGAAAGCTTTTTCGACATAGTGTAGAGAGATGCTCCAATTAGGCCGAATTTCTAGAAATGAGCTAGTAGTAGGGAAAGAGAAAATCACACTGAACGAATATGAGAGAATGAGGAGGTAGAAGAGTAGTAAGCTAACGTTCCACGGATTTAATGCATGATGAGAACGAGTTTGCATTGCTAGTGAGTGAGTAAAAGGGAGAGAGAGAGAGAGAAAGAACGCATGTGCCTCGCGGATAGGAAATTTCGAAGAGGAAAACTTGGACGTATGCCAAAATAGGCAATACGTATTAGCTCTCTATCTCTCTCTTACTCTCTTGTTGTCTATTATACATATATAAAGGCTCTAGTTTCCCTTCGCTCTTCGTTTTGTTTTCTCTCTGTGTTACACTACTTGTGTCACGCGTTCTCAAACATCGTCCATTTGAAATTCAACCTATAAAGCAGATTAAATTCACGTTTTACCCACATGCCGATATGCATAAACGTTTTGCTTCTCTCTGTTCGTTATGTCATTCTCTTACGGGCTATATATCTATCATCGTATAGACAAAATAATAATACGCAAGGTATGCGTCCCTTTCTACGATCTTGTTGTTCCGAGTCATAGATTCTCCCTCTAAAATGGAAGAGAAAATAATAACGATTTTGGTATCTGACACCTATTGGTTCATCTAAATCATTTTCTCTTTACTTTAAGGTCAAGAGTTGAGGAAAATGGGGAGAGGATGAAATTTCTCGAAAATTCGATATTTTCCAAGGAATATAAAGAATGGGAGGAAGAGAGAAAGTAAGCGTTAATGACAGATTGAAAAAATTACTATGTAGCGTAGCGTACATGATGGATATTAAGTGAAAAGAAGAAGAAGGGAGCTCTTTCCATTTTGATTTCAATTTCCGAGGGAAACCGTTTCATTTTTCTTGCCTCTCGTGCTTCTACTCAATCTTATTTCCGAGCGGTGCGTGAGTGAGGAGAAATCAATTTTATTTTAATTTTTTTTTTCTTTTTGAAGATTCGCGGACACAAATGGTTTGGATGTTGAAGAGTTAAATTTTAAGGGTAATTTTTTTTTTTCATTGAAAAGGAGGTTCTTAAAAAGAACTTTGGGATGGCAATTTAAACGTTTAGGTTGTGATTTCTCGCTATCCTAAATTTAAAGTTTATGACTAAGTTTCCAAGCGAGCGCTCTTAGAGCAGTAAATTTTCAGTATAAGCGAGAAGTGAACTTAACTCCAGATGCCATTTTTCACCCCCTTTTACGAAAAGGCCGCGCCATCTCTTCCCGTTTCAACTCACTTGTGTGTAAGATATTTTTATTTTATATTTCTTTATTCTTTTAAAATTTTTTTCGAAAAGAAAAGTTTTAACTTATTTAAAAAAAAATGTTTAATTGCTTTACCATTTATTTTCAATTCATATTAATGAAATTTTTTTTATATTTAACGTCGCTGTATTTATGCTATGATTGCGATGCTGATTAGCGACGGAGTTTATTCAGTGCGTTTATGAACAAAGCACATGTAACGTACAGTGGTGCTTGTAGAAATCGGCTGCGAGCGGGATTCGAACTCGGGCCCTCGGGTTGCGAATCCATTGCTCTACCGAGTGAGCCACTGGAAACCTTATTGTATCTTAATATTGTGATAGCGTAACAACTTTTAGCAATAATTCATTATAATTAATTTAAAGTTAATCAAAATATTTTTCAAAAATTCAAAAATAATTTTTATATAATAGAAAATATATTGAAAAAATTACATTAAATATTATTTATAACCTTAAAACCAAACGATATAATAAATTTAAAATTTTTTTTCGTTCCTTTTTTTATCTTAAAATTTTATGAAAAACAACTTTTTATTGTAAATTTTGGCTTAAAATACCGATGAAAAAATTTTCAGTGGGTGGGTTAAAATAAATCTAAATATTGTCGTTACTTTTAAAATTTAATATATAACTTAACTATTATAATTTCGTTATTTTCTCCTTAGTTACGTTTGACATGACTGATTAACTTTGACTTCGTGAAAGTTGCACGTGTAATCAGAACTGACGGGAGGGTTCGTACCTGTTATGATTGATTTAAGTAATACCAAAGTGAAAGAGATTGTTAGCCATCATAAAATACAAGATTATATTTTATTTTGCAGATTGCAATAAATAAAAACATTTATTTTAAATAAAATCATAATATTTCTTTACGAAAAATAAAATTCTATAATTTTATTTAATGTTTTACTACTTTTTCAGCTACAATTCTTTTAGAATAAAATGTAAAATTTGAATATTATAATATTTCATCATATATATTATTTCTGGAAATCCCAAGAAAAATATAATAAATTCTAAAAATGCTTATCCTATATAAATACCATTTTTTCGAAATTTTCATTCCATGAATTCATAATTAACTTTATAAATGAAGTCGGAAATTCTGTAAAGAAAGGTTTTCTAAAATGTGCGTATAAATATAGGATTATTATTTCTTTATCTTAATTAACTTCAAGTCTAGTAAGAATTCAAAGCAATAAGCTTCTTGTCAAGACTTCTGAATCCCTTTATACTTAACGTTAAGCATAATGTTGGCTAAAACTATGAAAGACACGCCTTGAAAGCGATTAATAGACGTTTGTTGTATAAATGAAAAATCGACTGTTCGGGGAGTAATTTTCGAACTTGAAATTAACGATTGTAATATATTCTTGATTCCCATTGTCAACAAGGGGGACATTTAAATAAAACGATTCCTTAAGATAGTCATAAAGTAGTTAATTTACTTAATGACGTTTGAGAGTAATATCTTTTTTTCTTATTCTTTTTATGGAACTACTCATTTATGAAAATCTTAGATAATGAAATTCATCAAGTGTTAACTTGAGTTTATTAAAATTACATTTATAAGTTCATTTTCGGACTTCGAATCTTTGTAAAACATTATTATTTCAGATGATCTTTGAGTTATTAAATGAAAACTTCGCCTCTTGAATATTAAATTTTAGTAACTTCCTTTTTATGGACGCGGAAAGATTGCTCCAAAGTTAAATAACGTTAACGCGGACCTTCAGTAGTGAAACAAATAATTAGACTTTTCGTTGTCATGCACTTTTTTTAAAGATGCAATCTTTCTTTGTACTAATTAAAATCCTTTAAATTAGATATTTAACTGATCAAATTATAGTTTAACGTTCGTATTTTATTATTAAATATTTCAATTAGTTATTAATTTTGCAATTAAAAATAAATGGATTGTTTAAAAGATAAATTGAATAATTACGATCTGTCAATTTATTATTGATGATGAAGTATGCAAATACATAAACATTTTTATTTGTATTACAAATATTATTGACAACTAAAACTAGATTTATTTATTTTATATTGTAATGCACATACGAAATCATAAAATTTAAATCAAATTAACAATAAATTTATTATTATTTTAAGAAATCGTTATTAATTAATGTTTAAAAATCTTAAAATCCTCGAATTATTGAAATTCAATGAAAACATCGCATTTCAAAGATTATAATAATTGTGAGAAAAAAGAAGTAGCAATATTTCAAAAAAAAAGGTAAAAAAAGAAAAACCTTATCTTAAAGCTTTTTAAATACCAAACGAGTTAATGAGCTGCGAATAAAGTAGAATTTACGGTGAATTCGTGTCGACTCAGCATCCTGCTATTGCGAGTCTTGAAAAAAAAAATTTTTTTTTTTTAATCTATTTATTTTACTCAACCTTCTCTATTAAAACGTCGTGTGCATTGCTTAAAGAACGTATGACTGTTACTACTGAGATAACCGAATTATTCTCGACTCAAGAGTTCCATACTAATTAAATTATTCGTCTTGCATAAAATTACCTCTTTCTGCTTTTCCTTTTATGTAAAATGGTAAAACATTATTTTTTTTTCCTTGCTCATAAAAAAAAATAGAAAAAAAAATTAACGATGAAATAACAAGAAATAAAGAATAATTACAAAAGTATGATTCAAGACTTTAAACAAATGCTATAAATCACAGTTAAGAGTAAGCTTAAAATATATTTTAAAACTAAGAAAAATTCTTTATCGATCCTTTTTTTTACTCCTTTCTCTTTATTTTTTGTTCGCCTTCGTCCTCGGGTATACTTTTGCTCTTACGGAAACAAGAAAAGTACGAAAGAGTTACTAAGTGCTTCAGGCACTTAGTAACTTTGTAACGCGTACATCTTTTCTCTCTTTCTTTCGGACGCTGTAACAGGATAATAAAAAAAGAAAATAGAAAAAAAAGCCACACAGGAAGTTCTCGTTAATTTTACGTAGTTTTAATCTGGCAATCTTTTATAAGTCGATAATATGACACGAGTTACCAGCTTTACCTTCTTTTTTTATGTTTTACAACTATTAAGTAAGTCACCTTCAAAGTGATATTCATTGAAAATTTTATAACTTTTTACTATAATTATAATAATAATTAATCCGTTGGCTGTATTTAATTACTGTTGTAGCCAAGCAACTTCTAACAATAATTGATTATAGTTTATTAAAAACTAATCAGAAAATTTTGAAAAAAAATAATACATTTTTTTTAATATCTTAAAATGTTATAAGAAACAACTTTTTATTATAAATTTTAGCTTAAGATGCTCATAAAAGAGTTGCGGTGTATGGGTTAAAAATAATTAATTTTCGTTCTTACTTTCATATAAGATTATTCTTTTGTTTTTGAATTTAAAAGTATTATTAGCTAATACCAACAGAAATTTAATTAAAAGGATTTAAATTTCAAGCACTTGAATAATCTGCATAACAGATTAAGGGACTACCGAAAATCTGTACTTCTTAAATTGCCCAAGGAATTTAAGTAAAGTCTTTATGAAAAGTCCGGCCATTAAGAGCTATTACATTATCTTTTTTAGGCACAACCGCTACACGGAACTTTCTTATAATAATTTATTTTTATATCCGTACTACTTTTTTATGCTAATGTTTATAATTTTAACGTTTGACATTTAATGTGGCGAATATTTAAAAATTTTTAAATGATATTCCTGAAATATGATAAATATTCTCTATATTTTATGTGAATATTCGTTCTTTATGTTGAAATTATATCGTCCAGTTGTTATAATTTATTATATGTTTTTTTGTGCAATACAGAATAAGAAAAGCCAATGTTTTGTGAATAAAATTTCAAAATAGATTAGATTAATATTCATAATTGTTTAATAAATTGCCATTATTATTCCGAAAACGAATATTAATTTCAATTATTATTTGCCCTTATTATTCAATATTTAAGTTTAACTTTTTTAAGGTGCTAAACTTATTGTATTCTGCAACTAGTTAAAAACCGTTTAAAATTAAATTTTAATTAAAACTTTCATTTTAACAAAACTAAATTTCCAAACTACTTCATCTTCTTTTGCATAACAAAAAAATAGAAGAAGAAGAAGTAGAAGAAGAAAAACAAAATCAAAATTATCCTGCAAGATACCGACTTTTGCAATCTTTTTTTTTCAGAAAACCTCCCGGACTTTGAGAGTTTAAGCACGAATTCCTCATTAACTTGCGGCTCACTTTTAAAGCTAGGCAATTTTTTTTTCTCTCTAAAACTCTGCCAAACTACCCAATACGTATACGCTTGCACAGTAGCATACAGACAGACACACGTGTGTGTATGTACACATACAATTTGTTTTTTTATTACCAAGATTTTTCTCTTTTTTTTATTGCGGTAGGGTATATACGTAGAGCTTGAAAATTCATTTTCAATGCTTAAGCCTAGGTCTTCTCTTCTTATACGTTGACTTCTTTATGTTTCCGGATGGCTGGCATCATTTTTGCTAATCTTTTCCCCTTTCCCTATTTTCCATTTAATTACAATCAATTTCAGTTTCTAACAGCAGCTGTAGGCAGTAGTGGTATGTCGTTAAAAAAATTTTTTTTGAATAACAAAGAAGACCTTTATATTCTATATCTTCTAAAAGTCGAGCGAGCAAATTGAAAAGAAAAGAGAAAATAGAGTAAAAAGGAAAAGTTAAAGAAAATGACGAGAGAAAAAGGACGCACGTAGATTAGCTACACGTTATAGTTTGAATATTCAAGAGAAGCGCTCATGTCTCGAGTTAAAAAGATATATTACAGTGGCGCAAGATGAAACGAAGAAAATTTTGTAAGACCCCCTCACCCTCTACCTATTTAAATGACTTTTGAAAAATGTAGTTTCCGAAGCTATTCGTTTTAGGGGGGAGGCTATTCCTTTGAAACGTTTTTGAATTAATTTTGTTAAACCATTAGTTGAGCAAGTCGACGAGCGTAAATTTTAAGATAGTCTTGACTGTTTTATTCAACGTTGTAATTAGTTCGTTTTATGGCTATTCATTTTTTAATAGGTCATTATAGCGAAGGAGAATTTATGATTTAAGAAAATTAAGATGAATTTTGATAATTTCTCATGTCAGTTGGTATTTTTAAAATAAACAGGATATACTAAAGAACACATCAAGAATGTTATTTTTAGTTTGTAATTAAGGCATGACTTTCTTACATAAAATTAAATGTGAATTATAACATTGACGCTTTGAAGCGAAAAGGTTTTATAAAATATTTAAGACGGCTCAGAATGATGTTTTTAAACTTACAGAAAAGATATTTGTTATGTAAAATTCCGTGAAAATGATTCAAACTTTATATTGTATATTTAATTTTCATTACTTCACATTTATAATTTCCAGATAAATTCAATTTGTTAACTTTTCCGCTTTGTTAAAAAAATTTTTTTTTCAATTTAATATTCAATTACAATTGAAATTATCAGCCCCTTTTAAATATGTACTAAAGTAGTAGATATAAGTATTCAAAACTATTCCTCTGAAGTCTAGAATTGCAAATTTTTGGTACTTACACTTTAGTTTCCATCTTATTAATTTACGAATACCTTAGTCTGACAAGTTTGCTACTCTTTAATTTTAATCAGTTCATCAATGTGATGATTAATTAGCGAATTAGATAATATTCGTTATCAATTATTAGAGTGATGAATTTACTTTTTTTTAATTTATTTTCAAAAATTTGCATACTTTCAAATCGGAAATTAAAATTTTTTTCTTTTAAAAATAGTATATTGTATCTGATATTCTTTGCATAACAATATTAAATCGAACAATATTTATATACAGCCTTCATTACATTCTCTGTGCAAATATTGAATTTCGTTATTATTAAAAATTTGAACAAATATTTCATACAATAATATGAACTCAGTTTAAAATTTCTTATTTGCATTAGATTTTTAAAAATAGATTCGCATGATAAAAAAAAAATTTATCAAATTGAAACTCATCATTTTTTCAGATACTTGTTATGCTAGTTATTTTTTTTTATTACAATGTTATTTTTTTATAGAAACAAGTTTTTTATAGAAATGTATACTACACTATCTAGATGAGCTAGAATATATTATATTCTGTGAAAGATTAATATACTTAATGTACTGTTTACTATCAGTATAATAAAAATTTGTATACGTACGATGCTGCAAGTGAACTTAAAAAAAATTGCATTTAATCTTATTAAAAAAGTATACACCAAGTTTATCTCCGAGGTATAGTAATTATTCTTCTAAAAAAATTGTTCATTGTACATTACAATCAACAGAAGTTTTAATGCTTTTAAGACTAATAAATAACAAATAATTGATTAATTTTTAATTACTTCGGAAAAATGATACAGCAACCATACAAGAAATTTCCAAAATGTAATTTAAAAATGCAAGATAATATCTACAACGAATTTTCGTCAAATGATTCTACTTCAATTTGTTTTCCAATCCAACATAAAGCATATAGCTACGTAACTTACATAAAAAATTCAGTACCAAAAAACATACCGACAACTCCATCAGCCAAGAAAACTTTTGCCTGCTCTTTTCAAAAAAAAAAAAAAGCTTTTTCCCCGAATCTTGAAAAGCATCAGACCACAAACTACTCAAAAACTGCACAAGAGTTAAGTCAAAAAAAGGACCTCATATATACATGTATATAAAGATGTATGTTAAAAAGATATGTTGAAAAAAATTTTTCTTTTAACGTTAAAACGAAAATATTTCTTAAAAATATTCTTTCCATCATAAGACAAGATGCATCACAGGTCAAGACACCAAAATTCCTATATCCAAGGACTGCATTTGGTTTTTGGGGAAGGACTTCATGTCAACCTCGATTACGTTTCATAAGAACTGAAAGAATAAAGAGAAGAAGAAGATTCCCATGAGCTGCACGTTACTTCAGCTTTTTCGAAATCCAAATAAAAGTAACGCGAATGACGAAAAAAAATAACGCGAAACTCACGATAAAAAAAAAACTAGGAAGCAAAAGTATCGAGGTCGAGGTGGATTCGTTATGTATACAGAAAGTGTATATAACAAGTCTAACGGAAACCGAGTCACTTTTTCCTCTGTTGATCCCTTTCATCCCTTAAATCGTGACAGTCGCATACCTTTTCATTTTAACTTTCTTTAAGACTCTTCTTATTTATTTATATTTTTTATCTTAAGTCGTACCTCTTCCCCCCCCCCCCTCTTTCTTTTATATACATTTATCTATTTTTCACTTTATATTTTATATAAAATTTCTCCCTTGTATTTGCTTCACGAAGCTTTGCGACACTATATGTGTGTGCATGCTGACTCCGCCTTCTGTGTATATACGTCCCGCGAGGCGGAAACGTGCCCGCGTTACCGATACTCGCTACGGGGATTCCCACCCTTACTTACTTTGCTTCAAACCTCACCCACGACCTCGTCCATCCCTTATTCGTATATACTCTTACGTGTCTAAGTATGTGTCTAGTTATGTATGTGTGTGTATGTGTGTGGGTAAGAGAAGCAAGCCACGCTTCTTATTTCTCGGCACGTTTCGTCCGTAGCGAGCAAATAGATACCGAAGCGTTTTCTTTTCTATATCTTTCTTTTTCTCTCTCTCTTATACATATATACGCTCACACTTTTGGCCCCGTAAATCTTGTAGGTGTAGAGCAGCAGTAGCACATCTCTTCGAAGAGAGAAGAAGCTGAGCTGTGTTGAAAGGCCAACTTGAAGGAACCAGAGCGTACGGATTTCCGTGTGCATTTTATAGCTTCAGAAAAAGCACTATGCAGAAACTTTTCTCTCTCTAACACACACATACTCTTTTCTCTTACTGCGATCAATTTCTATCCTTTACTTTCATTTCTTCTTAAATAAATTGCGTAGTATCTTTTACCTTCTTCTTTGCTACCGCTGTATAGCTATGTGTTACTTTTTTTTTTCTTTTAACCTTCTTCACAACTGTCTTTTCTGTCTTCCCCGCTATTGTTTGGCATTCTTTTCTTTAGTTCCTCTTTTCTCTTTTTCAACTTATATATAGCTCATTAATATTCTGTTTTCCACGAAAAACACATATATCCATTTGCCCCTTTCTTCGGTACATTATACATATATTTTTTTCTTGTTACGCGCATACATGCGGAGGATATATAAGAGATTTACGTGAGGTCTGATTTTTAATTTATGTTACTTGATAGTATTGAAGTAGAAAGGATAAATGAGATTTTCTTTTTTCATCTTCCTCCTTTTATTTTTTTATTAAAATGTAGCTTTAACAAATCGTCGCTTAATTAAAACTATGAACATTCTGCATTTGCGAATATGTAAGCAGCAAAGAAAGTTTAATATATTTTCTTGTTTTAATGAAATAACCTACTCGTGTTAAGAATTATTTACAGTTTTTTCTTAATTTAAATTAATTTTTCATTAAATATAAAATATGTAATTATTTTTATTGTTAAAAAAATGTATAATTTTTCATAATCTAATTAAATTAAAAAAATTAAAATAAATATCATGTGAAATGATTGTAAGTTTAAATTGAAAAATTTTTTAATAGCATGTACAACATATGTTACGAAAAAGTAGAATGTCTCGAGTTTAGTCAGCCTTATTACTTTACGATAAAAGCTAATTACAAAGGATAACAATAGCATCTTAAATTTAAAATGGTTATAACATGAACAAATTTAATAGCTTGAAAGAGCTTATTGTTTTCTTAGTAAAAGACTAAATGATATTCAAACTTTAACGCTAATTAACGCAAGAACAATGTCATTTTATGTTACCCTAATTTCATTAGTTTTGTTGACTTTTTAGGTTGTGTTAAATCTAAATGATTTTTAATTGTTATATTAATATGCATACACGTTAAAGAAGTTAATTTAATACTTTGAAATTTTAACAAAAAATGAAATAAATAAATTAAAAGTCATCCTTAACAAATAAAGTTACAATATTAACTTTTTAATGAACAAACGTTAAACATCATCTTCATTTCTCAGCCATACCTATGCAAACCAAATTTTCAGATTAACCGAGCAATAAATCATTCTAAAAACAACATCCCATTACGTGACATCGCATTAAAAATTCAAGCTTAAAATTTCTCATTCCTTACTTCCCGCTACTTCCATTATGTTATCCTAACAAAACACGTGCTTTTAATTCATTGATCCCTTATACGTTTGATAAACTGTCAGTTATTATTGTTCGATGTATAAGTAGTAATGTTTTAAACATAACTTGCTCTTTTAACATTAGTATTTAGCGAAAGAGGCATTTTATTTGTTATATCAAGGTAGAGAAACAAGAAATCGTAGGAAAGCTCTTTTCTCTTTCCTTATAATACCTGCTTACAATTTCAATGAAAGCTTCTGTGTATGATTTTGCTTATGATTCCCATTCACAGTTCATAAGCGTTTCAAAACAATGTACTTCAAATTTTTTCTACATTCAAGTGTTGTTCTACGAATCCGAACCGAGTATGTTTAATTTTTTAGTGAAATGTTGACTTGAACAAGATGGATAGGTACTTTGTATGTTAAAAATACGGATATTTGGTTTAATTTTTAACGAAGAGATAAAACAAGATTTTGAAATCTAAATTTAAAATTTATTGTGTAGGATATTGGTGTATTAATAAATTATCTTATGTATATTGGGAAATTTTTAACATTAGGTCATCGATCGAACGAAAAAAAAATAAAAAAAAAGGGTTTTCAATATTAAAATTAATTTTCCGATATAAAGGTTTTTTTCATGTATATTATTAAAACAACGTAAACTTTGTATTATGTATGTACTTTTTTTATTTTCAAAATTGAAATTTATGAAAATTACGGTGCATTAAAAATAATTAATAAAATTATATTGCTGAACTTGTATAAAATAAATTGCCACTGTATTACTGAAAATGCTGATTTTGGATTATTTTAACGAAAATACAAATTCACTTTTATGCTTCTATGATATCAGAATATTCGAGAGTTATTTAATTCCCTTGTATCTTTGGATATTAAAATTATTATATCATCGATATTTTATACTTATACTTCAATTTGATACGTTGAATTTAAAAAAAAATTATATATAACAATATTCAATAAATACTTTGAATTTTTTTTTTTTTTTTATTTAACGTCGCTGTATTTATGCTATCATTTTGATGCTAATTAGCGACGAAGATCGTCAGTGTGTTTGTGAACAAAGCACGTGTAATGTATAGCGGTGCTTGTATCATTCGGTCACCGAGAGCTGGATTCGAACTCGGAACCTCGAGATTACGAATCCATCACTCTACCGACTGAGCCACTGACAACCTCTTACTTTGAATTTTAAGTCACTATACAACTTGCTTACATCAATAAGCTTGTAATATTTTATTGAACGCTGTCAATTTTTAGAAAGAAACACTATCGTAAGAATAACGAATCTGTTATTCGAAATTTTATTGAAATTTCAATGTACATATACGCATGTATTTTCGTTTATGTTTGTGCAAGCGTATTTTCCAAACGCGTAAGAATTTGCAAACAAATTTTTACTGTCAACGTTGCTAAACTATAAATTATCACGGAGGAAATGTTGATAAAAATTACAGTAAAAAATGCTTAAAAAAATTACCCTGTCAATCAATCTTGGGAAGAAATAAAGGTTATAGAATATTTAGTAGACATTGTTATGAAAATTATAAGATTGTCAGAGTAAAAATTATCGCATGCAAAATTATGTTAAAAATAATCTAAAAAATTTATTTAAAACGGATGTTGACAAGTTTAGATTTACCGAACAAATGGAAATCAACGCAAATCTCTCATGATTGACTTCAGGATAAATTTTATATAGAAGTACGATCTAAATTACTCGGATACAGTGGTAAAAATTTTTTAATCTCTTGATGAATATTTATAAAAAGAGAATGCGCACGAACATGTATAGCAAATAAAGAAATGCAGGGAAACATACAAAATTGTTATTAATGTTTACATTTAGTAAAAATATGAAAATGAAAAAAAAAAAATTAATGTGTGGAAATAGAAGGTAATGTGAGGAAATTATCGATAAAAATTGCAAAAGTAAGTGAAAAAATCAAGATATTGGCTGACATTTAGAACAAATAATATAATAATTAAATACTTTTTTTTTTCTTAATGCAAAGTTGACTAATTTAATTTAAATTTTGTATAACTTCGTAAATTTCCTGATAATAAAAAAAAACTGTTTTCTACCAAAATTCTACAAATTGCCTCATGGGCATCCTCCTTTTTTGTAAAGATCAATCGTTATTTTTACTAGATGTAAAGGTAAAATTGATAAACGGTTTAATAAATATTTTAATGTTATATAAAGTTAATTTAAAATTTATCTGTAAAGGATTCCCGAAAGTCATTTTGTTCTAAAATTACCATGATTCTCATTAGAAATATATTTTCCGCATACGCATATATGTTGATAACTTCAAAAATATTAAAATTCAAATTATAATAATGCAATGCGTATGGATGCAATGTAAATATCTCAATAAATTTACCATTTAATTTTTAACTTTTTGAAACAATTTCAAAATTGCTGGTAATTGAAGTATAGATTTTCATTAATCTTTTACAATTTTATTAATATTAAAAATGAATTTTATCGAGAACAGCTAGTACATATTTGCAAATTAAACGAGGTTCAGAAACTATGTATATGTAACTAAACTTTGTTAAGCTTTGAATTTTATTAAAAGCAAAAAAAATTGTATTTTAAACAACAATATAAAACTGCAATAAATTTTATAGAATAAAAAAATAGACATTTAACGTTTTCACGAAAAGTTAATGAGTATTAATAAAATTATTGAATTTTAAATACTTTAATATTTCTAAATAATTTTCAGCGCAAAATGGATTAATCAAATTATTTTAAAATTTAAGAGGAAAATATTTAGTCAATAATGAAGTGCTTTTAAGGCTCTTTAATATTAAATAACCCTTTAACCTTCCCTTTAATTTATAAACCAACTATAAATATTACGTAAAAGCGCAAGCATGAAAACGTTAGAAAATATGGATAAAATTCATAATAACAAAGATTATTAACCTTTTAAAGTCTGGAAGAACGTAAATATCAATTTCAATTTTAGTTTTTATTACACTCGCTTACATAATAAATTAAAGTGAGTATTATACATCTCACATTGGAATTCTAACACTAAATTTATAAAAAAAATTGTAAATACTTGAAAAACTGAAAAACCTTTTATAACATTAAGTAAATAGGAACAGATCATAAATTCTTCATACACAATTTCAAAACAATTATTCAACAATTTCTAGATCTGGGTATTAAAGAGTTAAACTTTCCACGTATAATCTACGTAAACAGTAGAGATTAAAAAGACATTGTTGTATTTTAATATTTACAGAATTACAAGTATTAAAATTTCATGTTGTAACATGAATGCTATAAATGTCATAAAAATATTTATGATTATTATATATATTTATTTTATCATAAAAAATCCATTTTTTTATTTTTGAATGATTATGAAATAAAAGTCATGTAATAAATATTGATATATAATCCATTAAGATTAATAGTTAATTTCATTAGCACGAAAAAATCATATTTTTCGAAAAAACATAAATTTCGTGTTAACTCAAGCGTTGCATAGATAAATTATATGTTCTTTGAAATAACTTTAGGATTAGATAAACGTAGAAAAATGTTCTCATGAATAAATAAAAAGTACTACTGTAAAAAAAAAATAGTAAAAAAAAAGATCAACGAAATTTTTCACACTGTCTCAACGAGAAAATCCTTTAACCCTCTTGAGATGAAAACCTACATAATTCGTCTAAAATACATAGTTTCCGCATGTACTTAAAATACAAGAGTGTTAAAAAAGAATTTTTTTTTTCGTTACCCGCGCATTTTATACCGAGTATTTTCATTTTTATGTAGATATTTTAGGATTTTAAAATACATTATGCAAGTTAGACATTTTATAGAATATTACAAGATAATCTTTTTTATAAACTTCCTGTTTCTTTTTTCTATCGTACAAAAGGTGGAAATAAGACTATAAAAATAGTAGAAATTTTTATTTACCATAAAATCATCGTTATCGACGTTTTAACAAGTATAAAGCAAAAGTCCGAATTTTTTCGACTATCCAAGAAACGTCGTGAGCACACAATTTATCCTTTTCTCAAATCTTTTACAAAGAGAGAAAATTGATATTCCGAGCAGTCATGTGTGCTTACTTCCTTTTTCCGGTACTGTCCAAAAAAAAATTTTTTCTTCCTTTATTGTCAAGTCCTTTTTTTAAGGACATTCCGAAAAAAAGAAGAATTTCCTTCAACCAAAAGACGTTTTTAGATACGCAAGCAGGGTATGTAATGACATTCTTTAGAGGAACTTATATGCAAGACGCATAAACGTATGTATGAAAGTTTGATAGAGAAGAAAAATAAGGAAGAAGTGGGTTTATACACGCGAAGGGAAAAAATTTAGTCAGAAGGCAAAAATGGTATTCCTCCTTGAATTTCCGATGCGGAACTACTCTCTTGGATCCTTTAACATTTCAGAAATGGTACATAACACTGCCTGTTTTCAACGTAGAAATTCGCTTGCTTTTGACGCGCGTTAAGGTTAGTAAGAAACGCAAACGCGTATATATATATATATATATATATATACACCTAAACGCGAAATGTGGGGTAATGTAATGTAAATACGTAAAATAAATTTTGTAGAACAATTTAATTACGGTTAAACGTTGAGTTTAAGCTTTAGCAACATTATTAACAATAATTTTACGTTTATTATGAATATTTGTATAATTTAGGTAATCTTTGATATCTCAATTTATAGATGAGCAAACATTAAAATATAAGTAATTTCAAATTAAATGTATATAATTAAGGTCGCGTTGATTACATGAATTGGGTCAAAAATTAGTCCAACTAAAAATCCTAACTCTTTAAGTATAAGTAGAAATTTTGAACACTCGAATTAATAAATTAATAAGGAGTATTATAATAATTTTCATTCAAAATAATTGAAAAATGTGCAAAAAAATTCATAATTCATATTATAATTTGTAAAATACGACGAAAAAAGTTAAATCATTAAAAGTAACGTTAACTCTTTTTTTCTTCATTTCAGTTTTTTTGTAATTCGAATTTTTCGTTCAGTATTATTTTATTTCATTTTTAAAATGTCGTCGGAAAATTCTATAGTTTTATCAAAAATATTGTTCAATGATTCATATCTTTTCTATCAAGATATGAAATTTTCAAAATTTCTAGGAAAAAGTCTGCGTTGATAAATCAATGGAGAACGCTCAACCGAAGATTTTTATTTCAAGAAAACTAAATTTGAAGAAAAAGTGTTAACTATTTTTTATCTATTTTGTATTATTTTACAAATAATAAAATAATTTTTAAAACATACCTTGTAAAATTTACTATTGTGAATGAAGAATTATTTTGATGCTATTTCTTGTTTTATAAACTGTATCATTCAAAATTTTAAAATAATATCTGTTTATGCAGTCAATACAACTTTAAATATTTGCAATATCTAAAATTCTAAAAAAACCTTTTTCATTGTTTCTTATAGATCCTTTTTTTTAAATTTAGCAAAATTTAATAAAACTGAATTTTCTAAATCTTCAAGGAATAAAAAATATCCTGTTTTTTCTTCACTAGTGAGATAAAGTAAGCTTATTATTAACATGAAATTGAAATTCAATTCACAAGAATATATTAATAAATAATATATTTTTCCAATAAAGTAAAGAATTTGTTAAAGCTCAAAATTTGTCAAATTTACAATAAGTAAGTTAACACCAATGTAAGAAAAACATCCCTCGACTACTATCAAAATATGGTAATTTTTCTGCATACATAAAATGATGCAAATAATATCTACAAAAATATATCTTGTTATTCTTCTTATTCAACATCATAACAAATATTGACATTCCCTCTGTAATTGGCATAAGTAGCTAATAAAGTCTAACCTAAATTGGCAAAGATGTACAAAACAATCCATAAAAGCAAAAGATTGTATAAACAAACTCATTAAAGATACACTCAAATAAATCAAAGGAAACAAAAGCAAATGACATTATTTTCGAAATATGTTATGTGTAGCAACTTTTATAAGAAATGTAAACATTAAATATACTGACACTTCCGAAATCTCAACTGGTCTTTATAAGACAAGAAAAACCAGCGATAATATTACTTGTGTACACATAACATAAAACGTGTTAAAAGGATAAGTGACGAAAAAGAAGATCAACGGATATATTATCATCTCGGTGTCAAGGGAAGTAAAAGAAGAAAAATAAGAAAAGAAAATAAATGTCAGACCCTAAAACTTATAAATTGCAATGCATGTACAAATATATACTTGACAGAAAAGTTTTTAAGAGGATAGCAGTGTCCATCAAGAGAGAAAAAAAAGATAACATCAATGCACAATACAAGATAAAAAAGAAAGTAAGTGTTATAGTTTTTGAGCTTTTTTTTAAACTGCTTGAGAATCGAAAAGTTTCGATGAAGAATTCTATGTTGTACAAATAAAAGTAACGGGTAACATTTAAAATTGTATTTAGAGATAAACTTTTCAATATCCAACATTATCCCCTTATATTATAATATAAAAATAAAAGTCAAATTTAACGATTCGTTAACTCGTAACAAAAATCAATGTAAAAAATTTTTTTTTTAATATTCAATAAATTATAGTACACTAGTATTTTTCTCTATGATGGCATTCTTCTCATGCCAGAACTATATGGGAGATAGAAAGAAAGTATCGATTTTTCTTCTCTGACCTTGAATATCTAAAGAACCTAAGAGGGTAAAAAGAACTATATTATAAAAAAAAAGAAAAAAAAGTCAGTTACACCGAAAAAGATAACAAAGTGAAAAAAAAGTGAAAAAAAATATGAACTTTATTAGATTGAAATCCATTAAACTTTTTTGTGAAATATCGAACTCCCTCTTTTTTTTTCTTTTCTTTCTTCGCTGTCCTCCACAATTTATTATGCCGAAATAATACAATAGATTGATTAAACGTCATTTCCACTGTAGAAAACAATTCGGTAAGTTATAGTCAATAGTTCTTTTTTTTCTTCCTTCTTCTTGTTCTATATTTCCTTTCTCTTCTGTATATACATACGTATATACTAGAATATGAAAGCATATATATATATATAAATCAAGGGACTGTGGGGATTCGGATTTTTCGCCTGGGCAGCTTCCGCGTCATGCCAAGTGACTTAAGTTAATGGTATAGATCGAGATTTCCTGTGACGGGTTTTCAAAGTATAACAGAGAGAGAAAGAAAAAAAAAGAACAAACGCATTGCAAAAGTTTCAGGAGAAAGAAAGAAAGACAGAGATAAAGGAAACAAGAGAAAGGAGAAAAAGTTAATGGACAGGGAGAAAGAAAGAGAGGACACTATACGGATATACGCTTTCATTTCTCTGATAAAAATGTATATAGTGTGTTCTAAATGTAAAAATGCGTTTTATTTTTTTTATTTTTTTTTTTTTTTTTTGTGGTAAATGAAGAGAAACTGACCGTACAGCTTGAATATATTTATATCAAAGTTTTTACTAGTAAAGCTTTTTTTCGGTTTTAGTTATGGCAATTTTTCATGAATAGTTTAAAATGATTTTTATGAGTTGGACGATGCATTATTCGTTAAATCTTTTGAAATAAAAACTTGGAAATAAGAATAAACGGTTTAAAAATAACGGTTATTTTACTTAAATTTTATTTATATCTTAAAATAACTTATGACTATATTATATTAATATTGTAAAAATTAACAATTTCAACATTAAAAAAAATTTAATTGTGTAATTTAATATGATTTATATTGTTCTGATTATCTCCGATTACATCAGAAAAATTGTATACAATATTTACGTTTTCATTAAAAATTTTTTAGTTTCAAAATTAATAATATGTTTCTATATTCTATTATAATATTATAATTTAATTAGGAAATTAATTTCAAATTTTAATCGTTTTGTCTATAATTATAAACGCTTTCCAAAATTGATAAATTATTCATCATTTGTCCCTCTAAGGATTTAAATACAAAAATTACTATATATTTATTTCATATATCAATGTTACAGATTGAAATAATTAATGAATGCAAATCTAAAAAATAAAAATAAAAAAGAAAACAAGAAATACATTTAGAAAATGAAAACGTGACGCTGAACATCATGCGTTAAAAAAAAAAGTCTGTATGCATAAACATTTGTGTCAAGCATCCTCATAAATCACTCGTTCAAAGAAAACGTATATATGCGAGACAACGTTCATGGATATACGGAAAATATTATGTTAGCTTCACCAGTTAAAAAATAGAAATTTTTAAAAACTTGAAAAATGGTATACTTAGTTTTTGTTACGAAATTGTTTCAAACGATATTTTTCCTCGAATTTTTTTTATTTAAGTTTTTGAATTATTCAATGAATATTTTGTGCTGGAAAAAATGTTTGGATTTAGGATATTTTTTCAAAAAATTTTATAAATCAAAAACAATCAATTTTTACGATGTATGAGTTAAATTTCTAGAAGTGAAAATTGAAATGAAAAATATGTTGAAATAAATTTACTTTATCAGAATTTTTTATTGAAAAATATACAGTTTTCTCTATAATAAATTGGATTGTAATCCTATTATAAAATGTGGCTCAACGTCTATTATTTAAAAAAAAATAAATGATCATCATTCTGTTATTTTATAAATATTTATAAAATCAATATTTAATAAACGTATTTTGTAATGAATACCATAAATATCACATATTAATTATTATTAAAAAAAAATATCAATTATGCTAAGACCATTGAATTACTCGTAATATAATAATTTTTATAAAAAAATTATTTTTTCATTGCAAACATTAAATACAATTTCTTATTCATTTTTAATATTTATACAGATCACGGCCAAATTAGGCCCACTTACGGGGCTGTTACGGAATGACTTTCTAAAAAATCATCGTCGAAAATCTGTCTCCGCTATCGCCTCTCCCGAGTTTAGTTATTCACATTTGATTTAGGGCCGCACCGAATTCATGCTGCAAATTAAAGTTTAATCTTTGTTTTTTCTTATATTTACATTTAATTTGATGTAAGAAGGTGTAGATTAGTAAATTTTTTAAATATAGTAAAATTGATTTGAATTTTTAATTGATAATATTTAATTTATTTATTTTTCAAATATTATGTTTCATATGATGAATAATAAAAAGTTAATTTTAAAATAATTTATATATTTTTTTAAATCTTAATCAATTAACAGGAATATAGTTTCAAATCTAACGTGAGTTATGAATCACTCCAGCGAGGATCAAGTCGTAAGAGTAGCGGTAACGTTCGAACAAATCATAGGGAAAGAAGACCTAAATCAGGTGGATCTAATTTGGTTGTGGACTGTATGAAGATTAAATAATCTTTCCGCATGTAATAACATGTAAATAAAATTAAAGTATCAAAAGTAACATAATATATCACCAATAAAAAAGCTTTTACAATACAAATTTCAGTATATAGATTATTTAAACAGATATTGAATGAAAAAAAATTTAATTGAATATTTTATATTGGTTATAAACAATTTTTCTGAATATTTTATAAAAAAATTGAATGCACCTAGAAATATTTATATTAAAATTTTTTTTTTAATTTAACGTCGCTATGTTTATGCTATCATTGCGACGCTAATTAGCGACGGAGATCGTCAGTGTATTTGTGAACAAAGCACGTGTAAAGTACAGTGGTGCTTGTATCAGTCGGTCGAGAGCGGGATTTGAACTCGGAACTTCGAGATTACGAATCCATCGCTTTACCAAGTGAGCCACAGACGGCCTCTATTTAAAATATTTAATCATAATAATTAAAACAAAAAATTATTTTAAATAATGCATATCTTAAAATAAAACCATTACGCACATACTCAATTTAAATTTTTAAAATAATTTTTTTTTTTTTATTATTTGACGTCGCTTTATTTATGCTATCATTGAGATGCTAATTAACGACGAAGGTTTTTAGTGTGTTTGTAAAAACAAAGCACATGTAATGTACGGTAGGGTAAATGTGCCAGTTACCGTGGGTTTAACGTAACCTCTTACAGATTTTATCAAATTAAACAGATTTTTCTATTAATGCTCGATAACTATTGATATCAGTTATAAACGTTGAAGCATCTTTTATTTAATAAGCATGATTGATTAATTATGTATAGAAAAATATTTGAAATATTATTAAAAATATAAGAATTGATGCATGCGTCAAATACCGTGTTGCTCAATTTTCAGATTTCTATATACCGTGTGTCAGTTTCCGCGCCCCCAACTAAATGCGTTTTGTCAGTAAGCAAGCCCTCGATCAAATATCGAGCGTCGAATACCGTGCATTTTTCGTCGATTTATCTTTTTTTGAGGTTATGTTTTCTTCGATGCTCACATGTTAGAGGGCACGATAACTAAGATTATACAAAAAAATTGGTTCAGTTATCGTGCACGATAATTGAATCATATGCTTAAATCTGTTCCAGTTACTATTGGGATCTGACATGGGGGCGTGGTCTAAGCTAAGATGGCGTACCATAGTATACAATTTACATTGTCATATATGGAGCAAGTACCTGTTTTTGTTAATTATGAATATTTCTGTACTGTTGGGCAGATACTAATCCTACCAAACGTTATTTTATAAAAGATGAACAAGTTTTCAGAGCAGGACATATAATAAAATACGTTAAAAATAACAAAAATATCGGTGATATAATAACCTTTTCACGCAAGACATACAAGAACATACAAGTCGCATCAACGAACGCTTTCTGCTTGTATGCTACTATTCGTTCAGATTTTATCCACCAGAGAGCGTCTGGTCTATGTCAGATCCCAATATTTTATAAATAAATAATAAAAAATATTTTAAAAAAGCAAATTGTAAGTTTTTTCGAAATTTGTAAGTATTTTATTATAGTAAAATGCATATACATATTATGAATATACATTTTTTAATACTTTAAATGATTGAATTAAACATGCAATTCTTAAGCTTTTTGATAACGCGCGCACTAAAAACGCATAAATCACGTTACAAAAATTTCAAACATTATTTATACAATATAAAACGTCGATAAATTAAATTTTTATTTTTCTAATAGTTAAATTATACTTCAAAAATATTAAAAAAATTTTTTTGTATTATTGATTAAGGCTTAAACCTATCTTAATGTATTAAAATATCGAAGGAGCACGGTAGTCGGGGGGGGGGGGGCAACGATAACTGGCACACTTACCCTAGTGCTTGTATCAATCGGCTGCGAGCGGGATTCGAACTCGGGACCTCGAGATTACGAATCCATCGTTCTACCGATTGAGCCACTGAGGACCTCTCTAAAATAAATTTAGATAAATTTATTTAAGCAGCATTGAACAATCAAGTATTATTTGCATTTAGACAACAACGCTTACCTATAATTTGTATCCGATTATTAACAAAACAAATCAAATTTCAATATGTTTTTAATCCGTTTTAAATTCATAACGAAATACTCTCGGAAATACTATTTTAAGAAATCTAGTGCATAATATGTAAATTTTAATTTCGTTCAACAATAAATCGTTCATTATCTTTATTAATCTATTTTCTATTACTTTTACTTCATATCTGTGCTTTTCATAAACAACAAATTAATTCTAGTAAAATAATTGATAATGCTTAATTTTGTTTTTTATTTTTACAAATTGTTGCAAAGAATATCGTTAAAACTCAACTCACTGTTTATTCTGAATATGAGAATAACGATATAATTACAATTTTACGCTAAAATTTATAGTGATTTATCAAAATAAATAAATATATATTTAAATAAACTTAATTAATATGTATTATATTGTTAAATAAATTGTTTTTTTTATCTAGTAACAATGCTCCAATTAAGTGAAAATCAATATTTAATAAACACAAATGATCCAGTATAATTAAAAAATTATTGTTCTAAATAATTTGTATGATAGAATCGCATTTACAACGATACATTTCAACAATAAAAATAGGGAGTTCATAATTTCGTATCTATATATTGTGTAAGGTTTCAGCATATTTGTAAACTTTATTTTGTTTATTTTAACAACTTTTTTTATTTTTTATTTACCTTCATAAAATAAAATTCATGATAAAAAGTAATTGAATTGTTAAAAAAATTACAAAAAATATTCTCGCAACATATTGATCACGTTCTCGGAAAAGACGAGAAAATTTAACCCTTTTTTACAGTATGCCAAAGTATGCCTAGTGAAATTTAATCGTATTCTTTTAATTTTTTCTATTGGTAGAAAAGGTAAAATTTTCTTCCAAATCAAAGGTTTTTTTTATGCTTCAAATAATAGATTGGGTTACATAACTTGTTTTGTCTTAATAGTAAATAATGAGAAAGAATAAACCTCTCAGTGATTGATCGCATACGAATAAATAACCGAAAAGCAGAAAAATGTGTATTATATTGATTTTGAAATTATCAAAACGTTTGACAGCATAATTCATCAGAGTTTATTAAATTAGAAAAGCCACAAATAAATCTTATTTATTTTTGAAATAAAAAACTAATATTTAAATGTAAGTCAATCATTTATTGGGCAAATTCTCTTGCAAAATAAAGATGAAAAATTATCTTTAAAATTAATTTTTGTATTAACAAACAATTAATAATTAAATCAAACGTTTAAAATAAAGTTATCTAAAAAAACTTAATATTCATTTAAAAAATATATAAAAGAATAATTCATATTCATCATAAAATCTTTGATGTACAAATCTTTGTACACATATTATTACACAGAACGTCGCTCGAAAAAAGCTCGAGCTCTATAATTTCTGCATCATATCCCCCTAGATACGTATTCGTCAACGCGCGTCATATTGTATAAGCCTTCAAATAAAAGAAATCCCTTGATATTACCTCTACGGGCTTTATGTTTTTTTTTTCTTCTTCTCTCTCTCTCTTTTTTTTTTCGTAGGAAAAAAAAGCTGTGTTGAAACGAAAAACAAACGTGACGCAGACGCGTATTCGTTGAGGTTTCATCATGTGGAAAAATCTCAATTATTCTCGCGTTTCTAGTGTATGCACGTGTGTGTGTTTTTTGTGATCAATTCATTCGCGTTGTGACTAATTCCCCATACGTCATATCGTTTAAAGAGCGAACGTATAATTGTCTACTTTTTTTTTGTTTTCAAAGCAAATCTCATAGATATAAATACGCAGGATCTTTTTAAAGTTTTTTTAAATTTACAGGGAACGTATATGTTAAACTCATATGAAATTCATAAATATTAAAAATTGTAACGAGACTCTTTTTTGTCATGCTTAGTACTGTGCTTTTCTTTTTGTTTTCTCTCAGCCTCAAGCCTTCGGATATGATATGAATATTCAGATGCGCACAAGTTTGTTCAAGTTCTCTATTTTTTTGTCGTTCTCGACTCTTGTTACTTACAAGAGTTTATTTTTTCTATGACGACGTAAGAAGAGCAGGGCTTGGTATAATTTAAGAGAGTAGATTGAAGATGACAATAAAGTTAAAACAAGAATAAACAAACTCACCTATTGTACATGAGAACGTCTGGTTTCCAAAGCCTATGAGGTGGTATCCTCAAATCTCGTACGTTGCCATACTTTGATGGATCCCACATCATGTTGACGTCGTTCCACTCCTATTAAACAAATAAAAAATATCAATTTTTTCATTAATTTAGTTTTTTTATTTTTATCAAAATCAGATGTAAATGATGAAGTGAATGACGAAACATTGTGAGTATAGTTAAACATTTTATTGTGTGATTTTATTTTATATTTTTAATTACTTTAGGATCGGTTTAAACGTCGAGTTAGTAAATTCAAATTAACAGAGAAAAATTTATTGGCATTGTTGTTTACATTTTCTATTTCAAATGAACATTAGGCATTAACAGTTTCTACGAAAGTTTAATTAAAAATGTCGACATCAAATTTATTATATTTTTAATGATTATAATTAAATGTAATTTTTTATACATTTTCTTTATTAATTATTTTAAAATGTAAATTATTTTTTTAAGAGGATTTACTGACATTAATAATAGATCGTTAAGAAAAGAATTTACGATCGGATTAAAATTAATATTGCTACATTTAATTTCGAATGATTTTCATTCCTCTGTAAAACTTTTACTGTAAATTAAATTACAATAAGAATTCAAAAAAATATATTTAATTAGTAATTTTTTTTTTATTTTTAAAGTAAGATTTATATAAATTAATTTCCGGAATCTTAAAATACAGTTGAATTTATGGTACTCCCTTTTTCAATTTCATCCTTTTAATTTAAAATGTAAAAGGGTATCAATAGTAAGATCTTAAATTCCTTGATAGAGTAATTTAAAATAGCCTCGCAATCTAAATTATTCTGTACTATCTGTTCTTCTGTCTAAAAAATTCTATTTTCTTTCTTTAATTAAACAATTTGCCGAAAAAAAACTATTATAAAAATTCATTTGGCAATATTAGTTGTCCCATTTTTTCAAATTTTTTTTAAAAAACTTTTGTATTTAATTGGAAATATTAAAGTTGGTCCATTTCGAAAAAATCAACTTTATTGAAAAAAAAAAGTTTAATCAAATAATATAAAAATTAAATCACGTAATAATTTTGGTTTTATTATAATTACTTTTATCTTTTTGATCAAATAGTTTAATTAAAACGTGATTAAAAACAGCTCATAAAATTTTTAAGTTTAATTACAATTTTTGTTCTGATTTTCCAATTCTATTTTCTCTTTAAAAGTAATTAAAAAAGTTATTAATTTTAAAATATTTGTAAATCAAACGAAATATTTTGCAAACATCATATTGACATTATATTTACGTCAATCAAAATAACTAAAATTATATTAAAGAAAATAGTTTTAAATATATAAAAAAAAGTTTATTTAAAACATTTAATCAATAACTATAATACTTAAAGTTAATATTTCGTTTTCTTAATTTTTCACCTCATTAAACTCTATTATTTTTTTTTCTCATCAAATGACTGGGATTACTGAAAATGGTAAAAAGTACATCGTAAAAAGCAATTCTTGTCTCCTCCTTCTTTTCAATTTTGCCCTTTAATTAGGCCACTCTTGTCGTGTTTCATTTCCAAACAAAAAGAAAAAGAAGAAGACAGAAAAAAAAGCCAACAAAACCTACTCCCTTACTATTATCGTGTGATTTTTCAACACTACTATCCCTTCGTATCTAGAAAATAAAAAAAAGGAAGAAAAAAAAAAGAAGAAAACTGAGAAAGAATTTTCTCGTTCCATATCTCTCTGATGCCAGTCGTTTTCTCGACTTGCTTTTTCGTTTCTGCAGTAACAGCAGTAGCAGTAGCAGCATCAGTCGAAGCACGTTTTAAGCAGTTGCCGCACTTCCGGCACGGCTGTTACTACACTACGTATATACTGCTAGCATAGAATAGAAAAGGGAGTGAGAGAAAGATAAAAGAGAGAGAAGGCGATGTATCTATAGCAAAAGAGTGAGAGAGAAGATCTGCCCAATCGGGAATCTCAACGATTTCGATTACATCGCCAGTGGCTGCAGCTGGTACGGAGAACTCGAGGAATCCTAATCGCGGCAGCGTTGCACACGCGGGGATCGTACACACACACACACACACACACAACCTCGTTCCTATCTTCTCTCTACTCTTCTCTCTATATTTCTCTCTTCCTCTCTCCCTTTAGTATCCTACATTCCCACGCGCAGTTTTACGGCCTCGCGACATCGTAAACGTGCTTGCTACATACACGGGGAATAGATCCTCCCCTAAGGCGTGTACGAGAGGATAGTTTCAAAATAGGAAATAAGGAGTAAAGTGACCCTGGATTCGAGATAGAAAGAGAGAGAGAAGAAGAATATTTTAGAGAATTCGAAAAGTAGCTATTTTTCTTATGGTACGCACGTGAATCTTGTATAATAGAAAATTTTTGTTTGTTTTCTTTTTTTTTTTCTTAGAGTTATTACATTATTTCTCAAGTTTAAATTGGTTTACGCTTCTCGTTGCCAAATGAAAAATGTTGAACCTTTAAGTCCAAACTTAAGAGAATTTTTCTGTTTTAATTTTATTTCCTTTTCTCTTTTCTAGCTTTTTTTATTAATTAGGAAAAGTCAATTTCTTTTGAAGAAAATAGATTGCCAGAAAAATGTTTTGGAGAGTTTTGTAAAGACCATTTATCTCTTTATTTCATTTTTTTTTTCCTTCTTATTTGGTTTATAAGCCTTTGAGTCATTAAAATGAAAATTGGAACAGCCAACGTCCATATGCTGGCTGGCTGCTATTCCAGAATTGCAATCTTTAACGAACCGACTTGAAATTTGGTAGAAGACTTGAGTAGAGGCTCTTTTCCACTTGACATGATTGGAGTGGTTTTAAAGGAAGAAATCGAATTTCAAAAAGTCATTGATATTTACTGACTTGTGATAAGAAATTTTTAATCTTAGAAATTAATAAATTTAAAATTAATAAATTATGAAAATTATTTTTATTTTAGGATATGAAATTTACTAAATTGATGCAACATCATCAAATACTGGTTTTAAATCTAATAGCTATTTTTCTTTATAATAATATAGTTTTAAAAAAATTTAACGGTTATCAAAGTCTGTTGAGATCAAAATACTTTAAGAATTGCATGAGTTTTTAAACACTGTATCGAATTTTAAATCTTTTTAATTATTCTTAATTTTCAATCTAATTTTTTAATGATACTCTTACACTAATTCTACGTTTGATGAACTAATTGTAAAATACATCATACGTTTAATTATTTGAAGCGCTCGAGCGTAATAAGGGTCAGTTTTGGCACAAGTCAAATTTTGAAATCAAATATCTTCAAGTCAAACAATTTGTTATAAACAATTTTAATTATAAATTTCAAAATAAACTTTTGGCATACAAAGTGGGATAGTAAACAAGTATTCGAGAATTTTGGCCATTAATGATCCATATTCTAGGCGATGTCACGTAATTTGATATTACGGTTGAATGGTTAATATATTTCTTTTTTCATTCATTTTTAACATATCGTTGAATGGTGCATATTTTTCTTCATATTTATGAAAATGTCTATATTTCATTAGTCTTTTTTAATTTTAAGTTTCTATTATACTTGTTAAATATTTAACAATAATAAATACAAGAATAAAGCATGTGCAAGAAAATTTATATTTTCTCACTTACAATTTATTTCTTTTAATTACTAATTGAATTCCGATTTCAAAAAAAAATTCAATCGTAAAAATAATTGCATACTTCTTTATGAATGCGATTAATGTTTAAAGTGTAAGTTAATTGGAAATACGTTCAATTTAAAGTTAATTTAGTATTAAAATAATCGTTATTAAGAAAATTCGCTACATAATATTTTGTTTCTCAAAATATTCTCTTTTAAAAAACGTTTTATGAAAATGTATATATTGCGTACAAATTTTATATTTAAACAACTAAAAATTTACAATAGAAAAATATTTTGATTCTTTTTGTATTTTAGAACAAGATTTTCGATTTATAACATAAACAAATAGTTTTCTACGACTAAATAAATATTGCCCAATTTTTCATCTGTGTATAAAATAATTTGTTTTTTCTAGTTAAAAAAACGTAGCACAAATTTTTCATCTATATAATAAAATAACTTTTTTTTCACTTTTTTTTATCGGTGGTAATCAATTTTTACATGTGATACAACTCGAGTATACAAAAGATATGGCGCTGTAGTACATAAAAGTATATATGTATGAAAAAAAATAAAAATATCAGTTTTCACTTGATGAATTTCATTTAAACAAACAGCTTATGTAAACACGAGTGTATTATGATTTAACTGATAGCTATTAAATTTTCACCTTCTATGTATGTATTTTATGAATGTATTTTCTGCTATGATATTTTTTCCGTTTGTAATATTATATTTTACTTTTTAGACTCATTAGATACTTTTTAAATTGATTAATTTTGATCTTATCAGTTCTACGTTTTTACTAAATTTTTCTAAATGAAAAATATTTAATAAAAAAATAATAAACTATCTCAAGAATACACAGCATATATTTTTATTGTTCTTTTACTAGAAAATTCTAGCTATGTTATACACTATTATTGCGATTTATATTAAACCTTGTTTACTACTATAAATCTTTATAGTCATACGGGGCTTAAACCCCATGACCTGAAATAAATATTTCAATCAATCAATCATATAATATTTTTTTATTCTCCTTTGACGTCGCTATATTTATGCTATTTTGTAATGCTAATCAGCGACGGAGCTCGTAAGTGTGTTTGTGATCAAAGCACATGTAACATACAGTGGTGCTTCTATCAATCGGCGCCGAGAGCGGGATTCGAACTCAGAACCTTGAGATTACGAATCCAACGCTCTACCGACTGAGCCACTCACCAGCTCATAGTAGTATAAAATATGTAAAAGATGTTTTATAAAAATAAAGTTATTATTTAAGGAAATGTGAAATACCAACATTACAGTTTTTCAAATTTTTGATTCTGAATCTAAAAATTTTTAAATTATCTCAAAAATATAATACAGAGACATTTCAAAAAAATTTTAAGTAAAGATTTAAAATTTCAGAAACTGTAATGTCAGTAAATATGTAGAAATCATACTCTATAGCATTAGCATCACCTTGAAGAAAATAGTTAAATCTAAAATCATTTTGCGCTCTTCATCTTATAAATTTAAAAAAAAAAACATATTTTGTTAAAAAATTAAAGAAAATCTAAAACTTATAAATCAGTTAGTATTGTACAAATTTTTAAGAAGAAGAAAAATGCCTATGAACATATACCAAATAGAGGAACGTATGGATATGTAAAAAACTATTAATAGTATTTATATATAATACAAAAAAAATTAAAAAATTAATATAGAGAAATGAAAGGATAAGTGAAAAAACGAAAAAGATTAAAATTTCAAAATTAAGAGAAAAAATCAAAACTCAGTCAGATATTTAAAACATGGTAAAATAATAAAATGATTCTTGGTTTTTCTCATTGCAAAGATAATTTAATTTAGATTTCGAATAGTTTTGTAAGTTTCCTAATAATAAAATAAAAGTAGTTCTGTAATAAGATATTACAAATCTTATGGAGATCTTTACATGTTTGTAATATTACCAAATATAATATTTTTATGAATTACTAACACAACATATTTTATTTAATATTTATTATGATTTTTAATAATATGTATACTCAAATAATACAATAACATGCACTCTTCATGAATTATTGCAAAATGAAATTTTATTTTTAATAATTGAATTTATTACAATAAATCTCTACAATTATTTTGTTTATATTGCATAAAAGAATTACATGTTTATTATACGAATTTTTATGATTATTAATATAACAAGCAAATGTAAATAAAAGCTCTCATACATAGGAAATTTCAATAACTTAAGTGTCTAATCTTGAATCATTCTTAGTATTTCCCACCTTTTATTGTCCTCATAAATTTTTATTTCCCATTTAGAATTCCATATATAATTTATTCTTATTTATGTGCTTGTTTCTGTAAATTTGTTTTCATACTTTTATTTTTTATATTCAACTGTTTTTCTTCTTTAATTGCATAATAAAATAAATATCAGTAATGATAATTTAAAGAATTGTAAAAATTTTCTTATCTCTATATTTATTTAAAAAATTTTATAACTGTTATTGTTGAGTGAAGATTTAATATTAAAATAAAATTTAATTAAATAACAGTTCTTTTGCCTTTAATTTAAATTAAAATATAAATTTTTTTCGGTTCGTATTAAATTTTATGGTCCAGTTTAAATTTACAAAATACTCACATTATATTATTACAAAGTTTATTTAACATTAATGATTTTACACTTTTAATGAATTTATGCATTATTCAAAATTAATTAAGAAAATTTATTATTTAGTGAAATGAACGATGCGTGATAATGAATTATTGATATTAATAATAATAATAAACTCACCAGCTTTAGCCAAAGATTCGTGATGAGAAGCTGATTTTTCTCATCCTGAAAAAAGAGAATAACCAATATAGAAATTGTTCAATTTTATTATAAATTTAAAAACCATGCAAAAAAAGAATAATTTTTTTTATCTTCTTTTTTTCCTTTTTTTTAAGTATATATATATATGAGTATAGTTATATTCTATGTCTACAAAGTTCTAATGTTTATATACACGTATACTAACATCTATACAACAATATTGATTATATTATTTAGCGCTTCATCTAATACTCTATTTACTCTCTACACATGCAGTAGTTTTCATGCATATATCAAAACATTCAAGAGAAACTCACTTGCTTGTTTAGAAATATTATATATTAAAATTAAATCTGTACCTTAATACCATATTTATTATTTTTCTTGTTTTTTTTATTTTGCGATACTAACTATAATATCTTCAAAGAATATGAGTAATACTAAGATTTAAAAATAATAAAGTAGGTAAAGCATTCATCGTTTAAATTTTTTATATACTCTGATACTAAGTAAAATTTATGAGAATTTCAAATTAATTAATTAAAAAGCTCAAATTCAAAGTATAAAAGAGTTTTTCAATTTCACTATGGATATTGACGTATATACTAGCATATTATAATAAGCTACTTCTTTTGAAGAAAAGAAAAATATTACCTTTAAAAGAAAAAAAAAAGAATAATTTAAATTTAAAAAAATATCTTTTAAATGGATATACAAAAATATTCAAGAGCATAATCCGTTCGACACACTTTATATAACCTCTTGCATTTTATCTTCTTTTTCTTTTATTTATTTTTTCCCCTTTATAATTAACAGCACAGTAGTCTTTCAATAGTGAAAACATTACAGAAGAACTTTATGATTTACGAAATAAAAAAAAATAAAATACCAAGAAGAAATAGAGAGTAAAACCGCAAAAAAGAAAAACAGCGCTTATCTGGAAAAAAAAGGAAGACGAAATAGCAAGAAGAAGAAAATACTCGCATACCACCACCCACGCGGGTACGAAGAAAAAGAAAAATCGTGGGTGGACCAAAAAGTGAATATAAGAAGAGAGGGGTAGCAAGAGAAATGTATACACAGAAAAAAAGAGAGAGAAAGAGATAGGGAATAAAAAAAAAGCAAGTGGAACCGCAAGGCCACGTTTCCGGAGGGTAAATTTCAAGAAGCCACTGCTCGCGCGCCCGCGCTTTCCAGCTTTAAAGCTGAAAATACGAAATATCTCAGTGAACTGCTTTCTATCTTTTTTTTCTTCTCTCTTCCCCTCTCTCTTTCTGTTTCTCTGGTAATCCTCTTGAAAATTTTCGGACTGAATCATTCCCTCTCGCGCGTATACTTTATACCTATACGCGTATAGTTACTCGTGTCTCGAAATATTTTCTCTTCTTTTTTTTTTGCTCTCTCTCGCTTTCTCTCTTCACAGCGATATACACCACTGAGATGAAAGCTTTTAAGTTTGTTTGACCTTTTTGTTAGATTGCGGATGATATAGTAGAGATTTTTTTTTCACTGATTTGAATAGAGTTTAATGTTCAAACGAAAAAGTGTCCTGAATGATTTATTGTAGTGCAACCCTTTTTTTTCTTGAAAATTTATCAGAGTAAATTTTCACGAATAAAAAAGGAAGAAATGATAGAATATGAAATTTTATATTAAAATACAAAATTTAAGACTCACGAGTATGTGATATTAAATATCTATCGTAAAATCGTTATTAGAACGTACTTATAAGAAATATCTTTAAATCGAAAAAAAGTCTTTTTCAAGACGGAAAACTTCGAAAGCTTCTTTCAAAAGAACATTTAATCCTTCCCTTCAAAATTCCTCTTAGTAAGTTTTCAAAAAGTAAAGTGATTTTTTGTTTACTTCAAATCTTTGCATTTTCTTTTTATTTTATTTTGAAAAAAAATGAAACAAAAAAATACTACTTTTTTTGTAACCATAGTATCTCAAATTCTTCCACTGAAATCTAAAATTTAAGAATATACCTACTGTTAATCCATAAAGAATAAAAAGAAATAAAGAAAAAAAATAAGTAAAACCACTCAAACAACGTAAGACTTTTCTTTTCAAGAAGAGTCGAAGGAAGTCGTTTCTGCGCTTGAAGCTTAATCCTTTGCGGATCAGTAGCTAGTATGTCTAGCTAGTTTCTTTACACTTTGGGTTTCGGTTTGTCCCTAAAGCCTTGAGAAAGTGAGTGCTTAAAGCCAAGAAAATAAGTGTTATCTTAAAACCAACTCTGACAAAATAAGAAAAAATAAATGAAACTTTCTTCATTCATTTTCGAAAGTGAAAGAAAAAACTAATCAATTTAAATTAAAATTGTATACCAGTTTATTTTTTTTTTACTTTTTACCAGACTCGAGTTAATTTGTCAAATTGATTTGAAGATTATATCTAAAGTGTTGATAAATAAATTTAATTTAACTTATAATAAATTTTGCTGAAGAGAGTTAATTTTGGAAATAACTAAATTCGTAATATCTTTAAAAAATTCAGATATAATTGAATAAAAGAACTTTTTGACCTTCTTTCCATTGTATCCTTTTTAGCAGAGGTTATTGCAATTTTCAATAGTTTTCTTTTTCTCATTTATCTACGACAATACATCTATTTCTTTTCTCTTTTCTTTTTAAACTGAAATATTGTTTTTTCTTTTCCATTGAAATATTATAAACTTTATAAGTCTGACTGTTATCAGACATTTACTATTGGTTATGCATAAATGCTTGAATATATAACGCTTTAGCCAATTAATTAATGAAAATGAATTGATCTATAAGGATAGCATTTATTTATCAATTTATTTGATATTTGTGACATCATTTTTTGCCATATAAATAAAAAGTTTCGCAAAATAATACAAAAAAAAAAAGAAAAAAATTCATTCCCATTCTTTATATAATATTAATTAATAGAAACTCCCTCAAATGAATTAAAACTCCAGATATTTTTAATGTTGGATAACGAAAAATCATCATGAATCAGCTTTCTCAATAATTTCTAACTTCATTGAATAATACTTTTAACCGATTTTTTCTATCTCTCGAAATTGCTTAAAACTACCTCTAATTATTTTAACCGCAACGTGATAAGACTTTCACTTACAAACAACTAGCCTTTTTCGCAGTTCCTTTTATTCAACTATCCTTTTTCAGCTACTCTCTCTCACTCTTATTCTTTCTTACTCATTAACTACTTCTACTTCTTCGCTTATTATTTTTTCTATCTTTTTTCTTCAACTTTTTTTCTCTTACCATAGTCTTACTTTACTTTTTCTCTTTCTTGCTCTTTTATAGTTTGCCTGAACGTATTCTCTTGGTCTATATCTATGTATCTTTCTCTCCTTTGGTTGATAGGTGAAAAAACCCCGACGTCGTACAGCCTCATCGACGCTAACAGCGCAGCCAGTATCTTTTCTCTCTCTCTCGCACGGCGCAGTCCATATTTTACTCTCATTCTTGCTTTCTCGCTCTCTCACTTATTTTCTCTATCATTCCTTCCTTTCTCTCATTTTCTTTCTCTCATCGTTGTGCGCGCGCGCTTATATTCGCTCTGGCAATGCATAGGAGGGAAATTGGGTCAACGCTAGCAGCAGTAGCAGTAACAGTAAGAAAGGAAGGAACGAAAGAGCAAAAGAGAGAAAGAGAGAGAGTGAAAGAGAAAAAGCATTAGCAACGGCTGGGATAAGGAGAAAATGATCAACAAGGGCTGAGCAAGCAAAAGAGAGCGAGAGAGAGAGAAAGTTGGTAGTTTAAAAATAAAATTTCTAAAGGCTTCGAGACTTCGATGTTATTGTTATAATTATTAATAAGCCTTCTTTCCCTCTCTCTCTCTCTCTCTCTCACACACACTTTATTTCTCTTTTCATTTATGGGGCAATAACAGTATTACACAGAAGAGAGAAGCATGCGAAATACGCGTGCCACGTAATTTTCTACGTATCGGTTAAAGGATAAACCGTACGAGTACATATTGTTTGTTGCTGCGTCGTTGTTGTTGTTACTAATGCCACATTCTTTCTTTTCTTTTTTTTTATATTTTTCTTTTGTTTTCATTGTCTTTCTTCCCTTCGGCTTTCTTTTACCTCGGATTTATTTTTCCTTTTTTTTTTCATTCTCCTGTTTCTCTCTTTCTCTCTTCATATGCCGCTTATGTATGCTGGATTACTCTCGACTCTTATTTTTTATGCTTAATCGCGCAATCACGAGAGAAAGAGATAAAAAAAAAGAGAAAGAAAAATAGGAAAAAATTTATTTTTTGCATTTCCATCCGTGATTTTTTTGCGTAGTTTCTTCTTTGTTCATTTCCCCCCTTCTCCCCCCAGTTTCTGATAATGGCTTTTTCTTGTTTATCTTACGCTCTCTTTCGTTCATTCACCTTTTTTTTCGGCTGGAGTAGTTTTTTTTTTTTGATACGGTGATACGCGCAGTGCACTTTAAAACAGTAGCGTAATTGTTATCAAGATAATCCATCAGACCGTATTTACAGAGTGCGAAAAATCGTTTCAATTTAAGGCTACCGTATACAAAAGGCATATATTTTGTTCATTGACTTTTTTGTTCAATTTTTTGTTCTGTTTTGTCTATTATCAAAAAAAAAACCAAAAAAAAACCAAAAAACAAAAAAACTGAGTTTTACCAACAAACCATAGATATCTATGAGAAGTTTATTTAAGGTCACCGTTACTATAAATGATAAAACTGGCACTTTTCGTCGCGACAAGTCATCTTGATTTATGTATTTCAGAGATATCTAGGTGTACCGACCAACAAAAAAAAACCGTCAACTGTCTATCAATTCCTTGCAAAATTAAGTACCACCGAGAAAATATAATTTCGCTCTTCGATTACAAGCCTGTTATTTAATAAACATATTCTTCGAGAACAAGGATGCTTTAATTATTACCAAGTGTCTGGCTGAATCATTTTCACGATAATTATTGAGATGGAAAAAAATCAGAATAATAAAATTATACGACCTTTGAATAGTTAACAATAAGTTAATTGTAATTTTTGCATATCAGTTATTTCATGCAAAGCATATAGAATTAAAAATTCAATTATATATTAAATAACAAAAGAACAATAATTTTTAACTTTATTTTATATTTTACAAAAGAATTACATAGCAGCGAATGAGAATTAAACTATTAAAGATTAATAACGTAAAATCTGTTATTAAAATTTAATGTGATAATAATATTCAATTAACAATGAATGTATGTCAAAATAATAAAAGCGATAAATATTTTTTAAAGAAATAAAAAATTTTTTTTTACTACACAAACTGTACATTAAAAGCTTTTTCTCATAAAGTTTTCACACAAAAGAATCCGCCTTTCACGTTATATTTCATTTAACGTATGGTTTTTCGTTCGAAAGCTCTATTTCATTATAAAAATTTATTTAAAAAAAAAAACACATTTCAATGATGTTTTCTGGTGAAATAATTTGTCTGATAAAACACATTTAGTTATATATCAATCCGTCTATAAAATAATTAAAAAAAAGAGAGGGAAAAGAAAAAAAAATCTCATATATCGTTAAAAATCCATATATTTTCATTAAAAACTTAACCGATCCCCTACTATGACCGAACCTCGCAAATTTTCTAAGCGTACAAATAATGCGATGTCATTCCGCATAATAAACTGCTTCGTTGACATTTTTATAGCGTCGAAAAGCCTTCAATTAAAAACGAAAAAAAAGGGAGAGAAGAAAAAAAAAAAAATTGGTGCCCTCATAACTATTCATCTCTGTCCTCTGACGAACCTTTTTTTCAAAAGAATTTATAACTTGCCCTCCACGCCACAATACTTGCCATCCACAAACTAATAACCCTCTTGCAGTCGTGTATCCGATCGCCGGATAGTTTGGGAATTAAAAAAAGAAAAATGGAAATGACTAAATTGACAATCAACTTAATAAACTTCGCACACTCAAAATAAGATTTGTTTAAAACTATTCGGCGTGATTCGTAAAATGGATATTTTACGTTTATATGATGATTTAAAATTTTTTTAATATATGATATGTTACACTGAGAAAAAAATTTCATCAGATCAACTGAAATGTTATTGATTCAACAGATCTGCTGTTAATCTGACAGAATTCTTTTGATTTAACAGAATCTGTGCAGTTGAAATAGCCCGAATACGATCGTGCTGCCAATTTAACAGCACGGCTGTTGATATAATTGAATAACAGTTAACATAAAAAAACATAAGTCAAAATAAAAGTATGACTTACATTTCAACAAAATTTTATGAATTGAATCAATAAAATGTGCATGCTCAAAATAACTGATGAATTATTTCAATACAAATGTTTCAATTTAATTATATCAACAGCACAGTTGTTGATATAATTGAATAACAGTTAAAATAAAAATAACGTAAGTCAAAATAAAAGTATGACTTACATTTCAACAAAATTTTATAAATTGAACCAATAATATGCACATGCTTAAATTAACTGATAAATTATTTCAATACAAATGTTTCAATTCAATTATATCAACAGCCCTACTGTTGATATAATTGAATAACAGTTAACATAAAAAAACATAAGTCAAAATAAAATATTTATCATTTATGTCGTTGATAAATTTATTTTATAAAGATTTTTATGTTATTCAATAAGTATTTTTAAATCTCCCGCTTTTCAAAACAGTTACGTTTCGATAGTATAATAGTAGATGGCGTATTTCTTGTAACCCGCAAGTGGTGAGGTTGCACGTCAGTTAGTATATAAGAACGAACGAATTTACCCGCTGTATGTATAAATGCGATGCGATGCGATGCATATCAATTATTAGCGAGCGATGTTAGATTTTATTTATAAATATCAATAGTGTAGTGTAAAATCTTTAAGAATATGTTAAAAAATTTCACTTAAGAATTTGTAATAATGATCATTGTTTATAGTATGAATTATGTGTTAATTAATATCTAGAAATTGGAACACTGTGAGCTGTGAGTTTCAACTAAATAAAAAAGTTTTTATCATCTTTAAAACTTATTTGTTTGACACAATAGAAAGTAACAGCTATTTTGACTTACTTTGCTGTTAAATTAAAGTTAATTTAAAATTGATTCAATATTACGATATCCATCAAATTAACAGAACTCGTCTGTTAAATGAATAGAATATTTCATCGTGGTATATTAACAGTAGGATTCAGTTGATACAATCATATTTTTTTCTTAGTGTACATATTTATCTTGTTAATTCTACTGGAAAAAATGTCATTTGCAATTATATGAAAATAATAAGCTTAATTTCGAAAGAGTAAAATACAAAAACATTATTACTGTCAACTTCTCGAAGCAAACAATCAAAGTTAATTCTTGACAATCAACTTATTAATATTATAATTAATATGTTTATTCATCTGGGAAAAAAGGCAGGGAAAAATTAACGATTATCTTAATAGATCACATACTCACAAAATAAAATATTTAAAAAAAAAGCTTAAGTATATATAAACTTAACTTAAAAATAAAAAGAGTTATCCACTTTTCTTGATTAATCATGTGTTACATGCATTCTCAAAGCTTGTATTACTTTAACCTGCAAGTAAATAACCTGAAGATCTTGCGATTTTTCATTATCTCTTTTATAAGGACAGATGAACATTGTCATTCTATAAAAGACGTAAGAAATAAAAAGTAAAAGAAGAAGAAGAAGTTTACGTTCGATACAATCGATCCCTTTTAAAACATCATCTTCTTTTATCATCATAATATAAACTGTCTATATATGTACACAGATCCATATATGTGTATATGTGTACACTTTCTTTTATCCTCTTTGTTAAATGTGTGGCAGAAAAGAAAGATAGAGTGTTTCAAGTGCACTTTATTAAGTACAATTTATCGACGTCCTACAACGACTTATACTTTCTCTCTGTCTCTTCTGTAAATGTATAGGCTTTTTTTCATTCTTCATCTTTCTTCTCATTTTTTTTTTTTTTTTTTTATGAAAAGGGTTCAAGTATGGATATATAGAAGTTAGAAGAAGCGGTTAATGACACGTTAGGCCCATTGATTGCTGACGATTGCTGTTAAAAAAAAAAAGAAGATAGAAGGATGAGTTAAAACGAATTTTTTTTCCTCTTCTTCTTTTTTTCTTTTACGAGGTGCTTGTTGAAGAGTTGGCCTCTCGCGTTTGTTACTCGCGGTTCAGCTCTCTTCTCTTTTTAAACTCTTTTCTCCCTTTTATTTTTTTTTTTTATTGACTCGAGAGAGCGTGTGATTCAGTCGTTGATTAATGGTACTGAAATAGAGATTGGAATTGTTTTTCCGTTATCGTTTGCGGAAGTGAACAACGTTTAAATTAAAAACTTTAACCATTCAACGGATTATTTGTGCATGTTATAAATTTTTGAAAATTAGAAATTTATATTTATTTTTACTTATTGCACAATAAAATACGTTTACATCCTGATTTATGTTTCTATCTTTTTTAAATACATTAAATGTATAAACTATTTGTTTGGACTTTCAGAAAATAATCGATTAAAAGTGATTTTTGTGATGAATTGTGCCTTATTTATAATACCCTTTATCCATGTTATAAACTCATTTATTTGCTGTCAAAGAATTTCAGAAATTATTTTAATAACTTATCAAGTTTTCATTAAAAAAAATTAGATATTACGATGAAAATAATATCGAGAAGATATTCGGTATGCTCATTTCTTTTCTCTTATTTTTTTTTTTTATTTTTATCCGCCTGCATAAACTCTCGAGGGAAATATCGTCGTCGTTCATAACCCATTGGTGCGGTTAGAAAAGGAGGAAGAAAAGGAAAAAAAAAGAGGAAAGAAGAAAAAAAATAGGGAAACATGGTAACGTTCGTACGCGCGGTAATAATTTTTCCCTGATGCGCGTGACTCTGGAACGTTGAACTCGTCTCGTCACGGGGCCGATTGAAAAGCAATTTTTTTTTCTCTCGCTCTCTTCCTTTTTCTCTTTACTTGCTTACCTCGTTAATACAAGTTTGCGAGAAGAAGAAGAAAAAAGTTTGTTCTTTTTAAATGAGATAAAGAATAAAAAGAAGTAAAATATAAAGTACAGAAAAAAGAGAGAGTGTGACTTGATTTGTTTACTTATTTTGCTTCATGATTTTATTTGTAATGTGGAAAAAAAAATTGCTTGAGAAATGTGTCGCACGCTGCACTCGTTTTGTTGTTGTTTGTTGTTAGCGCTTTTTTTTCTTCACTCGCGTAACTCGTGTGTATACAATAATATATATAAACTTTCTTTTTTTTCTTTAACTATTTTAGAAGAAAATTTCTTTAGTAAATAAAAATATACAATAAGAACGTTACTTTGTAATACTTAAAGTAATGGTTCTTTTTCAGTTTGAAACAACTATTTGTTAATTGTGTAAATGTTGGTTTTTCTACTTTTTCGAAATAAAATTTTATGTGTTTTGTTACAACTTTGTACATTACTATTTTCTAATAAAACGAATTTTTTTTCATTACTTTAATATATTATTTTAAAATTTTCAAAGTTATTCAAATATTTTAAATCTACATAATACCAATGCTTATTTGATTTGAAAAAAAAGCAAATAAATTTTATCAATTTCACTGTCACATTCGAATCTACACGTCAACTCATTGATTATTCCTATCATACCTACGCACTCGCTAATCAGCAAAAAAATCTGTATTTCAAAAAAAAAAAAAAAAACTCATTCCATAGTGCCAACTTTGATTCAAGCCCTCGTGCGCGAGTTTGCAAAAAAAGAGAAGAAAAAAATATAAGAGAGAAAAAGATTCCGAGATGAAAGCAAAGAATCCATCCATTTAAATATCAACGTTTAAAAAAAAAATACGATTTCTAGAAATGCGCGCATCATTCATCAATACCCAATATACGTATATTCTATAGTGGTAGTAAAAAAAAGGAGAGAAAAGAAGAGATGAGAATAAAATGCACCGTTCGAGAAAAAAATATATCGATCGGAAGGAAGCGTGCTTAAAAATTCTATCACTTACTTTTTTTTTTTCTTTCATATCCATCCATAGCAATTTCAATCATCAAAATATATTGGTATTCTCGACCAAATTACAATTACAAATGACATTTTTTTTTTAAAACGGATTCTTTCAAAGTCATCGGATAGATTTTTCAAAATGTAATGGACCAATTTCAAAACTAATCAAAACAATGTAGCTTCTATTCGGTTTATATCCTCGCGAAATTCCTATCTGCAAAATATTTCATATTTCATAGAATTGAAATTTCAAAAATTACCTTGCTAACTCGAGTAATATTAAAAGTTTCTTCTCCTTAATAAGTTAAAATTCAAGCATTAAGCACATGTGGAGCTAATTAAAAATTAGCCGAACAATTAGCCTAAAATCTTGATGAAATTAACAAAACTAAAAGGAGATAAAAGCATTAAACATTTTAGCAAGTAACTTTATGCAACAACATTTTGCTCTTAAGCTTATTCAAAACCTTCACCCTTTCTCTCTCTCTCTTGTGCACCCTTTCCCATACAACGACTTTCTCTCTAGCAAGAGAAAACCCACAAACTACCTTAATCAGTCTCGTCCCATCTCATTTAATGTGCAACCTCGTTACAAATCCTTTATGCAGCTAATAAAAGGAACAAGAAGAAGAAGTAGCAGAAGAAGGAGAAGAACAAGAAGAAAAATTACCTTTTACTATTATGTAAACGTATACATCTACTAACTTCTAATAGTTCCAAAGCTCCCTGAAACATCTTGTAACTTTAGATTGAACTTACAAACGATGACGACGAGCTATCCTAAAATCGTCAAATGCAGACGTTTCAGTCTTGTCTTTAAACGTGTAAGAACGAAAACGAGCTTTTGAATCTACTGCTCTTCGCTTCGCAAATCAAGTGCAGGCGCATGTGAATGAGTTTAAACAGATGTTTCAAATGAAGTTCAAATTAGTTGTAAGATATTGATATAAAAACAGTGTGTAAAATATCTTTTAAACTCTTAGTACTTTTAAGAGAATTTTAATGTTACTTTACGTAAAGTATTATAGTATTTTATAGTATCCATGGCTTAAAGAAGGATGCCCATGAAATAATCTATAAAATTTTCGTATAAAACAGTTTTTATAATTCAATTATCAGGAAATTTATGAAGTTATACAAAATTTAAACTAGTGAACTTTGCACTGGAAAAAAACATTTAATTACTCTATTATTTGTTGAAAAAAATGTCTGACAAAATCTTGATTTTTTCACTTATTCTTACAATTTTAATCAGATATTTTCTCATATTCCTATTCATTCCTCCATGTTGATTATTTTATTAATATTTTTATCAAAAATAATATCAATAACAGTTTTTTACATTTCCTTGTATCTCTTTAAATGTTACGTACACTTAAGCATCCACTTTAGTCATTTAGCTTGAACTGATGATATTACGGCCAATAGGTTAAATTTTGGTCGTAAAAAACGTTTCAATATTTATCTATTATCAACAGCGCCGATTAATAAATTTTATTTAAAATGTTTTTCCAAGAACGCGTTAATATTACGTACAACAAATAATGTAATTAAGAATTTTATGTAACAATCAAATAAAAACGTGTTTACAAATAATTACGTTGTAAATTTATATTTTTTAGCTTGGAGTTTATGCTGAAAATAAAAACACTACTCGATCTCTGCGAAGCAAAAAAATGGCGCAATAAAAAATTTAGTTCACGGAAATCGAGTCGTGTTTTTATTTATAAATAATTGTTATTTTTATTGTTGACGTGAAAATAATGACAATCAAAATAAAGCCCGTACATTTTTTCCTATTGTTTATATTACATTTTAAACGTGATACACTTTGAATTTAAAAAAAAAAAGCTTTTGAGATTTACTTCTATTATTATAAAGATAAGTACGTTATTTATTAGGCTTTAACGAAATAGTTGATACTAAACATGCTCTTATCTAAATAAGCAATCTTCGCTTGTTTTCTCAAAACCTGAATCAATTTCGAATAAAAGTTTTTTAGCTATCACGACAATATTGAAAGTAATTTTTTTTGTAAGCTATTTTTGCAACTTTATTGAAAATCGAAAAATCATTTATCTAGACACACTATATAGATTGCACTAGCTATCGGTTTAAAGGTTAATATATTTGTATCTATTATAAAGTAACCTGTTATCTGAAATAGTTTAGATATTGAAATGAATTTCGATACACCGTTTTTTTTTATTATTTTTATTTTAAACGTTGAACAATTTAAACTATTCTATATTTAAAAAGACATGGAAAAAAAAGTATTCAATTTACACTAAAGACACTACTAACATCAACGCGGATCGTATCTATCAGGAGTTCTTTATTTTTTTTAAATTGAACATCTCGCTCTCGTCTGGTTTGAGTGACGGAAAACATTTTTTTTTTCTTTTTTCTTCTTGTCCTCCTGAGGATAGGGTATATACATTTCGAAAAGTAGATAAAGGGTGTCCCAAACTGTTATTGCCTGTTCCATTATTGACCTTCGATGTATATATATACACGTATAACGTTAGGTAACATTTGGAAAATGTCGGAACGTATATACCAAACTCTAGACACGGAAATCGAGAAAGACTAGACTAGACGACATTCTCGCCCGCACACAATTTCCTGTGGGATTCATGCGAGAGAGAGAGAGGAGAGAAAAAAATATAGAAAAAAAGGGAAGAGAGGAAGAGAGTGATGTGAAGTATGGCAAACAGAGAGTAGCAAATACTTCTAGTTTCGTGGTTTTGAATCTTGTATGACAACACGTCAAAGGTTTTTTTTTTGTTTTTTTTTTTATTTCAATATCTATACGCTTTTTTGTATATGTATTTTGATGTTTTGTCTTCCTCGATTTTTTTTATTTTTGTTTTAGGGCGCCGATGGAAATTTACGTTTGTTTGAGTTACTATGGCCTCTGGCCTCATGTCATCTTTTTTTCTTTCACTTTTTTTTTTATATTCAAAGTAACAATGAATAATGATTTTCAGTTTGGGTGAAACATGATGTAATTCGAAAAAAAAACAAACGTCGAGTCAAACGGGAAATTCAATTTTTTAGCTTTTATTACTTTTTTCTCTCTTTATGTAAATGTACTGAAGTATGTAACTTAATTGAATTTTATTACAATTATAAAAATAAAAAAAAATATTTTTCTACTGCATAAAAAAAAATTTTATGCAAATGGAATATAAAAAAAATACATCACTTTAAAAGAAATTTATAGTTAATAAAATGTTCTCTGTCTCTATCATTTTGTTTTTTTCTCTTTGATCATAAAAATGGAATCTTTTAAACAAGAAAAGTAAGCAAATATTTTTCTTTTACCGTCCAATTATGTTAATATCGAGAGTACTTTATAAAAATTTATTTCAAAGGGATTGAAAATAAGGTAAATTAAAAGTGAAATATTTCTCAACGATTTTTCAATTTTTATTTCTGCAAAACAGAAACTTCTTAAACTTTAATATTCTTTTCTATCTCAATATTGCTTTATTTTTTAAAATTTCATTTCTATTTTACTTTGTAAGAAAAAACATATTAAATATTTTTTTTAAACTTTTTTTATAAACATTAAATTATCTTAAAAAAGATTTAATTTTACGAAACTTTGAATTAGTTAATAGAAAGTCTATTGTGTTAAAAAAAAAGAAGAAGAAGAAAAAGAAAATAGTGAACTACACAAAGAAGATATTTGAAAGAATGAAGAAAAAAAAATGTTATGCGGGCATGATACTTTGAAACTGAAGTTTATATCCCTCAACAAATTTACATTCATGTTTCCTTCCGTTTACGATGTCGTGAAGTAAATGGTATTAGAAATTCTTTAACTTTATGAAACTTTTTTATATTAAACAAGTCATTCATAATTCTATAAGGCCATAAAAGTATCTTCTTTAAAAATAAATTTACGGTACTTTGATGCAGCGTTATTATTTGTCCTTATAAGTTAATTTTCATGGAAAATTATTTTACAAAGATTAATGAAAAAATACACGTTAATATTACGAAAAAATATATTCAAAAATAAATGTAAGATTAATTGTTATCCATTTTAAAATTCATAATATCCCACATATTTATCCTGTTAATTCAAGTGTAAAAAATGACATTCGTATTCATATGGAAATAATAAGCTTAATCTCGAAAGAACAGGAGAAATAAAAAAGAAAAACGTATTTTCAGTGTCAATTCACCGGAGCAAACAATTAGAGTTAATTTTTAACAATCCACATGTAAAATATTATCATATTAATTATTTCATTCGCATACAAGCGAAAAATAAAAAAAAAAAAGAGAAACCAATCGTTGATCATGAATAAACTCATGTCAACCCAATTTAACAAACGTTCCCTATACATACGTATATACATACCAAGTTTACACAAATAAAGACAATTGTACAATAGAAAAAGAGAGAGAGATATATCGTAATAAAATATTCGAAGCTTTTTCGGCATTCGCCACCTGGTTTTACTGTCTACACGTGTACGTATGTGCATGTATGTATATACGTTAGGTATTTTATCGTGCGAAAAATGGGATGGCATTGTGTGTTGATGGAAAATGTCGACGTCGTTAAATATGTTCACCGGAACTATTCTTTCTCTCTCTCTCTCTTTTTTTTATTCTTTTTTTTTATTACTATTTTTTTTTTACTTTTAATACCGTAGAACAATAAAGAATGAAAGTCATCCCGAAACTGCTTGTGTCCGAAAACAATAGAAAGTTGAGGTCTATGTAAAGATAGAGAGAAAAAAAAATCACGAATACTTTTATAACTGCACCGCAATGATAATCGTAATCGTTATTATAATTTTCTTCTTCTTTTTTTTAAAACTTTTTAGCGTATTATTTTTCTTTTTGGAAAAAAAGGTTTTTTTTGCATGAAGAGCAGGACCTCTTTTTTTATTATTTTTTCCCTTATATATTCTTTTTAATGCGGCTCGACTCAATTAGCATAATTAGCGAAGAAGTAACAATGGCAAATCATCACTTAAGGGAGACTAATGTATATAAATATATATAAATATATATACACACATATAAAGTTAAGAATGAAAGAAAAAAATGAGAAAGAGAGAAGAAAATATAGGTCATCGACATAATTTTTCTACTACGGGGAGGTCTCTTGCGCCCGCAGCGATAGGCCCCTAAGATACATACATATATACCTACATAACCCTGTGTGCATGGGTCCATTTTGTTTAGTTCGTTGACGAGAAATCGATTGAACTAGAAAAAAAAAATTATTTCATCTTGAAAAAAGGATAGGGATATATGTACGTACGTACATATATATATATATATATATATATATATATATATATGTATACTCACTATCTGTCGTTTTTCTGAAGAAAGGCGTGAATGAATTTTTCATTTATTCTACTGACGTATTAATGACGCGAAAAGAGAAAGAGCACATTGGTCTGACTTATGCATTAAAGAGTCTCGAGAGTCTCTTTGAAATGAAGAAATCATTAAATGGGCCGTTTCTTCTTATTAATACAATAGCGTTGGGTTTAGCAAATAATAAAAAAAAAGAAGCATAAAAAAAAGTTTGCCCTCAATTTTGTGGTTTTATAGAAAAAAAATGCACTTTAAGAATTTTCTGTCACTTTTTCTTTTTTTAATTGAGTTCTTGTATTAATTGGGTCAGTTTTTTTATATACAACAAAATAATGGTGCTTCTTATTGTCAAATTTTACCGATGAGTTTTTATTATTATTCATGATGGCAAGTATAATGATACCGAAAATTTTTTTTATCATATCTATTTTCTTAATGAATTTTCTAATGAAGTTCCATTTTTAGAACTAATTTTTCAATCAAACATGCACACTTTTTCTATTATTGTTCAAGGCCGTTATATATACAACCGAAATTTAATGAAAAATAGAACGAATAATAAATTTTCATTAACTGCAGACATTGAAAAAAATTAATTAAGGTACAGATTTCATAAATAAGAAAAATAGAAAATATATGATTTTGCATGTTTGTCTATGAACCTAATAAATGCAATTTAATATTAATTTCAATATATTTCAAACAATAATTGTATATAAATGAATTCATTTAATTTATCAGAATACAATAAAAATTAACATGATCGAACAAACTAATTAACTTTGAAACTGTTTTCGTGCCTTTTACTTAACTTTTACCCGACCGAATCAAGCATCAAATCAATCAAACAATTCCCAACAATTTACATCGTTACAACTTTTGTCTTAATGAAAAATTCAATGAATTCCTTTTCCGAAAAAAGAAAAACAGTTAAACGTATTTACATCTTAAATCTTCTTATTGCAGAATCAACCCTGTATCTTTTTTTTTTCTCTTTTTGTCTTTCGACGAAAAGAAAAACGTTATAAAATATTCCACGATCACGCACAGGACCAAGAAAGAACAAAAAAAAATCCAATATACATAAACTTTTCTTTTTCCCCTATCTCTAAAATATAGGGGTGATTCTAAGTGTATGTATATATACGTGTAAAAAGAGAGAGAAAAAAAAGCGAAAAACTTCATGTCGATAATTTCAAACGAGCTCGACCCTCATCTCTTTTGCTACGACTACGACGACGACGCTCAAGTCTCGACCTTCGACGAAACACTGAACTGCCTGTTAAAAAAAAAAAAGGAATGGATAAAAGAACAAAAAAAAAAGAAAAAAAAGGTCGATACTCTTCTTATTGAATTGAAGCTTTACTTATTTTGCTTGCTCCTTTTCTTTCTTTCTTTTTTTTTCTGTACCAATCGTGAGTAAATAAGTGAAAAGTCAGTATCTAGAGGGAAATATTTTCAACAACACAAGTTGAAGTCTCTTTACTATAGATACCTTAACGTATATTGAAATATAAGTGAATAAAACAAGTTGGATGTATTAAAATGAATTAGAGCATGAATTTTCATATGATGTAATAGATTCGGAGTAGTTACCCTAATTTTACAGTGAAATATTAATATTGAAACTGAATAATTTTACTGAAATTACATTCTAAAGTAAATTTTGCTTCAACTACAAATTGTTCAATATTATTTTTGTCAATTATTTAATTAGAGTAATGAATTTTTAATAATTTTAAAATGATATTCAATTGATTAAAATTAATAACATATGTAAAGTGAATACTAAAGGAAAAAAGAACGAGTCTCAACACTTAATATTTATCTAAACTGTTTTTATCTCAACGTTGTCTCTTTATCTTTTAACTTCTATTAAAATCCGGAGGCTATGTATCTGACACTTTTCCTTGTCAGTTCAGCGTCACCCGTTGCCCACTTCTAACCCTCTTCAAAGAAAGGGGCAGTTGTTAAAAAACAAGAAGAAAAAGAGATAGAGAAGAAGAGGAAGAAAAAAACGTGAGACAGCCTTAAGAAAAGGAGACGTTCTTATGTTTTTTTCTCGCCTAACTTTTTCTTCAACTTTCTCTTTCTTTTATTTTTTTTTTGTTTAAATCTTTTGTAAGATTTTCGCTAACACAATGTTTTTGTCTTCAGCTAAAAAAAAAGAAGAAAAAGAGTTTAGTAAAACTAAACGAGTCAGACTACTATTTACATTAAGCTTAACTTTATATACTTTAAGAGTCTAAGTTTTGTGATTTATTGAAGTAATTCCTATAATAATTTTTCTAATTTTTCATGCCCTTTATATTACAAGTACATAATTAATCAGATAATGATATTTTTTTACAATATCTATCCTTAGCATTATTATTTAAATATGATACAAATATTTACAAGGAAAATACGACCTTCGCAAATGAGAAGCTCATTAACTTTTGAAATACGTTTAAGTATTCAGAGGACTTGGTCTGACTAGCCGCAGCATGTATCTACTTACTAAATATCTCAGCAGTAGTCAGACTGTACTTTGTTCATTTTTAACCTATTCGTTTCTATCGATAATCCTCTTATAATTTTAAAGATAATTCTATAAATAATCAAAGATAAATATATTACAAGTCAATAAATATTGTACAATAGATTTTACCCTAATTTAATTAATAAACATGTCAATACGAAGAATGCCATTTATAAGATCAAACTATAAATATTAGAATTGATTTGATGCATTGGTTTTTTTTTCTCTTCTCTCTGCATCTAATCGAATATCGTAATATTTCAAATTTTACCCTGCCACAGATTGATTACCTCGTTATACACTCGGTATCCTACAATCTGCTTTTCCCTCTTATTCTAAACAGAACAGAAAAAAAAGCTCTAATCGAACGTTATACGCGTATGGGATGTATCTACCTATAATAAAAAAAGTAGGGAAGTAAAGTAACGTTGCACACACAAAAAAAAGAAAATATAAAGAGGGACAATCATGCGGAAGCAAAAAATTTCTAGGCAAAAGACCTGCGCAGAGAGGGTTCCATAGAAAAACAAAAAATGAAGAAAGAAAGAAAAGAAAAAGAGAGAGAGAGAGAGAGGGAGGTATATAGACTTTGGCGCCATTGTCTACAAAAATTCCTACCTTGCCTCATAGACCGAACTTTTTTTTCCGTTAAATAGGGCGTGAACGAGCAAGTTTTTTTTTCATTCCTTTCCCTTCTATCGTCCCTACTCTATTTTCATCTTTCTTTTTTTTTTTTGCTCTTTTAGTTTTTTTTCTGTCTCTCTTGGTAAACGTTACAAACCTCCCTGCTACTATTAAACTTGTGACATCCACCTTTACCCCCTAGTTAATTAAAAGTTCGCGATTCTGGTCACTCGTTTTTTCTCTCTCTGAAAATTGTGAATCGCAGAGTGAAAAAAAGGAGAAAAAAAAAGACAACCCAAACCTTTCCAAAAAGAAAAGAAAAAGAAATGTCGGGTAAAGCGAACATACAAGAAGTGAAAAAAAAGATAGCGGGTGGAATAGAAAAAAGAAAAAAGATTGTACATTGAGCAAGAGCACGTCTAATTAGGATTTTCTGGTAAGGGTAAAAAAAAGAGGTAGGAAATAAGGGAAGATTCGCGTTTGACGAAGAGAAGAAGAAGAAGAAGAAGGAGAAGATTAGGATGTGCGGTAGACCGAGAGTTACCTTTTCTCTTTCTTTTTTTTCTCCTCCTTTTATTACGTGGGTGGAGCTTGCAACGAGGCTCACTCTTTCTTTTTTCGTGTGTTCATGTTTCAAGGTCAGCTCTATCTTTCTCGCTCGTTATTTTTCTTTTTTTTTTCATTCTATGCTCTTTCTCTGAGTTTCGTGTAGTCAAGCTCTTGTGGCCTAGATAGATAAAAAAAAGAGAAAAAAAGAAATGCTTCGCGTGTATAAACAGGTGGACGAGCTTTTTCGCGGTTCGCTAACGCGTCGTCGTCTGTTTTCTTTTTTATCTCTTTCTATCTTTCTTTTTTTTCTCGTTTTTTTTTTGTTCCTTCGTACTTTGGTAATAAGTCGGTAACCGAGTCAAATGGTTACTTAATAGAAGTCGGGAAAGAATAAATGGAGGAATTATTTTTTTTTCAAAGAAACACGTTTATGAAAAAAAGGATCTTTGCGCTTAAGAGAAAATATATTTTGTTCCGTTTAAGAATTTAATGGATTTATTTGTTAATTATTTTTTTTTATAATATTGAATTTCACTTCTTATATAAAAATTTGTAATGAAAAATTTCTAATTTAAATAAATTTATAAGGTTAATTAGAGCGTTAAGTTAATGTGATTATTTTGACTTAGGTGAAATTTGTTTATATTCATAATATGAAAATTTAATGCTTCAGAATAATGATATTATTCGTGAAAATAAGATAATGTTTACCTCGCACAATGTTTTTATAATTTGATAATATTTTTACGGTATGTGTTAAAATGAAAATTTACATTTAGGGTTTAAATATGAATCTTTTTTTTCTGCATTCGAGGCTACAATTTTTTTATATTAACTTACTGGAAAAAATGTTTAATCTAGTGTTTCTGTGATAACCCCTTTTTTAAATGCCATTTTCAGAATATAGTTACATTGCAATTTAATAAAGTTACAACTAGTTTTTTTTTTTTTAAAAAAGTTTTAAATTTTTTGTAATTCTTTTTTAAATACATTTTAAATTTGAAAAAGTTTTCGTGAATCATTCTAATTATTATAAAAAGCGATATGAATGTTTGCTTTTTCGAATCCCATTCAAATTTTCGAAAGTTTCAAAATTGTTATTTAAAAGTGGTAATTTCAAAATAATAGCTATAATTAGAAAAATTAAGACCGCTATTTTAATTAGAATTTAAAAAATAATTAAAAAAACCATAATTATGATTATGATTCTACTAACTTTTATTAATTAAACAATTCTCTAAATTTCACATTTTGTATTCAATCAAAGAAAACTATAATTGAGTGATATGGAATGTATTGGATTAATGAAAAAAAAAATGTAGAACTTGACGAAATATCTGCTCCGTAAATTCTAAAAATATGAACGGAATTCGAAAAAGCATATATCTATATCACATTTCATCACAAATGCAATAACTCATCAAAACTTTTTCAGATTGAAAAGGGAGCTATTCGGTAAAAAATCACGAAAAAATCTTAAATTTTTTTTGTAAAACTCGCTCGAACTTTTTTAAATTGTAATGTAACACAATTCGGCACTTTTCAGAAAAGTTTACATGAAAAATTACAACGTTTAAATTAGTGAAGGTTTGATTAAAGGATTAATCAACAAACTTTTCTGTCAAAGTAATATAATTTCCAAATGTTTGATTTTCAAAATTAATTTTCGTCAGAATTTAATTCATCTAATTATATTAACTACATAAAAAAAAAGATATTAAATGTTTGAGTTTTATTATAACACGTAATTACATAGCTTAAAATTGAAACACGGTCACTTTGACTGATATTATATATTATATACTTTTTTTTTTAAATTCTTTTTCTTTCATTTTCACCACACCAGCAGAAAATTGCAGGGCTCTTTTGTACGCAGATTACGTGATGTAGCTCTTTACATGAATGTTCTTTGTGCAAACTTTTTTAAACATTTTTTTTTATTCTTTCTTTATCTTTTTTTTTCTTTTAAGTGGGTGAAATAATTGGAGGAGTCGAGTGTCAAGGAAGAAGATTTTTGTTTTGTAAGAGGACACTTTTTTTTTGTTTTATTTCACCATATAGCCATATTATACACCAGAAACAAGTCAAAGTTTACGCTTGTGTAACTGAGCTACAATCAAGCCCTCTCTTCTTCTGTTATTTTCCTTTTTTTTTATCATGCTAGAATATAAAAGTTTAAATTCAAGAGTCTATTATACAGTTACGTTACATGTACTTTTGTTTTATAAAAAAAAAGTAAAATAATGCTTTTTTTAGATCAAAGCTTTCGACTGAATAATATGACATAAATGATTCAAGAATGGTATTTTAACACATTATATTAAAACTAATTTTTTAGGCTATAATATTTACAAACATGAATTTAGAAATACAAAGAGTTTAAATATCGTATGAATAATGAATATTTGAATAAATTATTAAAGAACGTTTTTTTAATGAAATTTTATAACTAAACGTCATATTTGATATATAAACCAAGATGAATTCTTAAACTTAGTTTAAAATTACTGTTCCATTTGAAGTACAAACATTTATCTGTGATCTTGCATTCACAATCGACGTCTCAAGAGAAAAGCAAATATCCATTGTCCGACTATATCAACAATACTATATGCAAGCACTAAAATGTCTTTTCAATTGTTAGACAGATATGTAAAATCGTTGGATTATTCAAGAAAAATTTTTCTCACAGTCGTTTATTATTGTATAATTAAATTAACAAAAATCCTTTAATATTAAATGCAAACATTTGAGAAAGGGTATGGAAATTGTAAAGCAAATATTAAATCAAGAAATTAAAAGTTGGGATGAAAGAACGAGAAAATATAAAGTCCTTGAATAACAATAGGAAGAAGTATGAGCGCTAAATGTTAAAACAACAGACATAACATAAGAGCCATGTATAAAAAGAAGAAGGAGAAGTGACTCGCCAACGGTATACAAGATCCAAGCGTCTATTCTCATGAAATTGTAGTCTGAGAAGAAAATAAGAGTGACGATGAACATGCACTTCTTTCCGGTCGTCTACGTCGATGGGACGTTTAGTTCATAAAAAAGGCAAAGGAGATAGAAAAAGAGAGAAAAAAAAAGAATGGAAAAAGAAAGCTGGACAGTAGTATGAAAAAGCTCCCGAAGAGAAGGAAAAGTGTATGAGAAAGAAAGGAAACATAACAATGCGACACTGTGCAAAACAATGTCCAACATCATCTTTTCTACATCGCACGTATACATATCTCTCTGTTCTTGTATTTTCTAAAAAGCCTAGAGGGGTTTATATATGCTCCTGTCTAAAACCACCATTTTTCAACGCCCAAGTCCGAGGAAATTTTTCAACACAAGGAGAACTACTACCTCTTGGCTATATACAACACGCCCGACATACACAAAGAGAGAAATAAAGAAAGAAAGAGAGAGAGAAAAAAAAATAAAACAAGAAAAGAAATAAAGAAAAAGAGACACCCACTCGTTAACCCTTAGAGATGCCGGCGGCACCAAAAAAGCGTTAGGTAAAGCGAGCTCGGCTCGCGAACTTCACAAAGGACGTTGGCGTCGTCGTTCGTCGCTCTTGATGACTTGAGGGGGCGGTGTATATGTATGTATAACGCGAAATAGACTAACAGACAGAAATACACACTCATACATACACAGAGAGTAAGAGGAACCTAAGTACGAAGAATATAACACACGATGCGTAATTACTTCCTCGTGAATTCTCGTTACATTGGATGACGCGCTATATACCCATTTTTCTGCTCTCGCTGCAAGCTCCAATGCTCGACCGCCTACACATCTCTCTTGATTCACTGCGCGAATTTCTTTTTTTAACTGTTCTCTATTTTCTCGAAAATTCTTGTTCTTTCTCTCTTTAGTTTTACGAAACTTTAAATTCTTCCGTCGTACTGTTTCTTTTTTTTTTCTATAAGGTACATGCTTTTGTAGAGATTTGGGATTTTCTTTTTTTTTGCGTGTATTGTTTTTATGGTCTTTTGTGTACAACGAGAAGGTTTTATATGATTTTTGACGCGTTGTCGGTTTAAATGCTCGTGATGGCGATTGAACCGCGTGTTAACAGCTTTGGCTTTTACTGCTTTTTTCACACGAGTTAAATTTTTTTTTCTTTTTTTTTTGGAAACGGTGCTTAGAAAAAGTTTTTTGAAATACATTTGATTGCTTGAATAGTACTGTTGAGTTCGACGGATTTTTCTTTTGTACTCCCAGTGAAAAAGTAAATTTTAAATTTATTCCAAAAATTATTTAATTTAACAATTTCACATCTAAAAAAATTTTTTAAAAATGAAGAACGCGTGATTCAAAAATAAAACCGCATTGAATCGTGGATACATTTACGCAAAGATAATATGTAAGAGCACGTTTCATACGTATGTGTGGATTTAATAGAATAAGACGCGCTGGCATGCATTTTCACCTTAATGAGGAAAATACCAGGAAAATGGAAAGCTCTCTCTTCCATCCTTTCTCGCATTATAATCTTCTTCTTTCATTTCACATATGAGTCTGCGCGTAAACTCGTCTTTTCAATCCGACTCATCCTCTTTCAACGTATACATACATACACATCTATAACTTTCTATCTTTATTTCTTCTGTTTTTTTTTTCTTAGTTTTTTTTCCGAGTACTATAGGTTACAATGGGGTACTAGTATTAGCGTAAATACCATCGATACTTAGTTCTCTCTTTTTTTTTTTACAAAACCTTTCGGTCGTTCTTTTTTTTTTTAATCGACCAAACAAACGAGAAGAGAAATAAAGTATACTATGGGTATATAAAAGAAGAAATCTGTTCTTTCTTTTCTCTCTTTTCTCACTATACAGTAGACGTAATCTCAACATCGGTTGACTATAGCCACATCAATTGTTTTTTTTTATACGATCAACGATTCACTTAATTACGTTTAAAAGTCTATAGAGCCAGGCACTTATCGTTACGGATTTTATTTACTTCTTTTTATTTATTTCTCACGCTTTTCTCGTATTCTTATTTATGATTCTGCTCTTCGTTTGCTATAAGCTGCTATTTGTGCGGCTAAAACGTTTGCACTGATAACGGAAAAGAAAGGTTTAAGAATGTACTTAGGATTTCGGATAATCTATTGCGATATGAGAGTGCAAAAATAAAAATAATTAATTTTTTGCGGAAAAGAGTGTTTAGAGAGAGAAAATGAATATGTGCAGTAAGGATTTATTATTGAGATTGATATTTGTTCCCTTTGTTTTTTTAGTTGATTGCATAGTTAATGGCAAAATAATACATTTTCGAAAATAAGCTTTATCACATGGTTTAAATCAAATTAAAGTTAAGCAAATATTGTATTATGAAGAAATGAAAGTAATTATTTTCATTAAAATTTGATACTTTATTTCCCTTGAAAAAACATCAAAGTTTAAAAAACATCATTAACTTGAACCATATTTTTAAAGATGTTTCTAAACACTGTGAAAATCTAAGTTTTAAAAATGTTCGCAAACAGCATATACTTACATTTTACAAAAGTTTGTTTAAACAACATTCCGCATAATTGTAATTTATTTAAATTAACATAATAAATGTAGTAGAAAAAATAAAAAAGAAATAATAAATATTACACATTTTAATTCACCCCAGAAAATATCATCCTTCAAACTTAAACCTTAAAACGTTTGTTTATATATAACTTTTCTCGCTTACCCACTTAAAAGCTAAGAAGTCAAGCTATATATAAACTTAACGCGTCTTTCTAACAAACTCATACATACACACACACACACACACACACATTCGCACATACACTTACCCACACGACTTAGCAAAATCCTTTTCTCGCATACTTAAATAATCCAACAAAGCATCTTCTTTGTACACGTCGCGTGTATGTATATAAGTAGAAAACAGTATATATGCGCGCGCAGTAAAGAGGATAAAGGGTTAACTCAACTCGAGGCCGTGACTCAATGACTAACGCGTGGTTTTTTAATGATACATGCGTTCTCCAGCACTTGCTCAACTTAAAAAAACGACCACTTGAACACGCACCTTATGCGCCTCTTGCTTTTTTTTCTTACTTTTTCTTTTATTATTATTATTTTTATTTTTATTTTGTCGCTATTTTTTTCTTTTTGTTTTTTTTTAATTTTATTTCTTGTCACGCTCGGTGTAAGAAAAAATAAAAAAGAATGTATGTTATTAAAGGGTATAGGTTTTCTTATTTTTTGCTTTTTTCTTACACTCGCGGCCTTGAGCTTTTTGACGTGGAAAAAAAAGAAAGGAAAAAACGTATATGGTAAAGTATGTGCTGGGAAAATAAGCGGTAAATTTATGTGATCGGTCTCGAAAAACCAGCATTTATGAAGATTTTTTTCTGGTTTTTTTTTTCTTTTACGAATAACGATAGTTTAAGCTTGGTAATATTCACAAATAACATGTAAAACAAAACGATTTCGGTAACGATATTTTACTTCGAAAATATAAATTCTGTAATAACATTTAATACTTTGAACGGTAATCCTATTGTAGTCGGTTTAAAAAAATATTCAAAAACTTTTAAAAAGATGCACATAAAAATAAAAATAAACAATCCCGCGATAGATAAACTTTTCTAAGCATATTAAACAAAAGGCTCAGAAATATGCAAAAATTTATATTCGAACTATCCCTACAAACTGATTCCATTATACGATTTTGTTTTTTTCTAAAATCTGAATTTTTTTTACAATAAGATTATTACGAATTTGAAGTTACGTCCAAATATTGGTTCACAAGAGAAACATATACAGGATAAAGAATGCTTAAAAAGAACTACAATCCAAATAAAATTTTGATCCTCTTCGATCGTACAAAACAAAAAAAAAGCAGAGATACAAAGTAACGCTTGTGACGATGAATAAAAGAGACTCGATAGATTAGATTGATAACAAAAAAGAGAAAACAAGATGAAAAAAAGGAAAATAAAAAAAATTGGTCAAAAAAATAAAAAGTAAAAGAAGGAAAAAAAAAGGATTCGTATACAACAAACAATTTCACCCGTATACATTCACCAAAGCGGGTACATATTTTTCGTCGAACATGGGCCGAAAGGCAAAGTTAAAAGTAGAAAACACACAGAATAAAACAAAAAAGCAAAAAAAAAAGGAGCAACAAGGAAAATTCCACTATTACGAGTACTTGCATGGTGAGTTATACGAGATACAAAAACAAAAAGCAAAAAATCCTTTTCAACTCTTGTAAGCTTAGAGCTTTATATACAGCAGATAGCGGAGAGAGAGAAAAAAAAAGATGAAGAAGAAGAAGAGCCGTATAAAATGCACCTCACGAAGGAAGTGTACAGTTCTTTGTTCCTTCGGTGCATATTATTTTCCTACTTTCTACACTGCATAGTTTTTTTTATACTACAACTTTTCTTGTTCGTATACCCCTTTTCTTTTTTTTTCTATTTTTTTCATTACTCTGTCCGTCGACGCTTGACACTTGCGCGATTTTTCGGGGACGCGTTTCTTTTTTTTTTTTTTAATTTTTTTTGTGTTTTTTGCATTCCTGCGGGGCTGACATACGCGAGGCATTTGCAACGACGTGATGGGTTTTTTTAGGAATTCTTTCCATTTTTTTGTGAATAAATGAGGACTTACCTCTTGATATAAGGGACACAAGACAAAACTCAGCTTTGTTTTGTTCTATAACGTAAAAAATTTTTTTTCGCATAAGAACTGGAAAACGATTGTAATATTTATTCTGGAGACTTTTGAAAACGTTTATAAAAATACTATACAATATATATTATGTACATTATATATATACTATTAATCATAATCAATAGTAATATGTAATAAAGTGCAGTTTTAAAAAGTGTCGTATATGTAAAAAGTGCGTAAATTTTAAATATGCGTGTAATATGCGTGGCGGTAAATTTATGTTTAAAAATATTTTAAAAGTGCTTTCCAAAATAAAGAAAGCAATTCATAATAATAATATAAGTCCTGAAAATATTATCAGCAAAATATGCTCAGTATTAATATGTATAGAAAATTTTTCAATATGTACATATAAAAAAAATAAGATGGTGTTGATATAAAGCTCAAGTATTTGCATATTATAGCGAGCTATATGCTATGTAGACCTTAATGTATAAAGTAAATTATCTCGTGCTTATACGTGCATATCACATAATTTTCTTAGCTTGCTTATATACTTTGTTCTTATAGCAAAAAATTGTGCTCTTGAATATTTTTGTACTTATCAATATTGTCGATTTTCTTTCCATTGAAGAAAATGATTCTTATCATTAATAAATAATATTGATTGTGTTAACTTACGAATTACATTCCTGCTTAAAAATATAAAGAAAATTATCAAGATTAAATTATTAAATATTAAGTCTAATACATATTATTATAGCCCTGAAAAGAAAGAACAAAACTACATATTAATCATACATCGATAAACAATAAATTAATATATAATAAGAATATAGCTTATAAAGTACAAATAACGATATAAACATCTTATCTTGAGATGTTAATAACTAGTATTTTAAAAAAATATACGTAACAAGTCCACTTGTCGAATCACTGTTTCTCTCGAGTGTTTTGACAGTGCACTGAAAAAAGAGACAAGTATTAAAAAAAAAAAAATATTTAACAATGTACGTCGTAAAAAAAAGACACAAAACGATTAGATGTTGTCAGACGTATTTAAAAATAAAAAAAAAACAAAAAAAAAGGAAAACTTTCCAATCTATGAATACGGCGAGCGCGCAGCATGCAAATTAAAGAGCCAGATATAAAAGAGTGAAAGACGAAGATATAGAGTACTATCGTTTGCCTTTTTTTTGTATATATACGTATATATGGTATATACATATATGTACATAGTATATATCACCCAATAGCGCACAGGATTAACGGGTGATCGCCTTTCTTTATCTCTCTCACCCTTTTATCTCTTTTCTCTTTTTTTTTTTTATTTTTTTTATTTTTACGTTTTCATCGCATACACTGACGTAGCCACGACCCTTCAAATACATATCTCATAAATCGAATAGTCAAATCGCGAGGCTATTTCTCGATATTCTTTTCACGTTTATAACTGAGGAGAGTGAGAGCTACTGCAAACGAGCACCGCCAGCCCGTGCGTATTAACGTTTATGCTGGCAACTCGTACCTTTTTATTCTTTTTTTTTTGCTCATTCTTTTTTTTTTTATTTGACTTACGTATATTTGAAAGATAAAAACTGTGTAACGATTGTTCCATTAAATTTTAAAGTTGGAGAAAAATTTATAACGTTTTTATGTACGAATAATTTTTATTGAAATTTACACGAGCTGTTTTTAATGTAAGGTATGAAAATTGTGAAAATTAAAAAAGAATTTGAGTTAATTAACATTAAATATTCCTGTTCTTTAAATTAAGATTATTTAAAAAAGTTTTTTAAAATAACTTTTATTAATTTTAAAAGAATGTAAATACACAAGCTCTGATAAATATAGTTATTCAAAATTATTAAAATATATTTTAATATACAGAATTTATCATCCAAAATGATATTTTCTTATTTAAACAAATAAGAATTCGCATATTTGATTTAAACACACGAAAAAGAAATGAGCTTTTTATTTTCAAAATTCTTATAAAACAAAATCATTTTTATCCATATCGAAGGTAATTGGACGATGAATTCAATGCAAACATTTCAATTCAAATTCAGATATTCAATGAAATTATAAATCAAAAAGCAGTTTTGACATTATGAATACATAGAAGAATTTATATATTCAGCAAATAATCAAAATCACGGTTTGAAAAAAAAAAAGAAAAAAGAAGATTTTAAAATTCAGAAGCATGTAATATATGGCGTATGAACTGGAGCGTGAAAATCAATTGTTATCAGCTTAGTAATCTTTAAATTTATATAATTTTCAAACCCTTTCGTATTATGGAAAATCATTTTGAATTTTCGTATTATAAGCAATTAAAATGTAGATTTAATTCAAGCTATGCATTTCTGAACTAAATATTTCAAATATCCACAACAATAAATTTCATATTGTACGATCATTGTAAATTATTATTTTAATCTGTTTCAACAAAAAAAATTTTTTTAATTTTTTTTTTGTTAAATTGAAAAATTATTAATTCCTCAAAATATTATTCTGTTAGTCATAAAACGCTTTTCTCGAGAATAGTCATATTTGTCAAAATTTATCCGACTAGAAAAATTGTTTGTTATTAAAAATGACAGTTGTACCGAAAATTCGCTTCTTTTTCATTAAAAACAACAATATGTTTTACATTGTTATGGGTTACGTCAGTATAGCGTTACGTAAAAATATATGTATCTACGGACATCACACATTAACATGCAGAGCGGATCGTTTATAGAGAATGATTTATTCGATTGTTTTAGGAGCAGTGGTTTTTTTTTCATTTTTACCATACGAGGAGCAAGTAGAGCATAATATATAATAATAGAGAGAAATATATATACTCATAGGTATAAACGCTCAACTACGAGCGTTGAAAAGTAGTAGTAGTAGTAGTAATAGTAGTAGTAGTAGTGCATGTGTCTCGATGTGTCTTTATCTTTCTTTCTCTCCCCATTCTTTGTTTTATTTTTCTTTTTTTTTTAAAAAAAAAGTCATACAGTATCTCTTTTCCACCTTTATCTTTTCCTCCATTTTTAAAAATGTTTCCGTTCACATGACAGTCCAGTTGCTTTTCATCGTGTTCAGTATTATGTGTACAAGTATTACGTACGTCGAGACACTTGATCGCCGGATGTCGTTGACGATCAAGCGCGCCGACTTTTCTTTTTGTTTTTTTTTTATATTTTTTTTTCTTTTTTATAAATCGATTTCAGTCTGTCTGTCTGTCTGTGCTTGTGTCGTGAATTTTTACATGGTTCTTTTTTTTATTTATTTAATTGTCCGTCATTTTTTTCCTTCATAAAGTACTTTGTTTTTTATTTGTCGCAAGTATATTTGGTAATTGTCCATTGAAGTTTTTAAAAACTGAAATGTTCTGTTTCTTTTTTTTAAATTTAATATTCATTTCTGTTATGTTGATGATTCGGCTGCTATATTTTTTCTTTATCATCAATTTGATACGAATCAATTTGATAACGCGAGAAAAATATTTGCAATGTCACCTTTGGATGGACCGGATATGTATAGATCTATTTTTTTTCTATTACATACGGATACTTTGATTTTCGCAGTTTACTATAGAAAAAGAAGAAAAAAGCATTATCTACAGAGATCATTTTTATAACCTCTCTTTTTTAATTAGTCATCGAAAAAAGTTTAAAACTGTAAAAGGTCTTAATGCATATTACAGGTGAAAACTTTGATCTGATGCGCTCTAGTGATAAAAATGAAAATCTCGTAAATAAATAGAAAATACTTTACTTTTAATTGAATTTAAGAAGAAAAGCTATATATATATTGTTACTGGTATTGTCTTGTTTATCCCAGTAACTATTAATTAAGTAAAAAGCAAAAATTAAAGTGGCTGGGCTCCGGATTAGCACTTATCAGCAGCTATTGAATGTAATTTTGCAACTTAATCCAGGCGACAAATCTTATATTTCTCTGGCGATTTTATTTACAATTTTTCATCTAATTAACTAATTAATTAATTAATTAATAATTCAAAAAATACTAATCTCAAATATCTAATTTTGATAAACAAGGCTTCAAATATATACAAATAACAAAATTATTTATTTTTGAAAAAATTTTTAGCGGTGCAGCTGGATAACCAACATGTGTGTCAAATAATATTTATATATATATTTAATAGCATCAAATAATCAACATCAGAATTAAAAAAAAAATATATACTACAAACGTGAAATATCATATTTTATAATATATAAATATATATATAATTAGAAAAAAAAGTGCATCAATAATATAGAACTTTATATCCTCAAATCGCAAACAATAATTATTTTCATTCCCATTTTGTACGAGCGCACAACGAGCCAAAATGAAAGTTAACGGCTGGGGTCATATACAGGGTTGGGAGAGTCGAGGAAAGGGAATATACAAAAGTTGCATAAGCGTATATATTTTAGGGAATATACTATATTATAGGTACGTGGGAATATAGGGAGAGATATAGGTTATAGTGTCGTTTTACAAACTTTGTTTTCTCCATTTCTCTCTCATTTCCTCTTCCACACTGTATATATGTGTATAACAAACTAGAAAACATATCCAACCAGAAATTCTTTAGTCAAAGGGTTTACCTACTAACTGTTTGCATATATGCACACATACATGTATATACATGGGTGTGTGTGTGTATGTGCATGGATATATGGATGTATACATATGTAAGTAGTAAGTATGAGGTATATGTTTTTGTGAGTGCCAAGTAGCATAAGGGAGATCTATGAGTATCTCGTATTTTCTAATGTAAAAGTCCTTACTTTGTACTATATACTGGCATGTACGTTTCTCTAACTCTCTCAAGAGAGCCCTATCCGAGTATGTTTTAACGTTATAATTCAAAATTTGTAAGATGGTATATGTTTTTGTATATTGCATACCTGTCTCCGTATATATGTAAACATGACCTTGTTTACCGTTGACTTTCATCTAATTTTCTATTAATTATGTTTTGATTTAAAATTGTTTTCTAAAGTTGTATCGATTGAAAGTGTTTTAATAAAACATCATGTTCTGCACTAATACAAGAGTATATAATATTGGTTATAGAATTACGTTATTTTAATAACAATGAAAAGTATGCGCGCTTAGTTTGTTATAAAATGATTTATTACGTCTAAAATATAATATACAGGCTTGTATAATTAATTGATTAAATTTACATTAATCTGATATTCAAATTTGTGTATACGACACAAAATTTTACTGAATTTAATTATTTTAATTTAAAATTCATGTTGCATATAACGTTTATGCATTGTTTTAATAAAAATTTTCGAAACAAAACTAAACTTGGCGAAATTTTAATACAAATTATTTATCATATCAAAGCGACAATCCTTTGTTTAATTAATACCAGTAGGTTTGAAACTAGTTGTAACAATATCCTAGATTATACCAGTTACTATCCAAAATTTTGAAAAATAACGCAAACTCACTTACATCAAGCTCAATGAAAATAGTTTGCAACCCAGAAGCATTAATTATTAATATGTTTAAAATTGTAATTCTTATGTAATACAAACAACCTAATTTCTGTTAAACGAAAACCGCAAACTCGAAAACTTTTAATCATAAAATTACTTAAAATTCTAATCTCTATACCGAAATTGTGAAAATTTGATAATTTTCTAATTAAATAAACAATAATGAAACTGAAGTAAAAAATAAAAGATTCTAATTGTTAAATGTAAGTGTATTGTGAAAGTCTTTCTTTTAACATTCTATTAGTTTTCCATGAAGCTCTTTTCTGTTGGACCAACTCGAGAAAGCTAAAAGCCGGGTGGTGTAGGTACGGTATGCTTAAAGCACCAAGTTCGCAATATACATTCGAAGCACGAATTTCGTGTATCAGGTTCATGTAAATTTCCTTAATTTGCAACGTGATCCTCAACGAAGTGAGAGACTATGAGTTGAAAGAGGAAATTCCTTTATTTCTTAATGTCGAACGTTTCGCTCTTATATAAAACATTACCAAGCGAAATGTCTCTTAAGAGATGAAACAAAAAAAAATATAACTAAAAGGAAGAAGAAGAAAACGAACCTTTATTTTTAAAAGTTGAGAAATTCGATAGGATGAAAATAAAAACCAATAGTCATAAAATACCAACAATGCTTCAAAGAATTATGATACGACCATGTGTTTCCTGAAATTTGAAGAAAAAAAAACTAAAAAGTCACATAAAACAATATCGAGTTAAGTAACAAAAAAAAAGCAAAAATAAAGAGTTTTGTAGGAATAGAAAAGATTTTAAGAAGATTTAAAAAGAATTCATCTTGAAAAAAAGGTGTAGTTTTTCATTGAAACGATTTTTTTAATTTCTATTATAAGAATATGAAACGCTTTTTAAGCTCTTATTTAAAATGTGCAAATAAATCCGTTGAAATTTAACCTTTTTAAAAAAAATTCTTTTGAATTCTATTAAAATTTCAAGTGATATCTCAAGAAATTATTTAAAAAAGAGCATTCAAGATAATTTTTTTCTGTAAAATATGAAAAGAAAAATTTTAATCCAAAGAATATGCTGTTAAGTTACTTTTAGCAGTGTCAATATTTTTAGCATTGTGTAAGCTTTGTAAATAAAACATTTCATTCTAAATGATTACTTAAAAATCTTTCTACAATTTCCATCAACAATTTTAACATCAAAATTTAAAAAAATATTTTATCGAAAACATTTCAATTTGTACTAGAATATAGTTCAATGCGGGACAATATTTTTACACAAAAATATATATTGATGTAACAAAAAATAAATAATGAATGCACTTTATTTTAATATTCAAAAACTACATAAAAAAATTAAAATAAAAGTATTATAAAGGTTATGATTTCAATTTTAATAAAATTTTAATTAAAACTTTTTAATAATCATTTTTTTAAACTTTCAATTACAGCATTTCAAAGATAATCTTCTAAAGATCTTTTCTATTCTTTTTCTTTTTTTTCGGGAAGAAAAATAAAATTGAAAAAGTTGAGGAGAGACGTTTCCGTGTTTTCTATAAAAGTTGCGCTGTTTATTCAATCGTACAATATTTTTGTTATCCCCATTTTTATTTTAAGAATAAAAAAAAATTGAATGGGAATCATATATTAAAAAGTTTGATATTGAATAGCAAGTTTGGGATTTCATGTACGATTTCGTAATTTTCATGAAAAATATAATAATAGACAAAATAATAAGTGATTATTGTTATTGTACTCGGTGACATCGATTTTGGTAGTTTCCATTCAGAATCAAAAATATTATACTACACTTTATGAAATAAAATACAAAAAAGATAATAAAAGAAATTTATTTATTTTTCATTTAATTCAATTTTTATCTAAAGTTTTTATGCAATATAAAAAATTACGAAAAATTTTGTTTCTTACATACTTTACATTTTTATTTAAACAAAACAAATACTCCGATCGTGAGAAAATATTTTATACATTTTAAAATACACTACGTATGCAAACATTTGAAAGCTCTTCATTCTACGCTTTAAGTTGATCGTACCATTTTATCCCGGCAAAAACCATCGCGTGCATTAATATAAAAAAAATATTCGAAACGCGAGCCAAACATCAGAAATTCAAAGGAAAAAAAAGTTACATAAATCGCGCAACAGCGTATCATGACTATAAATTCTTTGCAATTTTTCTCTTATATATACGTATATATATATATACATATAAAAAGAAGAAAATTGGTCTCAATGTACACACAGAAATAAAAAAAAATAGAAGAAGAAAAATATTCGTACCCATTACCTACAAACCATTTCCGAGATGCAAAAGTCCTATTCCACAAGACAACAAACAGTAAACGCTAAACTCTCCAACGTTTTCTTTCTTTCTTGCTTTCGTTACTTTTTTTTTCTTTCACTACTGAACAGTAGAAGAATAATCAGCGCATCTCTTATACTCTTCTTTCATCCCTATATTTATCCTTCTCTTTCCGTGCACGTATAGTTCGAACAAAACTCAGAAACGTTTCTCTTTTCTATGCGCTCCATGCCTCTTTTTTTTCCTTTTCCTCTCTTTCTCTCCCGAAAAATAAAAAGAAAGAAAGAAAGAAAAAGGACGACAGGAAACGAGCGCAAAAATAAAAAAAAAAGAAAGAAAAAAAGAAACGCGCGCACCGAGGCGAAGAGTGAGAGAGAAATAGAGAAAGATAAAAAAAAAAAATATTTCGGTGGGTCGATGCACCGAGGCGTATTGCGGTCGCAGCAGGAATGTTAGTATTATATGTCTATATATATATATACAACAAGTAAAGGGTCGCGTGGGTAGAGAAGAGTAAGTTATATATCTGTAGAAACAAGCTGACCTTACTACCCTATTCCCCCTTCATTCCTCTTATATCTTTCCCTCTTGTTGGTATAACCCACCCTCAGCCTCCCTCCCTCCCTCCTCTTCTTCCTCCTCCACACAGTGCTAATTGCGAGGTTACGCGACTACACGAGCGTCATTACTCAGATTACGGGTTCTAAAGTGTAGTTGTGTGTATATATATATAACGTAGGTGTATAGTTGCTTGGATTCGGAGAAAGAATGGGCGGAGAGGGAGATATCTAGTAACGTGGGTGGGTTTATTGAAGATTTTGAAATACAATTTGGTTATGTAGGAAAGAAAGAGTGATATGGATTTTAAGATGTGTTATTAGCATAGTCTCGTAGTTTTAGAATTTTCAAGATATATGGTAATTATTGCGAGTTTTATGAATGGAGACATGTGATCAATTTTGAATATTATATACTGGAAGGAATAACATAAAGATATTTTTATTATATTGCTCGGAATATATTTCTGTTTTGAGTCGTTAATATTTCATTTGCATGGATTCAAAGGACTTAAATTTGATATGGTTTGCAATATCTATGTCAACTTAAAATTTATTAAATTCTGTTGTAACATTTATTTAAATATTTGCTTCCTTTAATAACGAGAGACTTTCAGTATTTTATTCCATTATTTTGTTTAAAATAAAATTTTTGAATTATAAGAAGAATATTATAAACCAGGAAACATAAAGGAAAAATTTTGGAAGCAAAAGAACCCAAAATATTTTCATTGTTTATCTTTTATATTATCCATGGATTTGTATAATTTTTTTTTTTTTAAACAATGTATTTATTGGAATTTTTCATAAATTGCTCAAATAAATAAATAAAAGAATTTGGTACATTCTCGAAAGTCAAAATTTAATCTTTTGAAAATTTGAAGTATTTGTATCATTCCAATTTTATATACAAAGAAGAAAAAAAAAGAAGATGACAATATGTATTACAAAAGAGATGAAACAAATAAATCGATAGATATTATCAGGTTTGAGAAGATTCTTTTGTAGGAGCCAAGTGTTTCAAAAGCAATTGCTTCTCTTGAAGTTAAGAGGATGCCAAATGCCGGTGTTACACAGTGCCAATAACCTATCTTATGACACTAAATTTTTGAAGTTTACTGTTAAACTTTACTATACTAGTCGTTATCTTATTTGTTGCTAAAGTTTAAAAAATTTTAAACTTTATAAATTTTGTTTTTATCTTAAATAAGGAAATTAAAAAATTTATTTAATAAGTAAAACTAAAAATATGAACTACTTTATTATTTTATTTATATATTTTATGAATTTTAATACATTATTAAAAGATTATGATAATCATGATAAATTTATTAATTTAATATTTCAAAAGATAAGACTAAGAAAAATATTTAATTCGTAGTATTGTCTAACCTAATTTAGGTTATCCCTATTTAAATATACAAAAATAACCTCATGTTATCTGTAAATCTTTATTCCATTTTTTTAAAAAACTTTCTTATTATCATAAAACCAACGGGACTATGCTAATTAAATATATTATTCGTCAAATCAGAATTTTAATCGCCCCAGTAGATTTTGCGAATTTCTAAAATAATATTTTTTGTGAACTTTGAATAAATTATGAAAGTTTAATTTAATTTCGATTGCCGATTCGATAACAACGATTCTTAATGATAGAAATATTGTTTCACTAATTAATTTAGTTTTAAGCTAAAGTTAATTGAAAATCCCACTTTTTAACAATACAATAAAATATAAAATAATCAAAAAAATTGTATTTTTTTTATATTAATATATTAAAAAATTCAAGCTTTTAATAGATATAAAATACTGCAAAAAATATAATGAAATGAAAAACATCATTTTGTGAAAACGTATACACTTCAATCAATTTCAAAATTCACATGAACCTTCTATTCTGCTTTCACGTCAAATTCAAAACAATATTATTACCAAAATATAAAAACGAATGAATAAATACGAATAGAAAAAAGCCCATTATTATGTCGGAAAACAATTGAAATCACTTAGCTTTCAATTTATCATTTTTACCATATAAACACGTGTTTTGCAAATATAAAAAAAAAACAAAAAAAAAAACATTCATCAGTGTGCTATTTTTTATTTTACTGTTTATCGTAGCGATAAACATTTTGCCGACACTATCTCGTATCCAATACATCGGTTAAACATCGAAATTACAAATTCGCAAAATATTTTTGTACGCGGAGCGATAAACAATTATGATGTACGAATAAAGGAAAAATAAAGAAAAAAAATGCAGCTACAATTTAGGATCATGTCAAATTGGATAATTTGATGTTGATAATAATTGGTAGTAAAATTGTAGTTTATGTTGATTGGATATTGTTATACAGAGTTTTGAGGAGTTTTTATTATCTTTCAAAATGCTCGTGTGGCGTACATTGAGCACGTTTACACTGTTTTGTTTAATATTTTGTTGAATATTTTTATATATCTGTAAAGGAGGAAACAAATATGTCAATAGTATGTTTTTCAGTACATATGTATCATATTTTTTTTTCTTCACAACTCTTTGTTTTGATTTGTGTAATATATATGTATAGAATACTAATTACTGTATATACAAAGTAAATTCTACGTTTTGAGTATTTTTCATGAAAAGTTTTAGAAAAAATGTTACGAAAAAAAATAATTTTTTTTTTTAGAAAAAGGTTTTGAAAAAAAGGGAAAATATAAATGACAAGACACAGAAAAGACAGAAACACGCGAATAGAGATAGGAAAACATAGTAGAATTCGATAGTACACAAATTAGCAAATCGAAGTGAATATTTTTTCTTTCAAATATATATAGATAGAAGTTCATAGTGCAAACGTAATCAATGAAAATAATCATAGTAGCTCAAAAAGTCCTTATTTAAAAACTGAAAAATAAAGAAAGGTGCAGTAATAAAAAATGTGCATATATATGGGTTGAGACCAGAACAAAGTGAGCGCTTCTAAAGAAATTCATTTGCACAAAAAACAAATAATTAAAATCTGTGTATTGTATGTGTTCGTGCGAACGAATTATTGTAAAAATTCGTTTCTTTTGTTAAAAAAAAGCAATTTAAAAGACTTGAAAAAAAAATAAATTTTATTAATGAATAAATTACTTCTAAATTACGTGTATATGCGAATGATCAAAGTAGTCGCACAATGAAATGTTTGAAAAATCTTTTTCAAAGCCGCGTTGACATTTATATTTACACAAGTGTAAAGTAGGGATTAAAACAAATTCTAACACATCAAAATACGGTCAATTCAAATATTGCGTATATTTTTTTTAATCGTGTTCGTGTGATGGCTACATTTTCGAAAAGTAAATATTTTGAACTATTTCAATATTTGAATTATAAACATTTGAACGAGACTCGGTAACGTTTAACGCATCGTATAACGCGCAATTACGATAATCAATTCTCGTAAAAAATTGATTAATTTAAAATCATTTCTTTTTTTTCTTTTTAATAAAATAATATTTTTCGCGCTTACTGTATTTTGGTCTCGTCCATTGTCTGGCAATAAAAAGAAACGAAAATCCAAAAAATTTTTACTTAATGAAAAAATAAAGAAACAAATACGTATAAAACGACTGTAAGACAAATAAATACTTCTACAATACAAAATAAAATAAATTAACAAATGAATAACCGACTGTTTACAAAAATAAGAAATACTGTGATATATAAATATACGATTCGTGATAGTAAAGTAAGCAACTGGCAAACCACAATGTTAATAAATAAGTCGTGTTATCAAATTTTATACAAATGTAAAAAAAAAAGGAAAAAAATTTGTTTTTCAAATCAGCATGGGAACTAAAGGAAGAAAATTAAGTGCGATACGGCAATGTGCTATGCATTTAAAAATTCAATAAAGGAAGAATCAATAATTAAAATTACAACAATAATAAACAAAAAATTAAAGGGAGAAAAAGAGCGAGATATATAGTTTGGTGTAGATGTGCCCGCGTATAACAGATGTTATACGTTAAAATTGAAAAATTGTGCGAGTAGAAATAAAAACCAAAAAAAAAACATATATATTGATAAAAAATTAAAACGAATGGCTGTGTAAATGAGAAAAGAACGAGAAATGCCAAATGAATATGGCAAGCTTTTTCCAATGGTGAACTGGCTGCTATATGTGTGTGAAAAAGTGACGAATGGATTACGTATTGATGAGTGTAATATAAAGTGCGTGCGAATCGAGCATTGAAAAATAAAAAAAAAAATTGAAAATAATAATTGAAGAGAAAACAAGATGATTCAGCTTGTTTTTTTTTGTCTAAAATATAGTACACAGAGCCAGAGAAATCTTTTTAGTTGGATCAACAAAATTTTAGCCTGGTTATAGTTTTTATTTCTAAGTGAAATCAAAACAAAAGCAATATCATTGCTTTTGCTTTAATTTCTTTCTTTACCTTGTATATTTTCATTAAATAAACTGCTTTGTTGTGTCTTTTCTATATACTCTTTTTCTTTTAATTTTGGAAAAAATCTTTGCTGTTTAAAAAGCTTTAGTTGAGCCAACCAAATTGTTCACTGAGCGGTAAAGGATACATTGAGAGAAGAGTTTAAATCAGTTATATGCATTTATTAACCTTTTAACGCATGAGATTTCAATCATTTTAATCTTTACTTTTCAACTGATAATAAATTGTTAAAAATAAATCTTACTCTGTATTATTAAAAAATTATATTTAAATTTTCAATCTCCTAAGATGAAAAAAACATTTATGATAAAGATTCTATTTTCAAAGTTAAAATCATTTTGTGTTTTGGTTATTTTTTGTCAGATTGATTGATTATCAGAAATAAAAATCATGAAGCCTGAATTGATAAATTTACCATACAAATATATTTAAATTTTCAATCTCTTAGGTACCAAAAAAAAACATAAACGATAAAAATTCAATTTTTCAAGTTAAAATCGTACTTGAAAGACTATATCTTTTTTTTAAAAGTTCATTAGTAATCGGAGATGAAAACTATCAAGCCTGAAATGGTAAATTTAATATGTATCTCAAATGTGCGCATATATACAACAACACCTGATACTCACCGAAACAAGGAATACATATAGGTGTTTTCAAAGTTTACTTCTGCTGCTGTTGGGGAAAGTTACCGAATTCAAGATAGCAGAAACATTACAATACTCTTATTTTACAAAAGAACTTTATATACAGTGTGCAAACTATATATTTTAAAACTTTCTATTTCTATTATTGTTATTATTATTATAGTCTTTATAATTAACAATTCTAAATGGCATTGTTTACCATATATTTTATTTAAAACTAAAATTTCATTTTATCTTATGCCAAAAATTCTCGAGTGTTAAAATAGGTTAAGAAAATACATATTTCATATATCTATGTTCAATTGATGTAAGTGGCATTGTTTGCTGTTTAAAGTACGTTTTAATAATTTATGTAAATTGATATTAACGTTAATTATTCTTTTGTAATGAAATGATCGAGCTAATTAAAGTTAAATTTAATTGAATTTTATTTGATTATTGGTGAATTCCAATTAAAAATACATCAAATTGTAATGTACCAAACTAATACGTTATAGTGTGTGCAATTAATGGAGCATGAATATTGTAGAGTATCTATTTTGTACAAATCATTCTATCCAAGTTTAGATTACATAAATAAATTAATGTCTATTAAAATAGCAAATTTTAATTTGGAATTCAGCAAATTCATTAAAAGTTATACGAAATTGATGTTATTTATTTTTTTTTTTTATAATAAAAAATCTTTTTATAAATTTGTGGAAAGTTTTGTAACTGAATTTAAAATATATTTCATTAAAAATTCTGAACTTTAATACTTGTTAACCATCGATAAAATTCATACTTTCCATAAAATCACAATTTCACAGATGAAGACACTTTAAATTTAATGAGCCAATACTTTACAATAGTTGGAAAGAAAATTTCATTGTAAAAATAAGTGCTTCATCCGAACTTTCCAAAGAAATACAATTGTTTTCTTTCTTTTCTTTTCTTTTTTTTCTCTATCTACACTAAGAAACAAACTCTTCTCTCGGGGTGCATTGGAATAATTGCAGTGCTGGTTTTAGGAGTGGTTTCCAAGAAGTACAGAATATAAAGAAGAAACAAAAGTTGAAAAAAAGAAAAAAAAAGATAGAAAAGGAGAAGGGATAAAAAATAATAAAAATCTCAACGAAAAAACACGCAAATAAAGAATCAATGCTGTGTGTATGTCTGTGTATTCCTTATCAATAATATTTGTTCAATTTGTTGAATTTTTTTGCTTTTTTTTTGTTTTGTAAAAAAAATTGTTTTTTTTTGCATGATTTTTTTTGTTTTTTTGTATAATTTTTTTTTGTTTTTTTCTTTGTTCGTGTCAAACTTACAACGTCAATAATTTGCATAAGCGTAAGGCCGAAGCTCAGCTGTAGGGGATCGGACTCATTTTGGACCGGGCGCTCCAGCACGTTGTACGAATCCAGCAGGTCGTTTAGCAGCCTCTTCTCATGAAAACCGCCACTTACCAGCCCTGACCGAATTTCATTCATAGCTCAATAATTTCTCTCTCGTCTTTTCTCATATATAATTTTTTATTTTTATTCTTTCTTACTTTTTTTTTTATTTTTAAAGCGCACAAAACCCCCAACCCTTTATTCTTTCAAGAAAATAATAACACACACAACAGACCCCATTCTCATACTGGCAAAAAAAACGATGGGCGTCGTTAGACTTCCTTCCTTTTTTTCACGCGGCCCACTTTTTTCGAAAAAAAAATGTATACTAAATGCAAAAAAAATGAGAAAAAAAAAATAATAACGACTCGCAACGTTCTCGTTGGAGTATACAAGAGAAAGTATATGCAAGGCATTGTAAAATGTCCACCAACTCTTATCTTATCTTCATACTAGAAGAGGTATATTATTATTTTTTTTTCCTTCTACTTCTTCCTGACGCGCTTCGCTTTTAATGGACTTTAAACGGCTCTTATTGTCATAGCTTCGAAAACTTTGCTTGCTTTTTATATACTCGGTACTAGGTAGAGAAAGAGAAATGCTCGCTAAAATGTTCAACCGCAGAATAATTGTTGTTACAGGCTTTTCTCTCTTCGTATTATGAAAATAGAGAAAAAGAGAGATAGAGCAAAAATATGAAGAATAAGTAACTCTACGGAGAGATAGAGAAAAAGAGTGAGTATGTGTTTTGGGTCTCTGGAGTAATGATAGCGTTGAAATTTATGAAATAACATGAGTCGTTACGCTTGGATTGGTTGAACTAATGTTTTATCATATAGTTTCGTTGAATTTTTATTCAAATACAGTACAAAAAAATTTTTTGTCTTACTTTTATTATAATTTATGCTTTACAAGATAACTGAAAAATGCTGATTTCAGTTTTGCGATATTAAAGAAATGACCGTAAATTAAAATTTATTTAATGATATTTTTAATTAAATTTTATTTATTAAAATTTTTATTTAATTATTCAAAGCTTAAATTTCAAAAAAATTCATTTGCTACTATAATTGCAAACTTTAAATCTATTTAATCTTTATTTTAAAAGTGTTGAATAGTTAAATAGGAGTTACCAAAAAGTTAAAATTTATCATACTATGCATTATAAATGTAGTTCACATTATGAAGTAACATCCTAATGATGTTTAAAGTTTTATGTCTCTGCATCATTATCTACTAAAACGTATAAAGAAGAAAATAGAAAAAGAAACACAATGAAGAAATTGTATGATGAAAGCTAGAATGATGTGCAAAGATGATTTAAAGTTTACAATAACTGTAGCGTTTTACAAAATTTAACGGTGTACTTTTGAAGTTAAGAAAATTTAAGCAGGAGAACAATTTCTCGCTCTATTTGGATTGTGTACTTGTGCATAGAACGGGAATGATTGAACTAAATTTCAAAAACTACTTGTAAAACTTATGTCGTATACATAGTTTTCTCAAGTAACTCACGTAAAAATGTTGAATTTCATTTTTAACTTTCCCTCCTTTTTTCTTCGATTTTTTTCTTTTTAAATCAATTCGAAAATAATATTTTAATACTCGAGATTTTAATTATATTGTATTTCAATATATAGTCTATTCATCGCAAGTTATTTTAATTCTTTTGTTTTTACCTTTCGGTACATTTGTATTTTTTTTTAACCAGAAAAGAATTGTACACTTAACTCGCTATATATGTATATACAAATTGAACATTTCTTTGACCTACTTTTTTTTCTCTCAGTTAGTTACAGAGCGAATTCTATTTTAATGGTAAAATTTCTACAGCTAACAATTATAAACCATTTTTCATTTTTATTTTTTTATGCTTTTTATTTCGTTGCATAAATGTTCAAATTTTTATTCAAATTATTTTTATGAATTCCACATTTATCTCATAAATTATCAGATTATTAATTTAATATCAAACGATTACGGTTATCAAAAATATTATTAAAAAAATTTATATCACATCGCAAAATAATAACAATTGAAGTATAATAAAGAATTTTTAATGTAATGAAAACTCGATTCGATTAAACAGTATTGAAAATCTGATACTTTTATTTATTTAAATAAGCTATTGAAAAATGTTCTATTTGAATAATCACTGATGAAATCAATAATACGATTTATCTTATACCATCATCGAATTTCTTTTATGTTCAAACCATTCTAAATGTGTAAAAATTTCAATTTTAATTAAATTCCTCAATGAAATAAAAAAAGGAAAAAAAAGTTCAAATCCAATTCAAACATTATCAAAACCTAAGCCCTGCAATCCAATTTTAAATTAAAAATTCCCATTATTATCACATTACATACACAGTTATTTCGAAATCGTTTGCCAAACCAACTTCCCCCCTATCGCTGAAGAAGAGAACCGAAGTATTAAAAAAACAAAGAAAAAAATTTTCGAAATAAAAGCTATGAAAAAGCAAACCTCTAACAGCTCGTTTATTTTCGCATGTAGGAATTCGAAAACGTTCTTGTGTTTTTTTTCCTTCATTTTTTTCTATTTAATTTTCTTGTGTTAAATAGCTATATACGGTGTAGGAGTGTAAGAGATGGGTCAGTATATAAGCAAAAAGAGCAAATGCAATTGCATGCAAGCGCGGCAATTCGGCTTAGCCGGATGCTTTTGGCCTGGTAATTTCCTGAACTATAGTTATAGACTGTACTACCAAAACCCCTCCCCATATATATACATACTCCAAAGGTTTAGGCCAGTCGAGCTTCACGGAAGTAATTAAAACTACGTACTCTCGAAGTACTCGCATTATTCTTCTGCTTGCGCATACAGTACAGAGGCTGCTTTTTAGTACAGTTGTACGTGAACGGTTTTTGTTTTTTTTTCTTTTTGTATATGTTTTTAACTTTTTGAGAGAAAAAGAATATGGTTTCAAAGTATTTCAGTTTATTTTTAAATTTTTATTTAATTTTTTTTTTAAGAGAAGAGTGAAAATTAGACACATAGCTTGAGTTCTTGGCGCGAATGGTTTCCGGTTAACGGTGTGTTTTGGCACACTTTGGCAGACATTTTTGCACTAACTGCTGATTTAATAGTTGATATAGTTTAAAAATAATTTATTGCGCATATTCTTTTTTTTTTAATGTTGAATTTTTATGCATTCAGAAATAGTTTAAAAGTATGGTTTTGGAAAAAATTTAAATTAAATGAACAATTTTTTTTCGGTCCTCAAGGTACAATAACAAAATTGTGGTTTTAGTCTTTTGACATGTATTTTTTTTTTCTTGTTAAAAATAAAATAAAGGCTGCAGTGTAAGGTTCAAACTTTAAAATAATATTAATTTTAAAATGTTCAAATTTTTTATTATTTATTTTATAATATTTATAAAAACGTCTTATATTAATATTTTGCTAAAATTAAATAATATCGTGACAACATATAATAAAAACAATTTTAATTTGCAAATCGATATTCAATTTTGTTTATTGAATCCATATTAATTTTGATTAAAATTATATTACATAATTTCAAAAAATGACAAACTACATTCCTCACAACAATAGTTAATTTTTATAATGAAAAACATACTTTCTCTTCGTGAATAATTATGCAAAAAAATATATGAATCTAAAAATATATTAAAATTGTTTAAAATAAACAACGTAAATAAATAAAATCTTGATAAAAACGCTAATTTCTGTTTTATAACAGATATATAATTTTATATTTAAATATTTTTATACTCTATATACCTTTATACTTTATATATAAATATTTACATTTTCATTTAAGTGATTAACTCTAAAGATAAATACGAAACTAAAATAAAGATTTGTTTTATGAGAAATCCTTTTAAAAATATTTTAATTCAACGGTAAATCGAGTGCACATGAAGTATTTATAGAATTTAATGAAGATCCTTCTATAAGTGTTTTCCGACCGACTTTAATATTGTTTATAGTTTTGATTTTTAATTAAAGATTAAAATATCTCGAGTATAAAAACTAATCATTAAAAATGAAAAAGTCAATAACACTAATTGCATTAATCGAGCATATAACCAATTTTTATTTTCATTTTTATTTATTTTTTCTTCCTCGATATTTTCAAATAGCAATCGAACATATGAAATAAAAATAAAAAGGAAAAATAAATAAAAGAACAGCAAAAATTTTTGATTAATTATTTCAGTTTTAATAAATTGGGAACGATTTATATAAAGTTAAACTGTAACTCGCACATATTTCAATTATGGATCTCGGGTATTTGCTTCAATAATTAGTGCACTCAGCTCAAATTTTTAACTCGTTAACGGCTCTCGCCACGTAATTGACGGCTGGCACATATTTATGTATATAAATTTATACTTTTTAACTTTTCTGCACGTGAGAATTTTTTTATTAAAAACATTTAAAATAAAAAAGAAAATATAAGCATAAATTTATAAAAAGTTACCTAAATGCAAAAATAATAAAAAAAAAAAAAAAAAAAAATTAAGGTAAAAAAACATCAAGTAAAACGACTATAAACAGCTCAGCGGAAATGGTGCAATTAAAAATCAATCTCTAGCCGGAGGCTAATAACTAATTGCACTCGACTTCTGGCTGTGTAACCGAACTCCAACTCGTTTTTCTTGTTACCTCTCAGCTAAAGCCCCTTTTTTCTCTCTCTCTCTCTCTCTTCAACGTACACATATACATCCGTATCAAAAAAAAAATAAAATAAAAAAACGAAGAAGAAAAAAATATAGTAACTGCAGTAAACGGAAACGACAACGACGCTTGGTCCAGGAAAACGAAGTTGAAATAAGAAAAAATAAAGTTATAGTGAGAAAGAAAACTACACCGTATCCCTTCAAGTTTAGAGCTTAAGAAAGTAAAGAAAAAAAAAGGAACTCTCTTCTTGCAAGCACACGTTCGCAAGGCGCAAAACGGTAACGCTTAATAAGCTCATGTAGCCGACCATACCCTTTCCTCTATTTCTCGTTCACGTTATATACAAGTGGCCTAATTTCGAAAAGGAAGCTAATCGACGAGAGAAAGAGAGTAACGAAAAGAGAGAGAAAATGGAAAATACCTTATGTATATAAATATACATTTGACTTACTCACTTTATTAAGTTTATATATTTTACTCTTTTTTCTCCATCGCTTTTTTATTACTGTCTTTTAATTTTATTTTTAATACGCTGACGTCTGGAGACTTGTCATTTTTTATTTGTATCGAGTCGGAGTTTGGCTCAACGCCGTCCGTTTATTAAGAAAGAAAAAAATGAAACGAAGGAAATTGTGCAATCTTTGCTTTTTCTTTACAATATTTTAATATAATTTAAAGATCTGACTTTTCTTCTTAATTATCGTTATAATATGTATATAAATGTATAGCCTATTTTCCCTTTCTACCTAAGGTGCAAAAGCCCGGCAGTATTGCGCGTTTGTTTTAATTAGCCCCCAAGAGTGAAAATCTCGATTATCCTTGCAAAGTAGGCAAAGGCTTCGGAGGTTTATAGACGATATAGAAAAGCTAAAAAGGTAATATTATAGTATATACATCTATATAATATTAGTGGCGTAGTGCTAGATTATGTAAGAAGGTTAAAGAGCGATCCAATCTTAAGTACTGAATTATTTTTGCTTTTTCAAGTGCAAGTCTATCTCTTGTGGTTTTAACCCCCCGTCTTCATTTAGAAAATCTTCTCTTTAGTAGCTTGAATAACGGAATTCACAACTTCATTTGTCTAAATATTTTAGTAAAAAATTATTTATCATAATTTAATTATTATTTTTTTAATTTAAGTTATTAAAGATTATATTACTATTATTTTTACTATTTTAAGTTGTTGTAGATGTATGTGTTTATTTTTCAATTTTTCATATGATGTCAGCAAAATATGACGTAATAAATATATTTCTTAGATTCTCGATCTCTTTATGGGGACTTTAACCTCTTCTTGTATGCACATATGTTTTCATGCAAGGAAAAAAGTATTTTCTCAATTCAACATTATACTGTTGTAAAAAATTTGTAATAAATTTGCAGGTACAAAAAATAACGTATATATTTGTACATTAGTCAGTAAAATAATAACGTAAATATTTATCGGTAAGACATCTTGTCGACTAATGTTCATAATATTTTATTTGAAAAAGCGAATGCCGGTGTTACTTTTTATTTAATTTTCTAAAATAACTTCATATTCATAATTTCAATATCTGTATACACATATATATTCAAATGCAGGAAAAGGTTAGATAGTTTTGATGCATTAACAATCGAGAAAACTAAAAAGTAAGGATAAAGTATAAGTTGCTGTAATCCGTTAATTTAATATCAAAACATAATTTTTAAATAATTTTATCAATATTTTTCACCTTTTTCACGGTCTCGATCACGGGTTAAAGTTTAACTTTTACATTTGATCAAGGATAACTTTTAAAGAATATTTCTTTTATAAAAGTAAATATAAATAAAATGTAACTGAACGAAATAATTTTATTTACTATTTATAACTTTCTGCTAAAGTAATCATTTAAATATTAATGTTCATTAAGCTGAAATTAATTTAATACCTTGTTAAATGCTCTTAAAATTTATATTACGGCCTTTTAAGCCATTAATAAACTACTATACATCCTTTAATTTCTTTTAATAAAAGTTTCCTTATACACTTTTTAATTAAATATTTGACGAAGTAATGTTAGCTCTTTAATACCGAGAGACTCTAATAAAAATCATGTAATAAAATATTTCTACCCCATAAAACTTTATTACATTTCTAAAAATGATATTCTCGTAACATTGAAAACATATATTTTTTAATGCTCGAAAAATATGCAGTACGGAAATTTCATCGTAAAAATCTAAAAGTTCGAGAAAAAAAAGAAGAAAATAGGATTGACTTGTAAAAATTTTCAGCCACAACAATTGTATATATGACTATCAACAGGTTATATTCTGCAGCGATATCATTTACAACCGCAAAATAAACGTAAACACGTACATCCATTTAATTACTAATTACACGGGACAAAATTTATCGAAACGTTTAAACAATATCATCTCATGTATATTTCATAAATTTCATAATATAATCTTTTGTTGAAAACTCGCTGCTGCCTGCCGCTGCTGCTACATACAACTCCACGTGTGTATTCCTACTTGAAGAGAGTATAACGTTAACCGTTAACACGTCCACTCACCAAAACTTCCTCTTCATTCTATTTCCCTCTCTCTCTCTCTCTTTCTTTCTTTCTCTTATACTCGCGCTGGTTGATTCCCTGCGGCGATGTAATTCAGCGTGTTACGTAGCACGCAACATTTGCGCCCCATTGAGCTTTAACCTTTTCCTTTTCCCCCTATTTCTCTTTATACGTATATACAGCTATATGTAACCAACTTTTCTTACTGTATGTACATACCAAAGTGAGAATCAAAAAGCTTGGTATTAACCTTTAACGATATTGAAATTCTCATTGTAATTAAACATTCTTACTTTGTTGTTTATATTTTATCTCATCACTTAAATGCAATACATTTAATCTCAAAGTTTCGCCTCCATCTCTTATTATATACATCCGCGTGATAGAAATTAGTGAAAAAAAGAGAGGAATGAGAAGATTGAAAAAAAATATAAAGGTATAATGGAAGTAGGAAAAGGATCCTTGCGGCTAATATGAGAAAAGCAATGTATAGGAATAGGAAAAAAAAGGGAAGAGAAAAGAAAAAGGAAATATAGAGAGAGAGAAAGAGAGAGGAATAGAGAAAGAAATATAGAGAGGGAGGACTTTGGCACAGTTTCCACTAGTCAGGGCCTGACCTACTGCGATTATCGATTTGCATCGCGACGCTTAGCTTTTGGCAAACGTTATACATTGAAAAAGAGAGTATAAACTAGGCTTTAAAAAAGAGAGAGAGAGAGAGAGAGAGAAAGAGAAAAACGTGGTTTTCTCCAATTTCCAAATTGGCATTACTCAAATATTATTTTATCCCTAAAGTTACTTGGCAGCGGACGGACAGACAACGAAATTGAAAAATACCCATCCTATACTGTAACTGAACATTTCAACCTTTACCCTTTTTTTTTTATTTTTATTATTTTTTTTTCCGTTACATCCTGTCTGTTACTCTCGTTTTCCATTTTTTTTTTTGGCATTTCGCGTTTAAAAAAAAAGAGTCTTATACGTTTGGCATATTAACTGAAATTTCTATTTTCGTTTGTTGGTTTTATACCGGCCCTCATCAGGTATACGTATCTATTTATTCTTGTTTTACATTTATTCGCATTTATAAATGTATATAACATTCTGGAAAATTTATTAAGTAAAATGCTTTAGCTCTCTGGCCGACAGCTGAGCGTACCCTTTATAAACGTGTAAACTGAGCCCCGCTGGTTTAATATTACGAAAATTTTAACGCCCCAGCCGTATGTATATATGACGAAAATGTATGGTTTGTCTATGTCAACGTTATATGTGTACATGTATAATTAGGATGTACGGCTTATGAAATTATATTACCTCTTTTTTTTCTCTTTCTGTGTCTCTTTCGTTTATTCTTTTTTTTTTCATTTCTAGATTTTGGAAGGCGAGCTAATACTTGAAACGCGAGAGGATTTTATCGCTGGAAATTCTGTAGGTTTGGAAAAAAATTTATGTAAATTTCATTTTTTACGCGTATTTAATATGTAAAAGTATGCGTTTTGTGGATATTTAACTTACACTTATTTAATGTTATGCTACGTGAGTTGATGTTTGTTCGAATTTTTTAATTATGTTAAATAAAAATATATATTTTTAAAATTTTATGTTTACATAAAAAGTCATAGTTTTTTTTTTAATTCTTTTACATCGTTATTTCATTAGTTCTTTTATTCTCTGGATTTTAATAAAATATTTTTAAAGTTACTAACATTTCAACATTTTTAAACAACTTTTCTATATTTTTAATTAACGATATTTTTTAAAATTTAAATTAAATTAAAAAAAAAAAAGAAGAAAAAATATTCATTCATTTTTTCCGTATATTACCTTTTATTATTGTAAAAAGTCTCAGGCCGTATCCGTACGACAAAGTTCTACAAACTAGCCTCTTATACGATGAATTCTTCATTGAAAATCGATACAATGCTACCCACGAATAAACTTTCTCCGTCTATACTAATAAAAAATCATAAAAAAAGAGAAGGAAAAGAAAAAATCTTCAGTAGTTCGTCGTTTTCTATGTAACATATATAGCTCGTATAACTTTTGAGAGAGTCGTTATGAAAAGACGAAGACAAAAAAAAATATTGATATTTTAAAGAAGTGAGACTTACAGGTATTTAGAATACGAAATATTATTTTCACGAAAATTTTAAATATTTACTTATTGTGAGCTGATATTTTTATAGCTTATAACACTTTTTTTAGTAAATTGAAGTGGAATTAATTAAATTTTTTAAATATAATTTTTAATATAATATGAATAAAATCTTCTTTACATTATTATATAATAAATTTAAAAAATATTTCGTGCGCAAAATATAATTATCATATAGCAAGCTTTTAGAAATTTTTGCTTATATTTTTACTTCTATTAGCAGCACAACATATAATTAACTTTCCCAAAAAAAACACTATAATCATGTGCAAAAGTATGTACGAGGAAAGCACTTAAAAAATTTTTTATTTTCTGTTTTTATGAAAAAATTTTTTTTGGTAAGAAAAATTGAATTCTTATAAAAATTTATTAAATTAGAAATGCTTTGAAAAACTGATTAAATTAATCGAAACTTTAACAATTGCTTTAACAACCTGACTTTTAATTAAAAATTCTTCACCTTCAAGATGATATTGTGAAAAGTGCTATAGCTGAAACTTTTAATGTTTGCATAACTTTTAGTTTTTTTACTGCTTTCCTCTAATTTCAATTAATATTTATTATTTGATTAATATCATTTTGTCTTTAACATTATATTTCACTCTCAAAGTCAT